>SJYQ01003227.1:1202601-1232458 GCA_006410935.1 Redunca redunca
AAAAAAAAAAAAAGGCTGATCTAAGAGACACTGCTGATCTTAGACATGTGTCTAAGAGAAACATGAGAATTCAGGATAGTCACATATCTTCCTTAAACAGTTATAAACTTAAAATTTGAGTGAGATAAAATATAAACAAAATTGTAAACTATGTAGAGTCAGCTATAGTTAAAAATTTATCTAGATTTTATCAATACAATGGGAATTATGGTGAGTCTCAAGTCATTTGAGACTAGGCTAAAATGAAAGTTTAGCTAGCAATCTGCAACAGTGACATAATTTGTAACAGCAAAGACAATTTGGAGCAATTGAAATTAGAAAGTAGGATGGAATAATACTGTCCAACCATACAAACAATTGCAATAAACACAAAAAGACCAAATTTGTTGATTGAAAGTTAGAGCTGGGTTGGATTTGAAAAAGAAGAAAATAAAATATAGCTAAATGATATTCCACAGGAAATGGAATGGAACAAAATAAAAGAGTAGAGCAAAAATAACAAGAAAATCGGTGGCATTGTAGTATATCAAGTTAAATAGGTTTAAAGAAAAGAGTATCAGTGAACATTTTCACTATATTATGGCATAAGGTTTCGGTTCACTTCAGTTCAGTCGCTCAGTCGTCTCCTACTCTTTGGAACCCCATGGACCACAGCTCGCCAGGCCTCCCTGTCCAGCACCAACTCCCAGAGTCCACTCAAACCCATGTCCATTGAGTCAGTGATGCCATCCAACCATCTCATCCTCGGTCGTCCCCTTCTCCTGCCCCCGATCTTTCCCAGGATCAGGGTCTTTTCAAATGAGTCAGCTCTTTGCATCAGGTGGCCAAAGTGTTGGAGTTTCAGCTTCAACATCAGTCCTTCCAATGAATATTCAAGACTGATTTCCTTTAGGATGGACTGGCTGGATCTCCTTCCTGTTTATATATAAAATTACAAATGGTATATAAATATATATATGTATTTATATGTATGTGCCCAGCCCCTCAGTCATGTTCAAGTGTTTACAATGCCATAGACTATAGCCCGCCAGGTTCCTCTATCCATGGGGTCCTTCAGGCAAGTGTGGTGCCATTCCCTTCTCCAGGGGATCTTCCTGGCCCATGTATCTTACATCTCGTCCATTGGCAGGCAGGTTCTTTACCACTAGTGCCACTTGGGAAGCTCTATCTATTCATTATATGTGTGTGTGTGTGTGTGTGTGTGTGTGTGTAATTGCCAAGAATATATACAATTATAGACATAGATGCACCTCATAAAGCAGCATTCAAATATATAAAGCAAAATTTGACAGAACTACATTCATGGTTCTGTTGGTCTTTTGGGCTTTGCTGATAGCTCAGTTGGTAAAGAATTTGCCTGCAATTCAGGAGACCCTGGTTCGAGTCCTAGGTTGGAAAGATCTGCTGGAGAAGGGACAGGCTACCCACTCCAGTATTCCATTGTGGCTCAGTTGTTAAAGAATCCACCTGCAATGTGGGAAAAGTGGGTTCAGTCTCTTTGTTGGGAAGATCCCCTGGAGAAGGGAAAGGCTACTCCAGTATTCTGGACTGGAGAATGCCATAAACTTTGTAGTCCATGGGGTCACAAAGATTTAAGGATTGAGCGAGTTTCATTTTCACTTATTGGTCATTTGTGTTTCCTTTGTGAAATGTATGTTTATACTTTTGCCCATTTCTTCCCCTCTTGTATTACGTTTTTTTTTTTTCAGCAGATTGCTAGATATAGGTCTTTGATATTAGCAGTTCCTCAGCTATAAATGTTACAAATGAGAAGATATTCAGTCTTAATATTAATTTGGAAAACGCAAATCAGGATGATTTGTCATTTTATAATTATCCAACTGGCATTGGTAAATGGTAAGCCTGATAACATGAAGGTTTGTAGAAAACAAGAATCAACAGACTTTTAACAAGGCAGGAAGTGAAAGTGTCGAGCTCTTTGTGACCCCACAGACTGTAGCTCACCAAGATCCTCTGTCCATGGAATTCTCCAGACAAAAATACTGGAGTGGGTAGCCCTTGGGAAGTGAGAATCTTCCCAACCCAGGGATCAAACCCAAGTCTCCCTCATTGAGGGCAGATTCTTTACCTCTTGTGCCACAAAGAAAGCTCTAACATGGAAGGTACAGGTGCACATTTGGAAAAGGATTTCACACCATCCTGAAAAGTTCTATGATCACACATTTTACAAGCCAGTGTCTCCAATCTAGAGAAAAACGTCTGCAAGATTCTCACCAGGACACTTGTTCAAGAAAGTTATAAGAATAATACCAAACATGAAAATAATATGCAGGCACATTGATAGCATAATGAATAAATAACCAATGTGTGATACATTAAACCAGTGGTTTTAAACCTCTGAAGATTTTGGTTTGCAGGAAACATTTGGCAATGTCTGGAGACACGCTTGGTTGTCTGAAAGTGGGAAACGAGACTTGCATCCAGTAAAGACACCAGGGGTGCTTCTGAGGATTACACAATGCACAGGATGGCCTCTCAGACCAACAGATTATGTAGTCTGATATTTCAGTTGTTCTGTCAAAGTAGGCAAATCCTGTGTTAAAACAATGAAATATATACAAAAGAGAATGGACTGATTACCAAATGTTAAGGACATTACCAGTGTTAAGGACATGCCACAAGATGAATTAATCATGATGATATAATATGGAATGACAGAATTACAAATCCAAGGATTTCTTACTGTACGGTATATTTTTGGATAAATTTAAGAACATCCAAAATCAATAATGAACATGTGTATATTATTCATGCAAAACAATGTTAAATAAAACAAGGAGTATCAGGAACATACTGAAAAGATACATCAGTTGTGAAGGGGGAGAGGATGGGAAGGCTACCATGAACGTTGTTCTCATCGTCAGAGATGGAACCAATTGTGTTTATGGAGGAGAGAAAGCCACTCTGAAGCTATTAAGAGAGGATGCTATAAAACCAGGTTGTGACAAATTCCAGTTTCAATTGTTAGTGTTTCATTGCTGTGTCTCTCTCTCTCACTTTCACAGCAAATCCACATATCTATACACTCTTCTGCTTAACCTCAAAACACAAAAACACTAACATCAAGAGTAGCTTGCTGGCTTGGAAACAAATAAAATAGTAGTGAGATCTTCGAGTCCTTCAGCCTTGACGGCTATACCAAATCACTTTCCTCATTTTATATTTTTTTAATTTTTCATCATTCTATTTATTTTTTCTCAGTTTCAGTTCGGTTCAGTCGCTCATTGGTGTCCAACTCTTTTTGCTACCCCATGAACTGCAGCACGTCAGGCCTCCATGTCCATCACTAACACCCGGAGTCCACCCAAACCCATGTCCATTGAATCAGTGATGTCATCAAGCCATCTCATCCTCTGTCATCCCCTTCTCTTCCTGCACTCATTCTTTCCCAGCATCAGGGATTTTTCAAATGAGTCAGCTCTTCTCTCATCAGGTGGCCAAAATATTGGAGTTTCAGCTTCAACATCAGTCCTTCCATTGAACACCCAGGACTGATCTCACTTAGGATGGACTGGTTGGATCTCCTTGCAGTCCAAGGGACTCTCAAAAATCTTCTCCAACACCACAGCTCAAAAGCATCAATATTTCAGCGCTCAGCCTTCTTTATAGTCAAATTCTCACATCCATACATGACTAATGGAAAAACCATAGCCTTAACTAGACAGACCTTTGCTGACAAAGTAATGTCTCTCCTTTTTTATATGCTGTCTAGGTTGGTCATAACTTTCCTTCCAAGGAGTAAACATCTTTTAATTTCATGGCTGCAATCACCATCTGCAGTGATTTTGGAGCCCAGGAAAATAAAGTCTGACAGTTTCCACAGTTTCCCCATCTATTTGCCATGAAGTGATGGGACTTGATGCCATGATCTTAGTTTTCTGAATGTTGAGCTTCAAGCCAACTTTTTCGCTTTCCTCTTTCACTTTCATCAAGAGACTCTTTAGTTCTTCACTTTCTGCCATAAGGGCGGTGTCATCTGCATATCTGAAGTTATTGATATTGCTCCCGGCAATCTTAATTCCAGCTTGTGCTTTCTCCAGCCCAGCGTTTCTCATGATGTACGCTGCATATAAGTTAAATAAGCAAGGTGACAATATACAGCCTTGATGTACTCCTTTTCCTATTTGTAAACAGTCTGTTCCATGTCCAGTTCTGACTGTTGCTTCCTGACCTGCACATAGGTTTCTCAAGAGGCAGGTCAGGTGGTCTGGTATGCCCATCTCTTTCAGAATTTTCCACAGTTTATTGTGATCCACAATAAAAAAAAGTCAAAGGCTTTGGCATAGTCAATAAAGCAGAAATAGATGTTTTTCTGGAACTCTCTTGTTTTTCCCATCACCCAGCAGATCTTGGCAATTTGATCTCTGGTTCCTCTGCCTTTTCTAAAACCAGCTTGAACACCTGGAAGTTCGTGGTTCATGTATTGCTGAAGCCTGGCTTGGAGAATTTTGAGCATCACTTTACTAGCATGTGAGATGAGTTTATTTTTTACCTTTTTTTTAAAAGGATTTTTTTTTTTTATGTGAGCCATTCTTTTCAAAGCCTTAGTTGAATTTGTTACAATACTTCTGTTTTTATGTTTTGTTTGGTTTTGATTTTGTCCACAGGATGTGTGGGATCTTAGTTCCCAACCGGGGATCAAACCTGCACTGCCTGCACTGGAAGGAGAAGTCTTAACCATGGGACCACCAGGGAGTCTCCTAGTTTGTTTATTATATGTTGATTATATCTGGAAACATACAAGCTAGTAAGCTGACCAACTAGTACCTAGAGATATGTCAAGCATGTTTTCCTTTTAACATTTTCCAAGCTAACAATCTGATAAAGAGATTAAAAGTATGTTGACAGTTTGCTTTTCCAACTAAAAGCAAGTTCGTTTACCAGAATTTATGAAAAAAAATTTCTGCCCAAGAGGCACTCATGCATTCGTAAAATCCACATGCCAGCCTTGGGTAAACAGACTAAGGAGCACAAGAATCAGGCTGATCACCATCCAGCAGAGGCGACAGCTGTCCATTGATAACACCCTTGGGATGATTCAGACTTAAATTTTATTGGCTTTATAGCACCCAAAGGATTATTGTATATTTATCCTTTGCAAATAACTGAAAGTGATACAATTCTCAAAATGAGACTAGAAGTGTGGTATTATGTCCTGCCTTTATTAAATCCCTGGCTTCATTTTTTGGAGGGCTGAAGGCGGGTGGTAAAATTTAGATACAGTTACTAAATCCTACAACCGCACAAATGAGAATTGCCAGATGAATATGTGTGTGTATGTTCCAGATACAAAAACAACCAAATGATGATACCAACATTTCAAGAATGATACATGCAGGCCTTTCTTTTGGCAACAGAATAAGAAATCTTTGAAGTTAGAGTGCTTCAGAGGCAACCACTTCCAGTTTCCTTTTATTAGAGATGGAAAGAGAGCACTACATACCTTAGACTATTGAATGAAGTCTGCACAATGTCAGGATCAGAAAATGTTATTACCTATCTCATCCATTTATGAGTCAACAATTAAAATATTCCAAGTGTTGTGACTTTAGATATCACCCTTGCTATTTTCTCTATGAAACAGCATCCATAAAGAAAGCTGTGTCAACGAATTGATGCTTTCAAACTGTGGTGCTGGAGAAGACTCTTGAGAGTCCCTTAGACTGCAAGGAGATCAAACCAGTCAATCCTAAAGGAAATCAACCTGAATATTCACTGGAAGGACTGATGCTGAAGCTGAACTTCCAATGCTTTGGTCAACTTATGCAGAGTTGACTCATTAGAAAAGATCCTGATGCTGGGAAAGATTGAGGGCAAGGGGAGAAGGGGTCAACAGAGGATGAGACAGCTGGATGATATCACCGACTCAATGGACATGAAAGTCTTTCAAAAGCATACTTTAGTGGGAAAATGAAATTACTCCTTGCTAAGCAATTTTTTTTTTTTTACAGTGACTGGGGAAAACAGAAAAGTTTTGGATGTTCGTGAACTTAGATTCATGGCTTCATAAAATTTATTTATGCTTGAAATAGGATTCTGTCATTTAATTTGTTTATTTTATTCTCAGATTCCATCCCTGCTAAACAAGAGAAAAGGCTACATATTAAATAAATAAATACAAGAAAAAGCAACATATAACTGAGTTTTTTTGCAACTGAGCTCAACTTTTGTTTTGATAAACAGAAAACTCAATCCAAAACTGAGGTGAGGGAGGCTGTTAGGAGAAGCCACACTCTGATAATCACCAGAAGCTCAGGGATGTTCACTTCTGTGAGCTATTGTGGTCCACAGTACCAAGGGCAGCATCTTGAATAGGATAAGAATAGGTTGGGGGTTATAGGAAGGAAGGTTTCAGTTCTGACAGAGAAACTTCTAGTTTACCATCCAAGGAAGGGTTGTCTGTGGAAACATCTCCATACATGGAGATGTTCAAGCGGGGGCTGGAAAAATCACATATTTGCCAGAATTGCTGTCCAGGGAAATTAAGTAGTTAAAGGGAAATTCTGAGACCCTTTGACTTCTTCCTGCAATTTATTTTCCTTTCTCATGAGAAACAGATGGGATAAGAAACTATTGTCTGCTACACTTAAGCAAAGCACTGTATCTTTCTGTCCCAACAATAAATGTATCTTTTCACAGAATATCTGCAAACTTTCTCTGAATTGACTCTCTTTGGTTAGAATTCAAACTCACATTTTTTAATGCTCTTGCTGCTGTGTTAATCAGTGGGAAGAAACACTCCAGTGTGTGTGTGGAGAGCTGCATTAGGTAAGGCAGTTGTGACTGGATGTGATGCTAGCTCTACGAGCTTTTCCCAAATGGAATGTAACTCATAGTCGGGAGGTCTCCACACAAACCCAACATGATAGTCCCTACAGAGTTTTGGGCCAGACTTCTGGCAAAGTCTTCAACATCTATCTTATCCAGATCCAAATCACCTCTTATCTTAGTTCCAGAACTGTTCAAACTTAGAGAAACTTGTTCTTGGCAGGGGCTGTAAGACTCAAATTTGGGTAATGGGCTCTGCTAACTTATAAACAAAATGTGTTCAAGAAAAAAAAAATAGGTCATTAGCCATATATAAAGACAAAAGAACCAACTCTCTTACAAGAGAAATATTTGATCCCATTGAGCTTCTCAGACTGGGGACGTCTGTAGCTTTTGAACTTTCTAAATTATTTTTAGCATCTCTTTAAAAAAATGTATTAGTTTCTTACTGCTGCTGTAACAACTTGCCCCAGATTTAGCACACTAACATACAGCGACACTGATTCTCTTACAGTTCTGGAGGTGGAACATCTAGAGCAGGTCCACAGGGCCACTCCCCTTTTAGAAGCCCTGGGGGAGAAGTCCCCACCTTGCCTGTTCCACCTGCTAGAGGAGGCTTCCATCCCTTGTCCCCCGCCTCCCCCTCCTCTGTCTTCCAAACCATCAGCCCAGCGTCTCTCTCCTCTCTGACCTCTGCTTCCACCTTCTTGCTGTCACTTGGACTCATCTGCTTCCTTCTTACAAGGATTCTCATGGTAACACTGCATGCACGTAGATAATCCAGGACCGTCTCCTCACCTCAAGATCAGTAACTTCATCGCATCTGCAGAGTCCTTTTTACCATGTGAGTTTCAGCGGTTCCAAGGTTTAGGAAGCGGACATCTTTGGCACCTCATAAGTGAAGAGAGGGCATTATTCAGCTCACCACATAATGCCTTTTAAAAGTGCTCTTTTTCAAGGAATAAATTTGAGTGAGTTCTAGTGAGGTGGATGAACCTAGAGCCCGTTATATGAGTGAAATGACACATATCCTATAATAATGCATATATATGAATCCATAAAATGGTACTGACGAACCTATGTGCAGGGCAGAAGGAGAGACGCGGACATAGACAACAGTCTTGTGGACACAGTCGGGGAAGGAGAGAATGGGGTGCATTGAGAGAGTAGCACTGAAACATACATTACCATGTGTCAAATAGCTGTCTAGGGGGAAGAACACCCCAGTGTTCTGTGACAACCTAGAGGAGTGGGATGGGGTAGGGATTGGAGGGAGGTTCAAGAGAGAGGGGGAATGTGTAAACTTATGGTTGATTCATGTTGTTGTATGGCAGAAACAAGCACAGTATTGTAAAGCAATTATCTGCCAATTAAAAAAACTTCTTTTTAATGTTTTTTTCCAATATTGAGCTTTAATTGGTGCAAGATAAAAGGTTAGATTACCATTGTTAGATTACCAGTGTTTAGGAAGCTGTTAAGGTGTAAAGTATGTCCCCAATGAAACTGAACTGAATTCGTGTGAGAAAATAAAATATTAGTGACTAAATATAGCACTTGGAAAAGGCAATGGCACCCCACTCCAGTATTCTTGCCTGGAAAATCCTATGGATGGAGGAGCCTGGTAAGCTGCAGTCCATGGGGTCACTGAGTTGAACATGACTGAGCGACTTCATTTTCCTTTTTCACTTTCATGCCTTGGAGAATGAAATGTCAACCCGCTCCAGTGTTCTTGCCTGGAAAATCCCAGGGACAGGGGACCTGGTGGGCTGCCATCTATGGGGTTGCTCATACTTTCTAAACCTTTGGGGGGAATGTAAATAATCCACTTGGGGAGACAGCCCAGCATGGAAGTAAAGGAGTCTAAGAAGAAGGGGCTACGTTTAAGTTATTGAGTGTGATGAGCTATAGGGAGACTAGGAAAACAAGAATTTCATGGTGAGGAAAGCGTATCACAACTGCCTTCAGGTGCCGTTATGCTACTTATTTATAAAAACATGATGAGAAAGGAGGAAAACAGGCTAGAAAAACACATTTTTAAAAAGTTTAAATTGTGCATGTCAGTATGCACCCCTTTAGCCTTTTATGCAAGCTTTTCTTGTGCTTCTTACAAAGTCTGTTGTAGAAATTGTCCATATCGAGTTGATGTACACCATGACAAACACCTAGACAAAATGAGAAGTCAGCCCCACACAAAGTGCATGTGAGCCCAGCTTATACAGGACTTTTAATTTGTCCCCCAGGAAATATTGCAAAATAAGTGCATTTATAGTCCCTGGCTGTTAGACAGATATGGATACAGATATGGTAAACATCAGAGAGGAAAGGAATATTTCTGTAACATTTCACATATGTTTCTGCGGATGCAGTAGTTAAAAGTCTTCCCCTTGTAGTTACCAATGTTTCACAAAACCAGTGGGTCTATGTGTGTCCATAAAGCCAATGTTAACCATTCACTTTTTGCTAGCTGCAAGCAAATTGTAAGATGTTTTAATATCTTGGCAGTGGTCTGCGATCAGAGAATAAGGACTTCATTAGTTGTCTATGCTGTATAAGAAATTACCAGAAACTTTGAGGTTTAAAAAGAACACATATTTGTCATCTCACACTCTGTGTGCAATGGGAATCTAAGCACAGGTTAAACGGGTCATTTGCTTAGGTGTTCAATTCTGTGATTTGTTAAAAATGTGCATATTGACCATTCAGTTGACCAAAATATACTTGTCATATATAATTGTTCTTAGTGCATGATTTCTGATTCACAGCTCTCAGAACTCTTGGTATTTTCTAGTGTAGAGAGCGATAAAGTTGTCTCTGGTTATGTTAACTAGGTGACTTTTGGTCAGCTCCTAGGGATGTGGCTTGGTTGCCAGTGGAGCCAACCATGTGATTAGCAGGTTGGAATTTTCAGTTCCCACCTCCTGACTTCTGAGGACAGGGGTGGGGGCAGGTTCAACCTCCAATGTCCAGTGACTGAATCAATCTTGTGTATGTGGTGAAGCTTTCATGAAACAACAACTCAACAACAAAAACAAGCATACAGGGTCCAGAGGGCTGTGTCGTGAACACGTGAAGGTGCTGGGAGAGTGGTACACCTGGGCCAGGCATGGCTCCAGCTCTCTCCCCAGGCCTTGCCCCATGCATCTCTTCAGTCTGGCTATTCCTGAGTTAAAACGTTTTATAATAAACCTGTGATCTAACACATAAGATGTTCATCTAAATTCTGTGAGCTGTTCTATCAAATTGATCAGATCCAAGGTGGGAGTTGTGGGGATCTCTGATTTATAGTTGATCAGTCAGAAGCACAGGAAACAACTTGGGCTTACAAGTGGCATTTGAAAGGATGGGATAGGGGAAGCAACAGTCTTGTAAGACTGACCCTTAACCTGCAGTACCTGATGAGATAGCCTCACAGTGCTGTCTAACGGTAGACAGTGTCAGGGTCGAACTGAATTCTTGGACACTAACCTGGTATCAGTGGAGTGACATCCCACTCCCTTCGACAGGTTCTATTCATTGAAGATAAGTTGCCCATCTTACACACAATCCAGATGAAGGGATTGTTCAAGGACACTAAGAGTTGGCATCATGGAGCCACTTTAAATTCTGAAGTCCACTGGGAGGGGAACTTACACATGGTAGAGAACAGAAAGTCCTACTACCGCAGCTCAGGTATCCAATTAAAGACTTTGTATAATTTCTGTAACGAACAAAAATATGTTGTTAATGATCCAAATGGTGGTTGCATACTGTGGCTAATTCTGTATGAAGACTATACTTTCTGTGAGTCTAGCCATGCATATTAAGGAGTGTAAGCATATATTGAGAAGGAAGAATTTCAGGAAGAAAAGATGACATCACTCAGGTGGATTCTGAAGCATTAACTTGATAAACTAAGCTTTAATTCTAAAGTATCTTGAAAGAGAAATACCATCTTCAGCTGTTCATATATTTTATATCTTAATTTAATGGTAGGTTTGGTCATCAGGTTCCAATAGACCAAGCCAGTATGACAGCATGAGGCGTGAGAAAGAGGGAAAATCAGAAGTTTCAAATTGTCACAGTTATGCTGTGTTTTCCTGGTCTTTATGTAGATTATGATATATATGGATATTTATTCCTCATTATCTCTAAGGAAACCTCCAGGCCAGATATAAACATGATTATAAGTCAATATATTTATTTACATAACAAATGAATCTAATGGTGGGGAATGAATGTACTGTGGAGAGGCAAGCATATTAGCAGTAATTGGGATTAAATACAACCTGGTAAATTCTATTTCTGCTAGAATCCTGAATGTTACAATAGGATCAAAAAGGCAAAGTGTCTAAGCCCAAATTAGGGAATCAAGAACAGCTTCAAAAGGTGAGGAGATGCAAAATGGTCCAGCTGATCATTCTGAAGAATGCAAATCAATTCATTTAACACTTGTGTCTGTTCTTATGGATTGGCAGATAGTCCAGCTCTAAATCCTAAGCACAGAAGAGGTTTTCTTTTCTGTCTTGTTTGTTTGTTTAGTTTTGTTTGTAGAGATCATAAAGTGAAAGTGAAGTTGCTCAGTCCTATCTGACTCTTTGCGACCGCATGGACTGTAGCCTACCAGCCTTCTCTGTCCACAGGATTTTCCGGGCAAGAATACTGGAGTGGGGTGCCATTTCCTTCCCCAGGGGATCTTCCTGACCCAGGATCAAACCTTGGTCTCCACATTGCAAACAGACGTTTTACTGTCTAAGCCACCAATCAGAGAGGCAGCTTAACAATCTCCCAGTGGCAAAATGCTACTAAACTTTTCAATGGATCAAGCAGTGGAAACCGTTGTTTAGAGGCAGGATCCTGGAAAGACTGAATTTTAAGAGCAGAACTTCACTACACTGCTCTCCATTGTTCCTGCTATTGTTCAGGTGCTCGGTTGTGTCCACCTCTATGTGACCCCACGGACTACAGCACCCCACGCTTCCCTGTCCCTCACTGTCTCCCAGAGTTTGCTCAGACTCATGTCTCTGATCAAACTGCTCTGCTCACCAGCTTCTCAAATGCTTTCAGGCAAGGTCAGAGAAGCATGTGAAATATTTTGACCAGTAACCAAAACTTGAACATCATTCAACAATATAAAATCATTTCTAACATTCTTAAGCTAATTGCTATACCCTCTAGTACTAGTTTACATAGACATGAAAAAGAAAGTAAAGTGAAAGTTGCTTAGTCATGTCCCACTCTTTGCAACCCCATGACCATACAGTTCCTGGAATTATCCAGGCCAGAATACTGGAGTGGGTAGCCTTTTCCTTCTCCAGCAGATCTTCCCAACCCAGGAACTGAATCCAGGTCTCCCACATTGCAGGCAGATTATTTACCAGCTGAGTCACAGTGAGCTTCGACTATGGCTGCCTCTGGAGTTCAATATCCAACCAATATACAGTCATTCATAAAGACAGCAAGCCTTTTCTAATGGTCTTGCATTTTCCCTCAGAAGAATAAAAAGATCTGGGCTTCACAGATTTATAGAAAGCATTTATTGCTTAATACAATGTTATATATTCTCAGTAGAAGATAAAGTCAAAATGATAATTAGTTCCCATCCCTACAAATTTTCCACAGTGTGATTCAGCAGAAACAAAGAACCTTGAAGCTCAATAAATATACGGTAAATTCATAAAAAATTTTCCAAGTTCTAACTGACTTATTCACTATGAGGAAAAAAAATAACGTATCATAAAGAATGTGTATATCATACACCAATTTACAACAGTTTTATTAACTTAAACTTTAAACTTTCTGAACAAACTGTTATTCCCCTTTGAGGCACTTGGCCAGGCAATGCACTACCCCTGAACTTGGATGTTGATGGTTTTGTTCACTGAATTGAGAATCTGATTTCCTCGCTTAATTAGATAAGCTAAAGCCATCAAATGTAGGGAGGCTAGTCATTTTCAACTTTAAAAGTTTTACCAGCAGCATTTTACTGTTAAATTTGTTTACCTTAATTGTATCCATAAAGATGTTTTAGGAAAATTCCAAAGGTAGAAAGGAGGTATTATATTATTTCCTGTTTTATTTTCCTTATCTCACTCTATACTTACTGCCAGCTCATTACTGACATAGTTCTGCTTGGTATTTAGCCATGTAGGGTGCAATAAATCTGTGAGTTGTAAAGATTGTTTGGAAGGAACATGAAGAATTTTGTAAATTTATTGGGACAGGCATAAAGTGAATATCATCTTAAATACTTTGGAAATGACCAAGTTTTATTACTAAAGGGGAAGGAGAGAACAAGAATGAGCCTTGGGTAAGCAGAGAGCACCATAAATCACAGAAGATAGCTCTGTGCTTTTATCCTTGAGTCCATATGTTATTCTCAAAGAAAAACAATGTATAACAATTTAGCATTATTTTGCACAGCTCTGAGGAGGTCCTTGGAATTCCCTGTAACAGCTAAGTAACACCACTTGTAAATTTAATGTCAATATATTTGTAGCTTTTCTCTAAGTTTAATTCAGCTCTATTGAAAACAAATTAATTATAAAGTTTTTAAAGAAATATTCTAATTTCAAGGATCATGAATAAGGAAAATTAAAAATGCTTTATTCATCAGAAATTAATATTTTAGTGTCGTTTTTGAAGCATCTTATTTCAATAAACTACAAAGGCTTTGTGAGCAAAAACACTAAATCTGTATTCTTGTGATTATGGTTTGTGTAATTGATATTCATCATTGGCAATTGTTACATATGTATACATATTGTTCATATATGCACTCTAGGAGTGTTAATTACACTTCTTTTATAGTGTTTACCACATGTTAATCAACACAAGTTATCAGATACAATGGGTAGTTATTTGTGCTTATCAGTAATATTTCTGCTTTTCCTCCTTTAGACAGAGTATGAGCAGACTTTTCTCCTCTCTTCCAATGTCCATGTGCTTTGTCCATGTGCTTTGTTCTAGCCAGTGATAAAAGAACAGAAGCAATGTGCATCCCTTAAGAAGAGAAATGTTTGCTTCTCTACGTGCATTTTTCCTATCATAGCAACTAATGACATTTCAACCCAAGACATGGTAGACATTTTAATAGTCTTTGAGTAAGGAAGTCATGGGTCAGAGTCTTTGTCAACCTGAGGTGAACATGTTGTGAGAGCTCACTTGGTAAAGAATCTCCCTGCAATGCAGGAGACCCAGATTCGATCCCTGGGTTGAGAAGGTACCCTGAAGAAGGGAACGGTTACCCACTCCAGTATTCTTGCCTGGAGAATTCCATGGACTGAGGAACCAGGCGGGTTATAGTCTATGGGGTCACAAAGAGTTGGACACAACTTAGCAGTTAACACACAAACTAAGTTTAGAAATGTTGCTGCACTCAGTGTGTAGTAACAGCAGGAACTTTTTTCTGCCTTTATACCTGAAGGTGCAAAGGGGAACACATTCGTTATCAGAGCCTGTGGAGAGCTGGGGTCACGTCAAAAGGGCCAGGCTATAGGAGCTGTTCTCAGGGGTGCAACTTTCAGAATTGCAAGTAGGAAAGCAAGGAGGGGAGAGGGAAGGAGCTACATCACATCTTCACATCTCCTTCCTCTTACCATATGTCTGCTGGCCTCTGTTTGCTGTTGATTGCACCCAACTGGAAGAAGATGGCCAAGGAGTCCTAGTCATACAGTCCACTGTGGTCAATCCCCAAGACGAGAAACACCAAACAATGGTGAATGGTGGATCAGAGAGAGCAAGAGGGCAGTGGAGAAAAACTGGCAGGGTCACTCTTAGATGACATTTGAACAAGATTTGAAGGAAATGAAACAGCACAAGCTGGAATCAAGATTGCCGAGAGAAATATCAATAGCCTCAGATTTGCAGATGACACCACCCTTATGGCAGAAAGTGAAGAACTAAAGAGCCTCCTGATGAAAGTGAAAGAGGAGAGTGAGAAAGTTGGCTTATAACTCAACATTCAGAAAACTAAGATCATGGCATTCAGTCCCATCACTTCATTTCAAATAGATGGGGAAACAGTGGAAACAGTGAGATACTTTACATTTTTGGGCTCCAGAATCACTGTAGATGGTGACTGCAGACATGAAATTAAAAGATGCTTGATCCTTGGAAGAAAAGCTATAACCAACCTTGATAGCATATTAAAAAGCAGAGACATTACTTTGTCAACAAAGGTTCATCTATTCAAGGCTATGGTTTTTCCAGTAGTATGTATGGATCTGAGAGTTGGACTATAAAGAAAGCTGAGCACTGAAGAATTGATGCTTTCAATCTGTGGTGTTGGAGAAGACGCTTGAGAGTCCCTTGAACTGCAAGGAGATCCAACCAGTACATCCTAAAGGAAATCTGTCCTGAATATTCATTGGAAGGACTTATGCTAAAGCTGAAACTCCAATACTTTGGCTACCTTATGCAAAGAACTCACTCATTGGAAAAGACCCTGATTCTGGAAAAGACTGAAGGCAGGAGGAGAAGGGGATGACAGAGGATGAGATGGTTGGATGGCGTCACTGACTCAATGAGTTTGATATGAGTTTGAGTAAAGTCCAGGAGCTGGTGGTGGACAGGGAGGCCTGGCATGCTGCAGTTCATGGGGTCACAAAGAGTCGGAAATGACTGAGCGACTGAATTGAACTGAACTGGGACAGAGTGCATGGTTAAGAAAGAAATAAGAAAATGGGTGAAAAGTAACAGCAGCAGTGCAAGCCATTTAGGGTCTAATCGGGATTTGAGTTCTGTTCTGAATAAAATGGGGAATCAGTGCAGAGTTTTTCAAGTCCTGGAGCCAGGCATATGCTTGTCAGAATATTACATTTTCTCTCAAAGAAGGACTCTAGCTTGCTTGAGTAATGCACTGATGCTTTAAAAAACAACAACAGAAAATATCTTTTAAAACATCAGAAACTCCACCTATATACAAATAGCAGCTGATAAACAAACAATAAAAACTTCCACCATGTGTCTTATAATTCAACACCACAGTCCCTTCTCAAAAGTCACTTTTTATGATTCAGTCCTTTGTTGAGAGGCATTGGTCTTTAGAAATCAATGGTAAGTTCTGTCCTTTAGCAAGTTTTTCTCAAGAGCCTCATGATGGAGGTTTGTTGATTGTGTATGAATGGCAGTTAATTTATTTATCCTAGTCATTTAGACCTAGTAAAACACTGAAGTTAATGTTTTTCAAATATCTTCTAGTTCCTGAATCCATCTATTGTGCTTATTGAGTATATATCGCATCTGTGACGCCCAGGAAACAGGAGAGCCAGAAGGGCTGATTCTGCTTAAAAGTAAAATAATACTTTCCCAAGTCTTTCTTCTCTTCCTTGCCCCCCTATTCTTTCCTCTTTTGTCATGCCCTCCTTCCTTTATTTCTTTTTTCCTAAATACTCTTGATGATTGTCAATGTGCCCAGCACAGTGCTAATCACTAATGGGCTCCATAAACTAACTGGACAACTAGTCCATTTGAGAAGTTGGCAAATGGCATAATCCAGTTTAGACTGACCACTCTTTTCCATTACTATCAATATTTTATTTATAATCACTAAGAATATAACCAATCTTTCTCTAAGTCCACAAGCCTGGTAAATGACCCTGAAATAGCTCCTATTAAACGTGAAACAGACCATATATATTTTCTGAAGAGGTCACAGAGAGGCCTTAGCCCCATCTACCAATGCAATTGAAGTTATGCTTTCAAATCCAAGATCTGCATTGCTCATGAGCCAGCTTTTCATGTAATTAAGATTAAAGATGAGAGGCAGAAGCTAGATTCCTTTTCAGAACTATTACTACACTTTGTCTGCCATTACAGAACCCCACAGACTGAGTGACTTAAACAAAGATTATTTTTTTCATACTTCTGGGGGCTGGAATTTGAAGGTCAATGTGTCAGCATGATTGAGTTATGATCTGTCTCTCTTCCTGGTTTGTGGATGGCTGGCTTCTTGCTGTGTCCTTATGTAACAAAGAGAAGATGCCCTAGTGTCTCTTTCTCACCTTAGAAGGGCAGCAGCCCTATTGGATTGGGGCCCCATCCTTGCAAGTTCATGTATTATCTGTTCACAGGTCTTGTTTCTAGTTACATTAGGGGTTAGGGCTGGAGCACACCAATCTGAGTAATGGTGGACACAGTCAAGTCAGTAACACTGAGCCATAGGCTAGTCTCTCCTTTCATTTTCTTGTGTCTACCATTTTAACATTAATATATGTTGAGGCCCATGTAATCAGGTTAGTTGGAAAACCAATAATTCATAGCATTTAATGGAGACCCACCAGATTCATAGTGACCTGAGGTCAACAGGACATACACCACATTTTCCCAGCTCCAATTACTGGATTACTCACTCCACAGAGAATTTACAGCTTTTCAAACCTTTTTTCTAGTCTCTGTTTTCACTATATTTTCTCCTCCTTTTGAATACTGACAAGGACTCATTCAAACTGCTAAGCCCTATACACAATAGAGGACTAGCAATGTTAGGTCCAGAAAGCTCCAATATTACTCTAGTTGTTCCTCATTCATTCGGTTAACTATTTGTAAAATGATGGTAGCTTTAAGGGACTTCCCTGGTAGCTTAGCTGGTAAAAAATCCACCTGCAATGCAGGAGACTCCAGTTCATTTCCTAGGTCAGGATGATCCCCTGGAAAATGGACAGGCTACCCACTCCAGTATTCTTGGGCTTCCCTGGTGGTTCAAATGGTAAAGAATCCGCCTGAAGTGCAGGAGACCTGAGTTCGATCCCTGAGTTGGGAAGGTCCCCTGGAGGATAGCATGGCAACCCAGGCCAGTATTCTTTCTGGAGAATCCCCATGGACAGAGGAGCTTGACAGGCTACAGTCCGTGGGGTTGGAAAGAGTCGAACACGACCAAGTGACTAAGCATAGCTCAGCACAGTAGCTTTCATATTCTTTCCCCGTTCATTGCACTCTTGAGATATTTTGACTTCAACATGCATTTAATTTATTAAAACTTTCTTAAACCTGTTGTCATCCACTGTACCTGCTTCTCCATACTGCTCATAATTAGACATAAATGCAAAGTGGATCACCAAAAGGATAATGAATAAAAAATGATTATAGTATTTATTGTTGTTCAGTCACTAAATCACGTCCAACTTTTTGCAACCTCATGGATGGCAGCACACCAGGCTTCCCTGTCCTTCACTATCTCCTGGAGTTTGCTCAAACTCAAATCCATTGAGCCGGTGATGCCATCCAACCATCTCATTCTCTGCCCTCGGTCTTTCCCAGCATCAGGGTCTTTTCCACCGGTATTGTCTGATTTAATTAGATTACCAAAAGGATAAAAATAAAAGGTAATAGTGTAACATATACTGATTTTAAAAGTAAACTCTGATGTCAAACTAAAGCTTACTATGGTTAAATACACTGAAGGGGAAAGAAATCTGAGAATACAATTCAGAACTTTAAATATCCACAAATTGGTTCAATTTCACTAAATTTCTGGACTTTTGCCTTAAACTAGCTCAATGGGAGTTGATAACTTATTGTCTCTTATGCTGTCAATCATGTTATATAAGGAGTCTACAATGGTGAGGCTGGGCTGGAAGAAAAAAGAGCTGGCAAGTTGCCAGATTTAAACTTTCAAAATACAGAGGGAGAAAAACCTACTTTAACAATAGCATGTCTGTCAATCCAGAAAATGTAGGTGCTGAACTCAGGAAATCAAAGAACTGTCTGGTGAAAATATGTTGGTCTCCAATGAAGGTTGAACCTGTAATAGATATGAAGCAGAAACTCTCCTGTTATCTCCACTTACACACAATAAGCAAAATCAAATGAAGTATCTCCATGCCTGAAGACAGTTCCCGATGCTCTTAGAAAGAATAGTAATTTTCCTGAACAAAGATACACACACTTGATAATTGTACCCAAATTTGCAGGACCAGACATTTGAAGTTCCAGGTTCCTTGACTTAAATCGATTGTTATCATTGGGAAAACAAGTAAATAATTAAATGCCATTTTGGAGAAACTTTTCTCAAGTTTTTCCCTTATAAACAATAAAAACATACCTCTCTTTGTACAATGCTCTCTTCATTAATAATAAACATTTGATTTAAAACAGTGCCTCTCACTAAAGTGGTCAAACCATTTTATATATATATATATATATATATATGTGTGTGTGTGTGTGTGTGTGTGTGTGTGTATGACAATTCATCATAGAGGCCTGTATGCATGCATGCTCAGTCACTCAGCTGTGTCCTGCTCTTTGTGACTCCATGGACGTAGCCTGCCAAGCTCCTCTGTCTATGAAATTCTCCAGGCAAGAATACTGGTGTGGGTTGCCATTTCCTCCTCCAGGGGATCTTCCTGACTCAGAGATCGAACTGGTGTCTCCTGCATTGTAGGTGGATTCTTCACCACTGAGCCACTGGGGAAGTCCAACTGGGACTACAGATGGTCATTAAAAATATAGTGCTCTACAGAAGTTTGAAAACAAACAAACAAGCATTGCACAGTCAATTCTTTTGTGAGTTTTTTTTATTGTATATGATTTACAAAAGAAAAATTTGACCTGCAATTACAGTTTTGATCTTTAGGTGATCAGTTGTAAGATGATATATGATTTCTCCTAGAGAACATTAGCTTAAAAGAAGAACAATTTATAACATATCTCCCACTCATCCCATCCATTTCCTAAGCCAAGATACATGACTACACTTACCCAACCTACGATTTCTCTCTTAACTTTATATAATTAGAGAATATCAGGAGAATAGGGGCAAGGTATGCAGACATCTGAATGTAGCATCTTCAATTTACCACAATGTGTTACCACATTTGTGTCCTATGAATAACAGTGTATGCTCATTTTTATGGTTAAAAAATTGTTTAAAAATCACATATGAGCACTCCCAGTTACTTCCTAATTTAAAAGTAATCATGGTGAGTCTTTCTACTTAATTTTATTTTTTTTATAATTTTTATTTTTACTTTAGTTTACTTTACATTACTGTATTGGTTTTGCCAAACATTGACATTAATTCACCACGAGTGTACATGCGTTCCCAAACACGAATCCCCTCCCATCTCCCACCCCATACCATCCCTCTGGGTCCTCTCCTTGCACCAGTCCCAAGTATCCTGCATCCTGCATCAGACATTGACTGGTGATTCGTTTCTTACATGATAGTATACATGTTTCAATGCCATTCTCCCATCTCATCCCACCCTCTCCCTCCCTCCCTCCCCTAGAGTCCAACAGTTCACTCTATAGATCTGAGTCTCTTTTGTTGTCTCGCATACAGGGTCATCATTCCTATCTTTCTAAATTCCATATATATGCGTTACTATACTGTATTGGTGTTTTTCTTTCTGGCTTACTTCACTCTGTATAATCGGTTCCAGCTCCATCCATCTCCTTAGAACTGATTCAAATGTATTCTTTTTAATGGCTGAGTAATACTCCATTGTGTATATGTACCACAGCTTTCTTATCCATTCATCTGCTGATGGGCATCTAGGTTGTTTCCATGTTCTGGCTATTATAAATAGTGCTGCGATGAACATTGGGGTACATGTGTCTCTTTCTATTCTGGTTTCCTCGGTGTGTATGCCCAGGAGTGGGATTGCTGGGTCATAAGGCAATTCTATTTGCAGTTTTTTGAGGAATCTCCACACTGTTCTCCATAGTGGCTGTATTAGTTTGCATTCCCACCAACAATGTAAAAGGGTTCCCTTTTCTCCACACCCTCTCCAGCATTTATTGCTTGCAGACTTAAAAGAGCACCCTCATTCCAGCTAGAAAACCAGTATGAGATAATTATATTTCAATGATACAGTTAAGAAGAAACCTAATTAAAGGAATGAAAAAAATAAACATAAAATGCAAATAAAATAAAATAAATCAGTGTTTGAGTTGTTCAATCTCTCAGTTATGTCCAACTCTTTGGGACTCCATGCACTGCAGCACACCAGGCTTACTTGTCCATCTCCAACTCCCAGAGCTTGCTCAAACTCATGTCCATCGAGTTGGTGATGCCATCCAACCGTCTCATCCTCTGTCATCCCCTTCTCCTGTCTTCAATCTTTCCCAGCATCAGGGTCTTTTCCAATGAGTCGGCACTTCGCATCAGGTGGCCAAAATATTGGAGCTTCAGCATCAGTCCTTCCAATGAGTATTCAGGATTGATTGACTGGTTTGTTCTCCCTTCAGTCCAAAGGACTCTCAGGAGTCATATCCAACATCACAGTTCAAAAGCATCAATTCTTTGGTGTTCAGCCTTCTTTACGGTCCAAGAAAGAGAAAAACACATTTGTTTTTTGAACTAGATTAACTAAGGCTTTGAGAATCTACCAGTTAATATGAAAGCAAATTTGAGTGTCTAGGATCTGAAGCAGTGTAATTCCATTTAGCAAGTTCACAGTAACTAAATTCCCTTACCCCATGGCTTCATAGACCTGCCTGGAATAGCTCATCTAGGTGAAGGTTACTGCGTGTTAAAATCCACACAACTCATTTGGGACACACTGACACTTTTTTTCCCTTTCAAGTGCTGTTAATCTAATGGAATGAAAATAAAGGATAATGGAATTATATATTTCCAGTTAGAGTGATGCACCTAGGAAATCTACAAAGACCCCAAATGTTTGCTAACAGTTGAACTACATTTTCATTAATTAATTTCCATTAATATAAGATTAGAGAGAGACTATATTTCTTTTGTCCTTTCAACAGATATGGAGACCCATGACCTTATTCTTTTAAATTGGCATACTAAGTAATTGCATGTTGAGTTATCACATACTGAATCTTTGCAAATGGCCTTTAATAATAATCTATCAAAAGATAACTTTAGTCTTGGAAAACTTTATAAAAATAATTGCTTATTTATTCTCCATTTATAATATAAATGAACAGAACCTGTAGCATACAAGTTAGAGGAACTAGTCCTCCTAAGACTGCAATTACTTTTGTGGTGTGAAAAACATCAAGTGTATCAATTCAGTTCAGTTCAGTTCAGTCACTCAGTCGTGTCCGACTCTTTGAGACCCCATGAATCGCACAGCACGCCAGGCCTCCCTGTCCATCACCAACTCCCGGAGTTTACCCAAACTCATGTCCATAGAGTCGGTGATGCCATCCAGCCATCTCATCCTCTGTCGTCCCCTTCTCCTCCTACCCTCAATCCAACCCAGCATCAGGGTCTTTTCTAATGAGTTAACTTTTTGCATGAGGTGGTCAAGTGTATCAAACTCTCCTTAAATCTTCATTTTCTGACTTGCAAATTGGAAGAATAAGGATGTGTAGTGAAGCTTGATTTAATCTTCAGCAAATCCACTTATACACCCGACAGGGCACATACCAGCCTGGTAAAATGTAACTATGCGACTAGTCTATGGCCAAGGAAGTGTTGGCAGATATTATGAAAGCCAGTTACTGGCACTGTTCGTCAAATCTTCTCACAAACAATTCACTCTTCTTTCTGTAGGAACTCTGGAAATGAACTGAAAATGATAGAGCTTTAAGACCTAAAACGAGGGATTTATAATGTATAGCTGATAACATCTATTCATTTAGATCAAAAGTCTGTTTTGAACTTTATGTGGATGAGCTAAATGGATATTGTGTCGTGCTATTTTGTTTTTTCCTACTATAGTAGTTACTATTACCTCCGCTAATACAGATTGTGTTAACTCTTAGATCCAAAATAATCCTTTAATGTTGCCATTTGACTCTATGGTTAAAGTCTATAACTGACTGTACATAGCTGAGAAAAAAAAACCCATATGTTACTTTTATATATGCTTTAGAATGTCAGAAATAAATATTTGTGTAAAATGTATTCTTCAGTCAATGCACTTATCTCACAATGAAGCAAAGCTGTCTAAAGATTTTACAATTTTTAAATATTTTTCATATATTTGCAGTGTACTTTCTGATATACAAGTTAAATCACAAAGGTAAATTTAACCAAAGCACCTCATACAATATGCAACCTTCTGTTTAGATTTTACAATTTGAAATTCAAACAGATTTCATCCTTGTGTTATCAGTGCCTATCAGGTGATGAGGAAGGTATTTAAGCTCAAAGCAAAGCTAGACTAGGGGTCATGTATTATTGTAAGGGTCATGTATTATTGATTGCTGAGTAATAGATTACCCTAACATTTAGTATTTTACAATAATACAGGTGTACTATCTTGCATTTTCTTTGGACCTAGCTCATTCTGTCCCTATATTTCACACTCTTTCGGAACCCAGCAATCAAGGTATCTATTGAGATTAGTATCTTCTGAAGGCTCAGTTATGGAAGGATCTACTTTCACTACAACTTGGCAGCTCCCCAGTTCCTCAAGTGTTGTCAGATTAAGGACCTCATCTCCTTGCTGGATACTGTCCGAAGTTAGCCCCTTCGGTTCTCAACACATGGGCCACTCCTTTTTGGCAGCTTGCTTTATCAAAACCAGCAAGAGACAGAGAGAGTCAACTAGCAACACAGATGTCCCGGTCTCCTGTAACCTAATCATAGAAATGAAGTTCCTCATTATTGTTATTTTATATCGATTAGTAGCAGATTATTCAGGGTGTGGGAGGAAGCTGTAGATATCAGAAGGCAAGAGCACTGGGAGTTATTTAAGAGGGCGCTTGCCAGAGATCATCTTTGAATTCTTTTATGATTATACCTCAGAAATAACTAACACAATTGGATGTCTTGGTTAGACTTTGATAAAATACTTCCCTGTCATTTCTTCCTTTTGCTATTAACCAGGTTCTGGAGAAAAGACAAAGAGAAAAACAAGGAAGAAAAAGAAGACAAGGAGATAGAGTAAGAAAAAAAAGGGGAATATAGAGAAAGAAATGAACAGAAGGTGTTAACTTGTATGAATTTCACTTTCTGTTATGCAATCACGTCTATCTGAATGAGCAACATGATGGGTACTCCTGTACATATTACAGCAAAATAAACCAGCGAAGGTTGGGCAGTGCTGGAGAGACCTGGCTTAGTACACTGAAAGATTTATGGCAGGGATGCATGTATTGAAAGTTAGAAATATAAATAGCTGTGGAGAGAACAAGAACTGGCACTTGTATAGAAATTATACGGGAGGACTAGTTATGAATAAAGTAACAATGCATTGGTTCATGGGGCTCTTGGAAGATGATCTTGTCAAAATAGGGTGTGATCATTTTATTGCTCTAACAAATATAACTTGATATCAATCTATCTGAATGATGACTTCTATGAAATAATAATGCTTGAAATGTATATAAAATTTTATGACGTATTTTATAAAATAATTATTTCATTTTGTTCTCATAAGCCTCCTCCTCCTCTCATATATACAGATTTGCCAAGTCACCTACTACTACTAAAAATTCTTCCTTGGCTCCACATTACAAGGAAGATGAAGTCCAGACTCCTTCACCTGACTAACAAAGCCACTGAAAACGAGAACATGCCTGCATTATCCCACTCATGTCTCCCACTTTACACTTCCATCTTCTGTTCTAAAACCACTCCTGTATCTCCCACACAGACCAACCTTTGGACATTTGTTCACTCTCTGGGTTAGAATCTCTCAGTCTCAGCACAACTGACATTTTTGAGCAGATAATTTTCTGTTGTGGGGGGTGTGTCCTGCACATTGTAGAAGAGATAGCAGCTGCCCTTGGCATACATGATCGTGACAAGCAAAAGAGTCTGGAAATATTAGCAAGTGCCCCTTGGGAATAGGGGTAGTGAAATAAACCTCCCTTGAGAAACAAAAGTCCAGATATGTTCCATTCTGTTTTCTTCATCTAGAAGATTCTACTCTTATTTCTCCTACTGACTGACTCTCTGACACGTTCTTAGAAGTCATCTCCATTGAGCGCAGCCACTATGGAAAGCAGTGTGAAGGTTCCTCAGAAAATTAAATGCAGAATTACCATACGATCCAGCAACCCCGTTCCTGGGTACACATCCAAAGAAAAGGAAAACAGAATATCAAAGAAATATCTGCACGTGCCACATGCTCATTCTGGCATTATTTTCAACAGACAAGATACAGAAACAACCTAAGTAACCATCGAGAGAGGAATGGATGGAAAAGATGTGGCGCACAATGGAATATTATTCAGCCGTGATAAAAAATAAAGCCCTTTCATTTGCAATAGCATGTATATTATACTAAATGAAATAAGCCAGACAGAGAAAGAGAAACACTACATATCATTTACATGGGGATCTAAAGAAAGGGGGGTGGGGAATGTCAAACTCATAGAAACAGAGAAGTAGTTTCCAAGGGGTGAAGCAGGGCAGGGGCAGTGGGATTTGAGGAAAACACAGTTTATTAAAAAGGCACAAACTTTCATCTATGAGATGAACATAAACTGAGGAGCTAATATAAAACACAATGGCAATTGTGTAACTGAAAGAAGAGATGCCTCCGTTGGAAAGCCTTTTTTTCCAATTCAGCACTCCAGACTGAATTAGATGCCCACTTTGGTTCCTGTCTCTATCTAAGCCCTAGGCACAACATTCAGAAGGATTGTTTCAATCTTAGTTTCACTGCATATTAGCTATATAACCATGAGTATTTTACTCAATCTTATGATTTTTTATTGCCTCATCTCTAGAAAAGGGGTGATGATACTAAGCATTTCCCAGTATCTGACACATACATATTTAACACTCAATATGAATCAATATTATCAACATTTGCTTTTGTTACTTTCTGAGTGGAAGCATGGTGAATTCTACTTCATTAGGTATTATAACATGGATTTTAAAATTCAAACTTTATATCATGCTGTAGAGTCAAATCTAAGTAATAATTGAATTATTCATTGCTCTATATTTCTGTAGCAGCATGCTTACCTTGGTGAAGAATATCTTCACTTTATTAAAGGATTATTTATATCAGTTTGGATTATATAGCCAATGAACTACAGTGCTGCTAAACTTGGCCCATAGGAATAAACACTTTATTGAAACATGGGTTTCATTTCTCTATTCCTTCAAAGAGGAGTTGTGCTGTGAGAAGAGTTCAGTATGGGCTACTTGAGAGTAAAATATTTATAAAAGCCATCAAAAAGAAAAATTTCAGAACAAACATAAAAATATCCATAATTCACACTCTGCATTGATATGCTAAGGAAATTAGTGTAGCAGAACTGTTTAAGTATTAACACAGGCAAAAATTCCTGAAAAATACATAAATGCTTTTTAAACGGTAATTAAAAGATACAGAAAATTTTACTGAGAACTCAAGGGAAGTCTTAGGAATACAGAGTCTGAAAAACAAAAAGATGAATTGGTTGATGAAAGGAGGAATGAACAGAGGGGTAGATGGTGTGGAAGGCAAAATAATGTGAAGCTGTAAGTATCAGCTTATCTGGCAATGGCATTTTGAAGATGTCATTAATTCATGGATCTGAAAGCAGGTCAATTACCCTGGATTCAGTATTATCACCAAGGGTCTTTAAAAGACGGAAGAATGAGGTAGAAGAGTCAAAGAATGAGATGGAACAACAGAATCAGGGATCAGAGTAACAGAGATAATAAGATGCTGTGCTACTGGACTTAAGATGGAAAAAGGGACCATGAGCTGAAGAAGGCGAGCTGCTTCTAGAAGCTGGAGAAGCAAGGGAATGGCTTGTCCCCTGGAACCTCCAGAAAGGCCTTTGGTCAACGAGAACACAGCCCTGCCAACACCTTGATTCTAGCTCAGTGAAATCCATTTTAGTCTTCTGACTTCCAGATGTATAATATAACTCTCTGTTGTGTTAAGCCTCTGAATTTGTGGTAACTTATCATAGCACTGGAAAACAAAAGACCCTGATGCTGGGAAAGATTGACGGCAGGAGGAGAATGGGGCAACAGAGGATGAGACGATTGGATGGCATCACCAACTCAATGGACTTGAGTTTGAGCAAGCTTCAGGGTATAGTGAAGGACAGGAGAGCTTGGTGTGCAGCAGTCCATGGGGTCAGAAAGAGTCAGACGTTACTTTGCAACTGAAAAACAACATTATAGCACTAACAGATTTATGTGATAAAGCAAATATAGTCCAGGGTTTATTATAGAACATAGGTCGTGGGTATATTGACGTACACTATATACTTCTTCCAATTTAGGTGTATGTTTGAAAAATTTTATTAAAAAAAAAAAGTTTATGGACTTCCCAGGTGGCTCATTAGTAAAGAATCTGCCTGCAGATGGCGGATGGGGGGCACGGGTTCCATCCCTGACCCAGTAAGACCACACACGTCATTCACCACAACTTGAGCCTGTGCTCTAGAGCCCGGTACTTGAAACCACTGAGCTGCTGTATGGTAGCTACTGAAGGCTGTGTGCCCTTGAGTCCTTGCTCCAGAGCAAAGAGAGGCCACTGCACCAAGAAACCTGCAACTAGAGAAGAGTCCCCGCACATCACAACTAGAGAAAAGCCGGCAAGGAGGACTGTTGGCAGCCCGAAAATTAATAAATATTTTTTAAAACTGTTTAAAAGTAAATTGAAAGATAAAGAGAGACTAGTATATTGTAGAAATGATATTAAAATTGAGTTGGTCAACAGTAATTGATTAATTTTTTATGAATTAATTTCTTATTCATGTTCAGTTCTGTGTTCAGTCGCTCAGTCGTGTCCGACTCTTTGCGATCCCATGGACTGTGGCCTGCCAGGCTTCTCTGTCCATGGGATTCTCCAGGCAAGAGTACTGGAGTGAAATACCATTCCTTACTTCAGAGGAACTTCCCAACCCAGGGATTGAACCCTGGTCTCCTGCAGACAGGTTCTTTACCATTTGAGCTACAGGGAACTCCTTAATTTCCCTATGCACATTTAAAAAATCTCAGTCTTGGTTTAGGATGCTAGTGCTTGATAGTTACTAATAGATAATAGAGTATTAGGTAAGAATATAGACTCCAATTAGAATTGCTTACCTTGTCTGAATTCACGTGAACTAACCTGTGGTTGGGAAAGGTGTCATCAGAAGCATAATATAGGTGAGAGTCTTTCAGCTTCCAAACACTAAATTGAAATTATGAAATGCTACTCATTTATGATTTTCTGAAAATGTCTCACAGTGTCGCTGGTTTAATGAATGACCAGTATCCCTGGGAAGTGGAGAGATGGAATGAGCATTAGTAATTTTTTCTTGTCTTGATAAAGATTTTGGGATTAAGGACAGAAGCTAAACTAGTTTAGCTTGTTGTTTCATATATACACTGCTGCTGCTGCTGCTAAGTCACTTCAGTCGTGTCCGACTCTGTGCGACCCCGTAGACGGCAGCCCACCAGGCTCCCCCATTCCTGGGATTCTCCGGGCAAGAACACTGGAGTGGGTTGCCATTTCCTTCTCCAATGCATGAAAATGAAAAGCGAAAGTGAAGTGATTCAATCGTGCCCGACTTTTAGCGACCCCATGGACTGCAGCCTACCAGGCTCCTCCGTCCATGGGATTTTCCAGGCAAGAGTACTGGAGTGGGGTGCCATTGCCTTCTCTGCATATATACACTACTATATGTAAAATAGATTATTAAAAAGGACCTACACTATAGCCTGGCTGGCTACAATCCATGGGGTCACAAAGAGTCAGACAGGACTGAGCAACTACACACACACACACACACGCACACACACACACTATAGTTCAGAGAACTCTACTCACTACTCTTCAAGTGTCTATAGGGGAAATAATCTTTTAAAAAGTGGATATATGTATAACTGATTCTTTCATATTCATTGGAAGCACTGATGCTGAATCTGAAACTCCAGTACTTTGGCCACCATATGTGAAGAGCTGACTCATTGGAAAAGACCCTGATGCTGGGAAAGATTGAAGGCAGGAAGAGAAGGGTTGACAGGGCATGAGATGGTTGGATGGCATCACTGACTCAATGGACATGAGTTTGAATAAGCTCCGGGAGTTGGCGATGGACATGGGGGCCCGGCGTGCTGCAGTCCATGGAACATGGGGTCGCAACACACAGTCCATCACACAAAGAGTCAGACAAGACTGAGTGACTGAACTGAACGATAACTGCTTCACTTTGCTGTACACCTGAAAATAAAAGGACATTGTAAATCAATTACATTCCAATTTTTTTAATTTGCTATTTCAATTTTAATAGGCTTTAGCATGTTTTCTCTGCTAATCAACCCAGTCAACTTCTTTGTATTCTTGAGATAAATACCACATAAAATCTTTACCACATAAATCTTCTTTGTATTCTTGAGATAAGTATCACATAAAATCTTTCTACACTGAGAATGGGAATGCTAACATACCTCCACAGCAGACACTTTCAGGGACCTGCCTGTATCCCCTAAGCCTACTGATCTTATTCCAACTAACAAAGGCTCCAGTTTTTGTGCCTGAGGGCATCCTCTAGCTATCAGAGCTGCCTCTGTGCAGGGCAGGACGGACTGTAAAGCAATGGGTATTGGAAACCCCAGGATAAGTCATTAACCAGTGACAAGGCAGCTGGTGGATAACAGCTTCCTTGCTTTACCTCAGGTATAGGAGTATGTTGCACCCTGACTCTCTACTGGGGTTAAGCTCCAGATGTCTATAGTAGTGATGCGCTTAGCAACTCTCCCTTAATTTGACTTCACCCAGGTTTCTCATCCTCAGAAAGAGGTTAAAAAAAAAATAAAGGAAACAAACCCACAAAGTTTTAAAAATTAATATTAAAAATATAAAATTATAGAAAGCTTTAGAATATACTGATATATTCTGAACACTTCTCTAAGAATTTCAGTTCAGTTCAGTCGCTCAGTCGTGTCTGACTCTTTGCGACCCCATGAATCGCAGCACGCCAGGCCTCCCTGACCATCACCATCTCCCGGAGTTCACTCAGACCCACGCCCATCGAGTCCGTGACGCCATCCAGCCATCTCATCCTGGGTCGTCCCCTTCTCCTCCTGCCCCCAATCTCTCCCAGCATCAGAGTCTTTTCCAATGAATCAACTCTGCATCAGGTGTCCAAAGTACTGGAGCTCCAGCTTTAGCATCATTCCTTCCAAAGAAATCCCAGGGTTGATCTCCTTCAGAATGGACAGGTTGGATCTCCTTGCAGTCCAAGGGACTCTCAAGAGTCTTCTCCAACACCACAGTTCAAACGCATC
>SJYQ01003227.1:1234911-1341501 GCA_006410935.1 Redunca redunca
AAAAAAAAAATCTGTTTAGACTGCCATGGGGATTTTCCAGGCAAGAATACCAAAGCAGGTTGCCACGCCCTCGTCCAGGGTATCTTCCCAACCCAGGGATCGAACCCAGGTCACTTGCAATGCAGGTAGATTCTTTACCATCTGAGCCACTACGGAAGCCCACATTACTTCCCTAGTACTTATTTACTATCTTACAACTAGAAACGTATAACTTTGGACACCTTCATCCAGTTCTCTCTCCCCTTACCTGCTCCTATGGTAACCACAAATCAGATCTCTGTTTCTCTTTGTTTTTAAAGATTAATTGACCTATAAAACTCTTTTAATTTCTCGTGCACAATAAAATGATTAAATATTTCTGTACTTTTCAAATTGATCCTCACAGTGAGCCCAGTTATTGTATGTCACTGTATGAAGATATTGCATGGTTATTGAATATATTCCCTGCACTGTACATTACGTGACTCATTTATTTGCAACTGGAACTTGTGCCTCTTAATCTTCCTTGCTTATATCTATCTTCCTTCTCTCTCTCCCTTCTGGCCACCATGTTGGTTCTCTGTATTTATAATTATTCATGGTTTGTTGGATTCCACAGATAAGTGAAATTACAGACTAGGGTGTTTTTCTCTGACTTATTTTATTCAGTATAACACCCTTTAGGTCCATCCATGTGGTCACAAACAGCAAAATTTCATTCTTTTTTATGGTTGAACAGTATTTCACATCTTCTTTGTCCATTCATGTGTTGATGAGCACTTAGATTGCTTCCGTATCTTGACAATTGTTAATAATGCTGCAATGAACATAGAAGTGCCCATATCTTTTCTAATCAGCCTTTTTTGTTTTCTTTGAAAAATTACTCAGGATTGGAACCCTCTGCAATTTAACAGAGCTATTTGGCAACCAAGAATATTTTAAATAAAGGGGATTTGATGTCTTAGTCTGAGTTTTTCTGAAGCAAAGTCTAAGACAAAAGTTTACATATTAATGGTTTCCTTGGGGTGTGATTTTCTGGAGTCAGAATAAAGGCCCTTCTTAAAAAATAATAAATAAAATAAAAAGCTTAAAAGAAAAAAAAAAGAATAAAGGCCCTTGAAGCAGAGAGAAAACATGGGAAAGTTCATCCAAACTCATGTTACTGAATTGGCCACCCCAAGGGAATACTGTATGCTCAATCCAAGAGAGTTCTAAGAAGCCTCTGGTGTGTTTCAAAACCACCCATCTCAGAAGTAAAAAGGGAAATCATTCATCACTGGTTCATCCTCCAACAAGTAAGTACTGTGCCTACAAGACTGCCAAACCCTTCCTGGAGCACTCTAAGTGAAAGGAGATCTCTGGGCAGAAAGTCAGAGGACTTGCTGTGTATTTGGAAGTTTCTGTCTGATTGCACTAGTGCCAAGCAGCTCAAAGACTGTGAAACTGTCCACAGCAGCCGTGGCTGGAATAAGATGTGAGACCAAGGGATACTGAAGCCACGCACAGAGGCTTTACCATTCACTCAGACACTAAAATCTTAGGTGATCTGCAATATTATATCTTTATATGATTAAAATAATCAACAGTCACTTAAAATTTGTCATAGAGGTCACATGGGGACACCCTGTTGAGAAACATTCTTATCATATCTTATTCATGAGTGTCTCAATTACTCAGTGAGTTTAACTATAGTTCTCAAAATATCTATATACCAATTGCCTTACAGATGTTTGTCAGTGCAAGTTCTCAGAAAAAAGAATAGACACTTTTTCAAAATAATAGATTCTTTTTATTGAATTCAACATACTTTCTCAAATTTTCCTTTTGTTTATTCTGCTATATTCTTGGAATTCAAAAATGACCAGACCACAAACACTAGATGTCCCAAAGTCTTGCTGGGAAAGCAAGCACCTAAACCACAAATCTTATAGGATTCCATAGCTGGCATATACTCAAAGTGATTGTGAGACCATAATGTGTGTTTTCTACATACAAAGAGCATATTTCATATGAACAACTGGTATTCAAACAATGGGCGGCTTAATTTCAAATGTGTAGCAAGGATAACCATGCAAGAATATTACAGGAAGGGAAAATGAAAGGATTTTGCATGACCAATTTAGGCTGGCATTTTTATTTGAGGTAGTGAGAGGGTGGAATTGTTCCTTTGATCTAATTATCATAATAAACCCAAGCAAGTTATGTTAAGTCCAGGGACTGAAAACCACCTCTTAGCTTAATTCCAATTAAATTAGATTGAGAAAAGGAATTGTGAGCTTTTAAATTTATGTTTAATCCATATTTTCATATATAATAAGCTAAATTTAGGAATATTTTCTATCATAGTAACACTGATTTTTGCCAAGATACAAATAAATGCACACACACATACACATAACCATTCAAATATGTGTATATATATATACATATACATACATAAACAAATGAGTATATTTGTATGTAGGGCTGTAATAAATATCAAGGGTGAAAGTACTCTTTTAGGGCTAGTGAACTTTTGTGCATAATTAAAAAGAAAAGAAAAAGACTAGATAAAACCATCCTGCCTCCTGGAACTGTTAAAGACTAAATCAAAAGCCCAATGAAGCATAAGAATATTGAGTAAATTAATTCTTTAATATGGCTCTGACAGCCAACTGCTTTCAGATATACAAGTATAGACATTTGTTCTCACCATGTTACTTTACATAAATAACGTGGTGTAGTTACTACCACACTCATGCTTCTTTGGTGGCATTATTTTTGCATATAAAATAATCTTGATCAGAACAAACTTCTATGGCATTGTGCCTTTTGGACTCTGTGGGAGAGGGCAAGGGCAGGATGATATGGGAGAATGGCATTGAAACATGTAAATTGTCACATGTGAAATGAATCACCAGTCCAGGTTTGATGCATGATACAGGGTGCTCGGGGCTGTGCACTGGGATGACCCAGAGGGATGGGATGGGGAGGGAGGTGGGAGGGGGTTCAGGATGGGGAACACATGTGCACCCATGGCAGATTTATGTCAATGTATGGCAAAACAAATACAATATTGTAAAGTAAAATAAATAAATAAAACTGAAAAAAATAGCTGTAAGGTGTACATTAAAATTTCATAATCTCCCATGACTTCTGAGATAGCAATGCTGGGCTCATTGAAATACAGTTTCTAATTCATATGCCAGTGCTGGTCATCTCTGTTTTAAGTAGACTCTTTCTGTAGATCACAGTGGTTTTTATTACTGTTTTTAGTTAATGTGATTTATTTGTATATTTGCCTCTTTCTATATATGTTTAAGCTTAAAAAAAGAAACAAATACCAATTAGCTCTTAATGCTCCCTGTTTGGGGATACCCAGGCTACCATAAAAAACACCATAGACTGGGTAATTGAAACAAAATTTTATTTTCACACAGCTCTGAGGAATGGAATATCCAAGTTCAAGATGCTGGCCAGTTTGGTTCCTGGTGAGTTATTTCTTCCGGGCTTGCAGATGTTCACCTTCTCACTGTGAACTCAAGAGGCAGAGATGGGGGAGAGAGGTGTGGCATTTCTTTATCTTCTTAAAGGGGCACCACCCCATCAGATTAGGGCCCCACATTTATGACCTTTACGACCATATTTTGGGCTCCAAAATCACTGCAGATGGTGACTGCAGCGATGAAATTAAAAAGCACCTACTCCTTGGAAAGAAACCTATGATCAAACTAGACAGCATATTAAAAAGCAGAGATATTAGTTTGCCAATAAAGGTCCACCTCATCAAGGCTATGGTTTTTCCAGTGGTCATGTACGGATGTGAGAGTTAGAGTATAAAGGAAGCTGAGTGCCGAAGAATTGATGCGTTTGAATTGTGGTGTTGGAGAAGACTCTTGAGAGTCCCTTAGACTGCAAGGAGATCCATCCTAAAGGAGATCAGTCTTGGGTGTTCACTGGAAGGACGGATGTTTAAGCTGAAACTCTAATACTTTGGCCACCTCATGCAAAAAGCTGACTCATTTGAAAGACCCTGATGCTGGGAAAGATTGAGGGCAGGAGGAGAAGGGGTCAACAGAGGATGAGATGTTTGTATGGCATCACTGACTCAAAGGACATGAGTTTGGGTGGACTCCGGGAGTTGGTGATGGACAGGGAGGCCTGGCGTGCTGTAGTCCATGGGGTTGCAGAGAGTTGGACACAACTGAGCAACTGAACTAAACTTTATGACCTCATTTAAAATTAATCCCCTCCTCAGAAGCCCTGTCTCCAGTGATAATCACACCAGAAGTTAAGGCTTTGGTCTATGAGTCTGAGAGGATGCATTTCACGTCAGCTGTGTCCAGCTCTTTGTGACCCTGTGGATTTGTGGCCCGTCAGGCTCTTCTGTCTGTGCAGATTCTCTAGGCAAGAATCCTGGAGCGGGTTGCCATGCTCGCCTCCAGTAGATCTTCCCAACCCAAGGATCAAACCTACGTCTCTTATGCCTCCTGCATTGACAAATGGGTTCTTTACCACTATCGCCACCTGGGAAGCCCCTTCAGACCACAACACTTTCTTAAATCTAAAATGTATTTTACAGCAACTCTACAATGCCTACCTCCTGCATCATCTAGTCCAGTCAGCATTATCTCTTCCCTCCCTCTAGAGGCTCGTATTTAATACCAATCCATAATGTTAAGGATGGAGAATCTGATAACTATTAGGAAGATGCCCCTGAATAACTTCTATTTATTTGGCATCTACAGTCTTCTAGGCTCTCTGCATCCATTGTCACTTTCATCCCTTAGCACCATTCCACAACAGGGATATTATAGTACATCGTACATTTTCTAAATAAAGAACCTAAGGCTTATAGAGGTCAGTTGCCATTATATAATATATGATATTTCTGCCTACTCCTCAGATATTTAGAACAAAAGCTTTGGAAATGCAGTTTAGATTTTCTCCAGGAGGACGTTGATCTGCCACGCTATCACCTTTTTCACCTTCAAGCTGATTTCATCAGTCTGACCTTCGTCCACTTTAAAGATGTGAATATATATTATAAAATACAATCAATATTTAATATGGTAGCTTTTGAAATCTCTGTGCTGCGTTCCTTTAATGATTCAGTATGTATAAAGAAACTGAGGGAGGAAGGGTCAGATTTCAGAGTAATACCTTCTATTAAAATGCATGCTTTATGTCTGATGTGTCAAAACTATGACCCTAAATTTCCCCCAAAAGGCTTTGGTTCTTCCGTGTATTTGTTTCTAATAGGTTCTCAATGTGATGTGGTCAAGTTGAATCATTTTCAGTATCAATAGAACATGGCTAGTGGATTTTTGGGCTCCAAAACCACTGCAGAAGGTGACTGCAGCCATGAAATTAAAAGATGCTTACTCCTTGGAAGAAAAGTTATGACCAACCTAGACAGCATATTCAAAAGCAGAGACATTACTTTGCCAACTAAGGTCCATCTAGTCAAGGCTATGGTTTTCCCAGTGGTCATGTATGGATGTGAGAGTTGGACTGTGAAGAAGGCTGAGTGCCAAAGAATTGATGCTTTTGAACTGTGGTGTTGGAGAAGACTCTTGAGAGTCCCTTGGACTGCAAGGAGATCCAACCAGTCCATTCTGAAGGAGATCAGCCCTGGGATCTCTTTGGAAGGAATGATGCTGAAGCTGAAACTCCAGTACTTTGGCCACCTCATGTGAACAGTTGACTCATTGGAAAAGACTCTGATGCTGGGAGGGACTGGGGGCAGGAGGAGAAGGGGACGACCAAGGATGAGATGGCTGGATGGCATCACGGACTCGATGGACGTGAGTCTGAGTAAACTCCGGGAGATGGTGATGGACAGGGAGGCCTGGCGTGCTGCGATTCATGGGGTCGCAAAGAGTCGGACACGACTGAGTGACTGAGCTGAGCTGAGTGGATAATCATTGCTTTGGAGAGAACTTTTTCTCTTTTCCCTGGAATTTTTCCGGTACCTCATCCCTCAGAGAAATGATACTTGCCAGCTCATTTTCCATCCTTTGTTTCCTACTTTCACCCCCAAATACATAACAGCTGACAATCCACATTCTACAGCGTTAGGAAGCATGTAACACACCCCAGCATGGAGACCAAGCAAGAACTTTCCAGTGGAGGTGGGATTAAACACGAATGATAATTCAAGGTTTGAACTGAACCGTCAAGACAGACACGTTCTGCTATAAAATGAGAATAATGAGAATATCATCATTTTAGTACCATAAATATAAAGTAGATTTTGTCCACCTGAACTGTACCCTGCCAGGCTCCTCTGTCCATGGGATTTCTCAGCCAAGACTACTGGAGTGGGTTGCCATTTCCTTCTCCAGGGGAGACGCAAGGATCAAACCTGCGTCTCTTGCATCTCCTGCGTTGCCGGAGGATTCTTTACCACTGGGCCACCTGGGAAGCCGAGATGCCAGCTGTTCATTTCTAAAAGGTAACTATTTTCTTTGCTTTCCAGAATTCATTCCTGTCAAAACTTCTGGTTTTCTATGCCCTCCCAAATTTTTACTGAGATATGCTGTGACATTTCAGTCTTGATTTAAAATAAAATTTTTCTAAGTAGCTGGATGCACGAGCTCATATACTTCCTGGTACAAGAGTTAGATTTGATTCCTAGTACTGGAGTGACCTTGCCTACCATGTTAGGTCTACAAACCCAGGACAAAATAGCAAACAACAACAAAAAAAGAAAGAAACGCTTGTTTCACAACAGCTGTATCAGTCTGCTGGAGCTGCCTCACAAAATATCAAAGAGTAGGCGGCTTATACCAGGGCTCCCCAACCTCTGGGATCTAATGCCTAATGACCTTAGGTGAAGTTGACGCAATGGTGATAGAGGCAAGTACACAATAAATGCAGTGTGCTTGAATCATCCCCGAATCATCCCCTCCCCAGGGTCCGTGGAAAAATTGTCTTCCGTGAAACCAGTCTCCAGTGCCAAAAGATTGGGGACCACTGCCTTATACAACAGAAATTTATTTTATCGCAGATCTGGAGACTGGAAGGCCAAGATCAAGGTGCCACAGGGGTGGTGTCTGCCTAGAGCTCCCCGTGTGGGTTGTAGACAGCTGCCTTTTGCTGTGAACAACCATGGCCTCTTTGTGCATGCATGGAAGGAACAGGGGAAGCAAACCCTTTTTCTTGTAAGGATATCTATCTCCTTCCCCCTTATAACCTTATTTAACCTTAATTGCTTCTGTCTCTAAAGAAAGCCGCACTGGGTAAGGGGGTGGTTAGGTCTTCAAGGCGGGGATTTTGAAGGCTCACAACCACTCAAGTCATAGCAACAACCAAGGATAAAATGCACATCTAGTTCATTTAGGAAAAATTCACTTTGTCAGTTCTATGCTCATATAATATTCCATACTAGGCACATGCACTCAGATACACACATGCAATTAATTCATCTTCCCCCAAAGAAGTACAGTTAAAAGTAATTGTTTGATGTATGTACAGTCACATGGTAATTGTGTAGATGAAACTGTCTCTGTAATCCTAGCTTGCGTGTGGACTCTTAGGGATTCTGAACAGCTGTCTCTGTTTCTGTAATCCTGTGGAGGTGTGGACAGCTACATTTGTCCTTTTAAGAAGAAAATAAAATCATCATACATTTTTTTTAAACTGTTTACAGCACAGATGCTTCTAATAAAGAGGTTTATGTTTACACTTGGCCTGATTGCAGGCAAATATTTGGTTTATTCAGAAGCAGAAAGATGGCTCAAACCCTGAACGTGGGAAGGAATTTAGAATGACAATGGGAGACACCTTTTCTAAGTACATTTGTGTTCTAATCCTGATTTTGATTCTAATTAATAAGGGAAGATTGCTTTAGTTTTCTGCATGAAGCTTCTTCCCACTTCACTCCTTTTTGTCTCCCACAGTGGGGTGTAAACTTCTGTTTCCCTAGTACATGTAAAAATGCTTAGTGCCTACAGATATTCAGCTAACATTGATGGAATAAATGGTGAAATAGCATTATTAATAATGAAAAGTATCAAAACTGTAGATGCTATCCAATTGTGAGCTACTGTCATATAGTTATTCTTTACTTGGAAAGCTTCATAGCTAGTATAACAATTACCGTGTTAAACTTCAGCTGAAATAAATATACTTTTAAGTACATTTAAAAATTATTTATTTATTTAGCTATGCTGGGTCTTAATTGCAGCAAGAGGAATCTTTGATCTTTAGTAAAGGCCTATGAACTGTTAGTTGTGGCACGTGAGATCTACTTCCCTGCTGCTGCTGCTGCTGCTAAGTCGCTTCAGTCATGTCCAACTCTGTGTGGCACCATAGACGGCAACCCACCAGGCTCCCCCATCCCTGGGATTCTCCAGGCAAGAACACTGGAGAGGGTTGCCATTTCCTTCTCCAATTCATGAAAGTGAAAAGTGAAAGTGAAGTCTCTCAGTCGTGTCTGACTCTTAGCGACCCCATGGACTGCAGCCCACCAGGCTCTTCCATCCATGAGATTTTCCAGGCAAGAGTACTGGAGTGGGGTGCCATTGCCTTCTCTGCTACTTCCCCGACCAGGTATCAAACCATGGTTCGATCTACCTCCTGCATTGGGAGCTAAGAGTCTTAGCCACTGGACCACCAGGGAAGTGCTAAGGTATCTTTTAATTTGCCTACTACTGTGATAGAATTCTTTAAGTAGAACAAGAATGGGAAAATATATAAAATGAATCAATACTTTTATATACTACATTTTATTACTATAAAGGTAGATAGTAATACCTCAAAAGAGAATGCATTATTTTTAAATGAGGTTCAATATTCACACACACACAAATCTGCCAAGAACTGGAAGCTGCCTTGAAATAGATGAGCAGTCCAGATAAGAATTTGTCATGGCTAAAGCTTTTCACTTGTTGCTTCCAGAGGAATGTATCAAGGAGGACATTTGCATCCTATCTTGTAGAAGCTGTGCACAGATCACTAAGTTAATGTTGATAGTTAGCACGGCTTGGCATGAGAATTCAGCTAACTGAACATAAGTGCCTCCTGACAGGCGTACGGGCCCGCTTTGGGGATGTGCGGCTGAGCTGTTTCCGTAGGTGAGCGGGCAGTTCTCTGAGCAAGTGGTGTGCATAGTTTTGTTCTCAGGGCCTTTTGGAGGCCAACTGGCTTCTCCATTTCACTGACTACCAAAGAGTTCTTTATGGAAAAGTTGCCTTCCTTTGCAGAGCATCGCCTGTTTGTCCCCTCAGCCCCCTCTCTCTGCCCTTTTCCAACCTGCTCTGTGCCCTGGGAGGCTGTCCCGTGTGTTTACATCAATGGATCAATCCCCTTGCTTTCTGGTTTCCTATGGGATCCAGCTCGTGCGGGCAGAGCTCGAGGAAGATTGGAGGGAGAAAGGAGAAGAACTTCCTCACATTCTGCCTGCAGGTTACTGTTCTCGGTGCCTTTTTTTTTTTCCCTCTCTCTCTTTTTAAACTTCCAAGACTTCATTTATTTGTCTATAGAAGGTAGCCCCAGGAAGACCTTTTTTTACTTTTCATACTTGAAGGAAGCTGCGACCCAGTTCTACTTCTGGGGATGTAGCCAGACTCGTGGTAGGGGAGCTAAGCCCTTTCTAGACATGACCCTCTGGTGACAAGCATGTGCCAGCTCACACACAGACTAACCCTTCCACACAGCTTTCCTCATTTTCAGCACTCCCTCACCTACTTAACCCTTCTGGAAATAGAAATAGCCCTGCTAAAACCAGCTATGGTATGCGATCCTGTCGCTGGTTGCTTTCAATAGGCATTAAACTATCCTCAAATTTTCAGGTTCATTATACCAACTGGGTTCTACTATACTTATGACTATATATTTATTCATAACCAAAAAACAGAAACGTCATCCCTATGTGTCTTCCCCAAAATGGTATATGAATTTTGGAACCAGCATGATGGCTTCAAGGAGTATCCATAACATAACTAGAAGGCTATAGTAACCTTAAAATCTTTGCTCTATATTTCAGTAGCCATTTAAAATTAATCATTTTGTTCTCTTCTCTGGCTTCACTTTCCTCACCTGTAAAATGTGCACAGTGATCATATTTAGCTCACAGACTCATTTTGAAAGAGGGCATATGTAAAATATTTAGCGAAATATCCAGCATATACTAATGATATGATCATTGTAAAGCATAGATTTTATGTTTTCTTGACTATGAGGGTTAATTTTATGTGTCACCTTGACTAGACCCTGGGGTTCTTGGATGTTTGGCCAAACATTTCATTATTCTGTGTGCTTTTGAGATCGTTTCTGGACTGAAATTAACATTTCAGTGAGTTGAGTATGAAGTAAATTGCCCTCCCTAGTATAGATGGGCCTCATCTAGTCAGTTGAAGACTGAATAGAACAGAAAGATATAGCTTCCTGCTCATTGTTGAGCTGGATGTTTGTCGTTTCCTGTCTGCTAATTCTAACTGAAAAGGCAGCTTTCCTTGGGGCTCAGGTTTGCAGGTTTGGGGGCTAAAGTTACACCACTGCCTCTTCAGCGTTCATGTTCCTCAGCTACTGTAGGTGTCCAACATGTCAGCTGCAACTCTTGGGACTTCTCAGCTTCCATAATCACATGAGCCAATTTCTTCTCCTATATTCTAGAAGTATGATCTCATGTCAGTTTCCTCAATTTTTACATTAATATCCTCATCCAGAAATTATATTTATCATGCTGAAAGCTTTATTATATTACTATGTTTAATTCATGAGAAATGTACCATTCCAACTAAAAAATTTTATTTCTTGACTCATAGCAAAACATCATATACTCAAGCAAGCACTGTTACTTTTATTACTAGTAATATTTTTTTGTTATTATTGAATGAAAAGTGTTGCCCTTCCATGTTTTAATTCACTTCATAAGTACTTATTGAATATCCATTAAATGCTTGGCAGTCTTCTACATGCTGAGGTCACGATGAAGAACAAGTCAGAAACAGTTCCTTATCTTATATTACTTAAATCTTCAGAGGGGAAAAATAGACATAGCAATGAATTCATCATATCACTTCATGTCAAAAGGTTCTAAAATATAAAGTTCTATAAATAGAAGAAAATCAACAAGATGAAGAGAGAGAAGAGAGAGGAAAGTAAGATTTTAGCTGAGGCCTGATTGAACTAGAGTAGGCATGGAAATCTAGACTCCTCACTCAGCCTTTGCTGGTTAGGGTAGAGCTGGAGTAATATTTTTCTGCGGTATTTGGCAGGACCTGAGAAATTTTTGTCTAAAATGGCCTTCCTAGCTAGGCTGCCCTTTTCCTGATCTTTTGGCTAGAGAAAGGAGCATTTGACTCGAGAGAGGAGACATTTGGGGGGCTTTTTTGTCTGCACCTGCTGATATGTGGGATATTGGCTCCTTCAGTGCCCAGTCTGGGATAAATGGCTGCCAACTCTCACACACAGTTGTCAGCTTGCTGCCATTCTACGTGCTGGCCAGTTATATTTCTACTTGAGAGGTGCTTTTGTTTTTCTGGGTGATATAAATTGGGGTGAAGTTTGGAAATTGTCTAAGTTGGCCAAAGGACAGGGCTGATGGGAATCTTTTCCAGAACTGACCTCAGAGGATCTTTCCCAATTATCACCCATAATGGACCACCTCATCATATTTTCAGCTTCTCTTCCCACATTTCTTTTGATCCCCACAGCCTGGTCTTAGGCTAATTTGAAAGTCATGAGACTAATTTATCAAGCTCTCTTCTTACAGCTGGAGTACATGATTAAGCTGTCCAGGGCAACAGTATCTCTTTTCATCTCTCAATGTGTAGACTGAAAGTCAAGTGGTTCCAAATCCTCATGAAGTATGTCATTACAGATTTGTAAGTTATGGCCATGTTATTTCTTAGCTTGCTTGATGCCAGCATTAATGTTAGAATCTGGAGCTCAAAGTGTGCCCCAGGGCTCGTAGTTCACTGAGATTTTTGTCAAATCTGCATATTTAGGACAGAGATCAACTTATTAGATGCTTCCCTATCTCAAAAAGATAAAAACAAACATCAGTTAGAAAACCACAGGCTTCATCAATCTACATCTTGACATCTTCAAAGTCACTTCCCATTTTCTGAAGTCTGTTAAATGAATTTGTTTTTTGCACTCAACCACTGGCAGCTTTGGAGGGAGATTATATCTAGCTGTATTGTTTAACAATGTCAGCCAAATTCTTAGTAAGAAAATCTGTCACGTCTTGATAAATCATCTCCTCCTACTATACCAGTTTCATGGAGCAGCTGGACAACAGTTTCACAGCTGCTTCTTCCCATTGCAGAATTCAATGTTGAATGAAATTATTCCTATGGATAGTGTTCTATAGGTAACTTTCAGGAGGAAAATACCTTCATGATCTTTACCATTAAAGCACTTCCATTTGAAAACTGGGTGAAATTCACAGAAAACACAGTTGACTTGAGAACATCAGAAATACTATCTTTATTAGTAGATTTTCTTTCTGATTATGCATTTATTGCAGTAAATCTTTTTCAAATTTGGCAAACCTTACAAAAGTCTGTTTCATTGTAAACATTTCTGTTTTAAAGTGAAAGATGTTGGTATCCTCAATAAACTCCATTTATTTTTCTTTTCCTCCATTCAGGTCAACTTGATTCAGATTGTAAATAGAAAGCCTTGACTACATTCTGGACCTCATCATTCTCAATCCCATAGTCTTTCTGGGCTCCCCTACTTTCCTAGAGTTAATTGATTATTGACTAAATCCTTTACAAATTCAGAGTTTCCTTCTGGTGCTGATGCCACCAAATCAAATCCATTCACAGAGTTTTAAAGTGTGGTATGGTTTCTTTGAAGTTTTGCTTTAATTGATATAGCAAAAGAGATTATATCTGAAAAAATGAAAACCTCACAAAATGTAGTGGCCATGCATTTTTAAGGCTATGCCAGTATGTCTTAATGGTATTGGTTACAGCATGGCGATCTTCTCGGGTGGTGGAGAGCAACTAGACTGACTGATTACATGACTATTCTACTCAGGTAAAAAAATGAGGTTAAAATATTAAACTGTCTGTGCTAAGTAGCTGTGTTTGGACAGCTACTTTCTATTCATTTTTGGTTATCATTATTTTACACAAATGTAGGGCTTCATTGGTGGCTCAGTGATAAAGAATCTGTCTGCCAATGCAGGAGGCTCAGGAGACAAGAATTCAATCCCTGGGTCGGAAGATCCCCTGGAAGAGGAAATGGCACCCCAGTACAGTATTCATGCCTGAAAAACCCCAGGGACAGAGGAGCCCGGAGGGCTACAGTTAATGGGTTCACAAAGAGTCATACAAGACTGAGCATGCACGTATGTTGCACACACATTGCCTTATGTAACATACGTGTAATTGTGTTCAAGTGTAGTAGTGAACAAAGTGTTCAAACAAAATAACAGCATTCAGTTGCTCAAAATACTTCATCCAACCAATTACAGGAATCCTGAAACAGAATTTCTGAAGTGCCTCCTGAAACAGAATTTCTGAAGTGCCACAGAAACATCTCTAACCCCAACAATTGTTCTAAGAAAACAGAACATTCATATGTAGACTCTGAGGACATAAAGACTAATCTAAAGTGATGTGCCACATACTGGGTGTGCTTTAGCAAGTCACTTGACTTGGAAATTTTCACAAAAGTTCAGTGAGATAAAGTATACAAAGACCTAGAATAGGCCCTGGGAAAAACTATATGCTCAAATGGTTGTTTTATAGGTCTTTCTTCTAAGTGAAGGCCAAAATAAGCAGAACCAACCCTGAAATGTGTTCTCTGAGAGCTGTCAATGACATCAGTTACCAGGGCTACGAGAGAATATTTGCAAGCACCATCATCCTTGAAAAACGGATGGACTCTCCATTTGCTCTGAATCATTGCAATAAAGACAAAGCCCTTTCAACATTAGCATGGCAGGCAGCAAGTCCCTTGGCATTGTGAGCTGTTTAGAAATGTAGAAATGACAATCAAAGTTGCCAAAATGTGAACCAGTCCCAGAAATGCTTGTACCTCAGTGAAATTTCATCTTTTTGACCCAAAGCTACCCAGAAAAAATTTGAATAGGGGGAGGAGAGGAGACGAAGGGAAGTAGGTGTTTGTTTTTAGGTGAAAAGCACAACTCAAAGAGTATTCTAAAGTCAGGACTAGAAGAAAGATAACTTGTATATTTGTATATGTGCCTATGTCATTCCTCGGTGGTCCCTAATCTTGGAAAAAAAATATTTTTGCAAACCAAGATAACCTGAAACAGATTATAGGGAAATCAATCAGAAAAAAATAAATACAGAGTGTCTAGTATGATGTGAGGATGTCCCTTAGTGGAGCTGCCCTGGAAATATGGTGAGAGAATTGTTTGTTTTCTTGTAATTTTACACAGTTGTGTTTCTGTCTAGCTTGATCAATGCTGGTCTTGTATCCTAAATCTCTCTTTCTTTGCCTTCCTAGTGAGTCACTGACCATGTGGCTCCAGCTCCCAGTCTGGCTGCTGAGGAAGAAGGAAAAAAATAACTAGTCTTGATAAACGTGTAGGCCATTTTGGGTATGAGTTTGACATTGCTGATTTTTTCTTTTAGCTCCGTCTCTAGAGAACTGATGCATTTAATCTCATTCATTAAAAGCCAGGTGTACCTTCTCACTATCTAATAGACTGAGTTTCTCTGCAGGGTCTTTCAGAACTAAAATCAGATTGCTAACACTTATATTTACATTGCATCTGCAAACACTGCTATGAATTGCTATTTGGGGGAAAGAGGTCTGTGGGTCTAGGGTATCTATGCCTGTATGTTTAAGTGTACCCAGTAACTTTCCTGGGTCTTAAACATTTTTGAAAATAATTTCTTAATTGTTTGTCTCGTGATTTTGCAGGGCAAGCTGCATATATCGCACTACCTGTTGCCTCTCTAAGGAATATTGACTTGCTTTATAAAAATATCATCCTATTTCAATAATTACATTTTATATAGAAATGTCAGAGCATTAAAGTGCTTCTTGCTTTTTAAACAATATAAAATATATCATTGATGCTGTGTAAATTACTGCTTTTCTATGTGGGTCTTCTCAATTTGATGCTGTTTGTAATTTAGTATATTTAAGTAAGGTAAATTTTAGTATAAGCATTCTAAGGCTGATTGCTTTTATTTGACTACAAGTATAAAAATGACCAGTGGGAGGACAGTCTTTGTTAAGGAAAACCAAATTCTCAAATGAGAAAAAAAATCATTCCATCTTTACTGAACTTTGAAACAAATGAGGCAGATTCATCTTATTTTAAAGGCAAAAGAAAGGAGAGTTCTCTGAATCCAAATATTTTTCTTTGTGATTTTTTTCTACAGATAATACCTTGTACTGTGAAATGTTTTAAGTCCAGTTGACTTTTTCACTTTGCTTCTGATAAATTACCCCAGTGGAAAAGTAATGTTTTTTTTTATCATCTTTGCATAATAAAATATATCAGAATTTTCAGTTGTTTCCTCGTTTTGAGTCCTGGTAGGGAATTCCTCACTCCTAGGTGGCAGAAGAATGCAGTCACGTTTTCTTCCATATTTTCTTCCAGCATATCTTTCACTTTGTTTTTGTTTGCCTGACTCAATAGCAAGTGGTAGGAATCAGTGAACTTCAGGTTTAACTTCTCAGCCCCTCACCAATGCACACAACATACACATCTTACTTTCTGCCAGATTCTGAATCATTAAGAATAAAAGTAACTTATACTTTGGGAATGGGTTCCCAGGTGGTGCAGTGGAAAAGAATCTGCCTGCCAATGCAGGAGAAGCAATAGACGCACCTTCAATCCCAGATCTGAAAGATTCCCTGGAGTAGGAACTGGCAAACCACCCTAGTATTCTTGGCTAGAAAACTCCACGGACAGGGAAACCTGGTAGGATATAGTCAGTGGGGTTGCAAAGAGTCAGACGTGACTGAGGGACAAAGCGTGCGCGCACGCGCGCGCACACACACACACACACACACACACACACACACACACTTTGGAAATATTCAATTTATTGGAAGTAGTCTGCTGTCTCCAGTGTATGCCCTCTGTGTGAATTTATTGTTACACTTTTCAATTTGGATCAGGGTTCACAGCCCGTGAGCCATCAGGCAAAAACTGGCATGCTGATATTTTAATGGGGCTGTACTTTATTTAATACCTGAATAAGTTTAGGTGGGGCATGGTCTTTCCACTCATTTCCTTATGCCAGGTTAATTTACACGGTCATTTAACTGCTCTGTCGTTAAAGTCATCTACATATTTTTAAGTGCTGCTAAAGACTGTTTCCTTCTCCCTGTGTTTCTGGTTTTCCCTTATTTTCTTCCAAGACAATGACAAACAAGCACATCTATCTTTGTCTACCGAACACTCAATCATAAACACAAACGTACATCCACTGCACTTTCATTTGAAGCTGGATTCTGTTCCAGCATTACTTGCATTAATTCAGCTCTGTGACTGCAGGTGTTAGTGATACCAACGTCTTCTTAAGAACCTTCCAGCTGTGGTCCATCTCATCCCGTGGACCAGCTGCTTCATTCTTGCCCTCTTATAAATTTACTCCCATGGCTATTGGCAATGCTTTGTTGGGGACCACAGTGTCCTTTGCTGTACTTACTAAGCCTTGGCAATCTTGAATTAATTGTTACCCAGGCAAATTGCTTCTGGTTGTATTACTTTAAGGCCAACATGTTGTAATAGACAGAGAACTGGGTTTAAAATGAGATTAATGTAAATTGAGAATGAGTTTCCCCTTATTATCTTGATAAATTGGGCCGATAAATTTATTTTAAATTTAAATTCATTTTGCCTTAATATCTTTGTCTGTTTATTGAGGATAATATACATATATTAGACTCTCTTTTTTTCATTGAGGATTAAATGATACTGAGCATATGTATAATTATATGAGAATAGCAGCCATTCATATTATATATTACTATATTCTATTTGCTTTACATATGTTATATCTAGTCCTTACAATAACAATAAAAGCCATTTTTTGTCATCATAATTTTTTTGCAGATGAAGTGCTGAAGGCTAATCGACTTATTCTACACCCCTATGGTATTAAACTAGATGGATTAAATTAAAGCTTAGTTCCAACTCCTATGAACCCTCTGTCATGTCATCCTATCTTCACAAATCAGTACTTGGTCCAAAGAAAACGTCTCCATAAATATGACTTTTCCCATTATCACAAAGATAATATAAACATTATAATCACAGTGGAATTAAAAAGATTACTGTAACATTAACTAGAATATGGATTCCTTGAGAAAAGTAATCTTGATTTACTCATAACTACTTCTCCCAGAATATTCAAGACAATATTTTGCATGCAGCTAGTGTTCAACAAATATTTGTTGAAGTGCTAAAAATTATAAAATTCAATTTTGATTAGAAAATGACAGTTATTCTACTAGTGTGTGGAGTTTTATGTACTTAATTCCAGAAGAAAGCTTGAGCAAGAAACGATCTTAATAGAGTGTAAAGTCGCGACAGCCAGGCAATTAATCTGTGGACAGATATATAGTAATTTATAGACCATTCGCAATGAACCAAAACACTATTGAATTTGGATTCAATAACACCATGAGGTTAAAAGCCAAAATAAATATGAAATTCACATCAGTCATGGTTAGAGTAATTGCTTTGTATTCCCTTTCACTTTCCTTCAAAGCAACTGAGTAGTTCACCTGATCAGATGTTAAGGATGTTGTGTAAGGGGCAGAGAATGAGCAGGAACTGTTGTTCAGGTTGATCTGAAAAGCATTCTTTTCCACCTGGAAAAAAAAAAATAACCGCACACACGGTTCTGCTTCTGTGATAAATGACTGTCACAACCATGGCAGCCAATGAACCTGAATTTCAGGGACAGCCAGAGTCTGTATCCACTGGGTTGCAGAGTCAATGCTTGTTGAGGGAAGTCAGCAAATGAGTCAGGAACAGACCAGTCTTATCGCAGAAGTCATTTCTTTATCAAATGCTGTTTATTCACAGTAGGCTGAAGGTGATAACTATCAATCATCTCAATGAGCTGATATCACAGAGGGAAATTTGCATCCAAATAATGACATGTAGATATTGCTGCTAAGGTGCTTCAGTCTTCAGAGATGGCAGCCCACCATCCCATCCCTGGGATTCTCCAGGCAAGAACACTGGAGAGGGCTGCCATTTCCTTCTCCAATGCAAGTGAAAAGTGAAAATGAAGTCGCTCAGTCGTGTCTGACTCTTAGCGACCCCATGGACTGCAGCCTACCAGGCTCCTCCGTCCATGGGATTTTCCAGGCAAGAGCACTGGAGTGGGGTGCCAATTAGCCAACGTAATTGTGACCCTTTGCAGAACTACAGGGATAAAAATCTCCAGGTGATATGAGACACATTTAAATTCATACCTTTTAAACATGATACCAGTTCTCAAAAAAAAAAAAAAAAAGTCCCTAGTGTCTATTTATATTATCTTGACAAGCAGTAAGATGACCCTGGCTTTACTTAAAGCCAACATCTTTATAGTCTGTATGCCTTAAAGAAATGCACAGGATAGTCATTTATGTGCATGTTTTGTAAAGATGTTTGCATTGAATAGAACAGCAACAGCAAGTGTGCCCTTTGTTTAATTAGCCTGATTAAACAGAAGAATGTATCAATCAATCTGTTAGATGGAATTAGTTGATTAATCAAATTTTAATTAGTATAAGCTTTGTAAAAAACGACAGGAAAAGAAAAAGACAAATGAAATGTTTTCAATTTCTGTAGTCCTTTTTCACCATAAAAGGCATCTTGTAGTCAGTAAATACATCCACAAGTATTTATGGAGACAGTCCATACCGTGTTTAAGGCAGAGGATATAAAGGAATCCAAATAACTGCAAGGAACACAAATAGCTGTGCTCTGTGTTACTGCTTACGATGTTGTCACAGGCTTTATGAAAACATAATATTGTTTGTACCTAGTTAGACAGTAGGTGACATTGGGGAAAGGGAAACTGACGTTTTGAACCCTTTCTACATGCCAGACACTTTAGGAACTGTATTTCCTTCTCAGAAAAAAAGGTGCCCAATGGAAAGCATTTCTGGATTTTGAAATGAGTAAACTATGCCCTAGCAAATGGGAATGTGCTGCCTAAGTTTTCATAACTAGTCGTTAATGGAATCAAACTTCAACTCAGACCCTCCCTCACTAAAGCTCACACTGTTTGCAATGGCATCCAATTATATAGCACTGTATTATATATCAGGCGGTGGTTGTAAAACACAAGGGATGGAAATGATAGAATGAAAAATTAAAAGTAAATATTTCTTCTTCACGAGGAGAAAAATGAGGAAATTTATTTTTTGTGGCTAAAATCAAGTCCTGGTGAATCATAACATTCCCCAAACTATTCACAGCTCTCAATTCTTTGCCTCTTTGCTTAGAGGAAATTCTAACTAAAATCTCAGAAACAGACCTGCTCTAATATTTCACATCTATATCTGGAGAAGATATTGGGTAAGTTTTGTGAAATCTTAAAATTAATAGGGTCTCTCAAGCAAATATATATATTGAAGGTACAATGATTGTAACAAGATCACACATATATGTGTGGTAAGGTAAAAACAAAACAAAATGGAAACAAACAAGAAACTACATTTTTATTTTGGGAACATAATATTGTCCTGCACAACACTGTCTGCTAACTATAGATTTAACTCAAATTTGAATGTCTATGTAATAATCTTCTTCAATAATCTAATGAGTTAAAGTGTTAACTTATACATACTTCAGAAAGATATTTGTAAAGACTTTGAAAAGGAACTAAGACTTTATTATAAAAATATACTTCAAATTAGAATAGTACCCACCAATTAAAAAAAATTAGAAGAGGGACAAAGGAACATAATTTCCTATAATCTTTTCATTCTTCTTCATGCAATTTCTTTTATCATTATATTATAAAATTTAACAAAGTGTTTTAATTTTTATAGAATTAGCCCAGCCCAGACTAGTATTCTGCCATATTTATGAACCATAAATTGCTTGGCCTTCATTTTAATTTCTTTTTTTATAAAAAATACTGTTAGATTTCTATGCATATCTGTGCATAAAATTTTCACTCCATCATGGCCCCATCTATTTGATCATTTCTTAGAGAAGTTTAAGAAAAATGTTTACTAAAATAAAGGTAAGATGAATTTATAAAGAGATGGGAACTTATCAGCCTCATGCTTACTCAAAGTAATTGTATGGTTCTATCAACAAGTTAAGAAGTGGTCGATTTTATCACATCATCACTAAGAGATAATAAATCCTTTGTGTTTTTTCTGATAAAGAGCATCTGGATAATTAGAAGTGAGATTAAAAAGACTTTGGTGTGTTTTCATTCCTTCACTTTAAAATTTGACATGTATAAAAAGCTCATTATCTAATTTCATGCTTTTCATTACTGATTAAGTACATTTTGACTTCCACAGTTTGTGCCTTTCATCTAAGGAACTAGCAGTGCTTCTCATATTTCACTTGTGTTATGAGGATTGTATTGTTGCTGATGTTCATTTGCTAAGTCACGTCTAACTCTTCGAGACCCCATGGACTGTAGCCCACCAGGCTCCTCTGTGCATGGGATTCCCCAGGCAAGAATACTGGAGTGGGTTGCCATGCCCTTCTCCAGGGGATTTCCCCAACCCAGAGACACGGCCTGTGTCTCCTGTGTAGCAGGCAGATTCTTTGCACTGAGCCACCTGACATGTGTTGATATAAACCTGGGTGCTCATTCACATAAACGCAGGACCAAATATAACCTAAGTAGTCGCCACGAGAAGCATCTATTCTAAGTGGGTGCCGGTGCTCTCAGCTAATACCAGGAATTCTCTGCAGTTTATGAAACCATCAGGTGAGTCTGAGTCCCATAACCTTCCTCACCTCCAATTTATTCACATTCATTGAAAAATGTATTTATTAATTACCTACTATATTCTGAAGAGCTCCCTTGTGGCTCAGACAGTAAAGAGTATGCCTGCGATGCAGGAGATGTGGGTTCGATCCCTGGGTCAGGAAGATTTTTTGGAGGAGGGCATGGCAACCCACTCCAGTATTCTTGCCTGGAGAATCCCATGGACAGAGGAGCCTAGTGGGCTATAGTCCATGGGGTGGCATAGAGTCTGACACGAGCAATTAACACACACTTATTTTGAGCATTATTCTAAGCAATAGGGATACAAGAATCAAGGTCTGAAAGGGATCTGACATTCCAGTGGGGATTATTCTGTGTGGATGGGACCAAAAAAAAAAAAAGGCATGAAAACAATGATAACAGCTATGAATACAGTGTTAATCTGTGAGTAGAGAAATAATGGAAAAAATACATCAGGTAGTAGAGACGGAGAAAGAGCGAGAAGGTATTGTTTTAAATTGTGTGGTTAAAAAGTCCTTTAGAAAGATGGGAGCATCATACATTGAACTAAAGTGGAAGCAATGAAGATAGAACAAAAGTATTATTGTTGAGTTTTTTCACTGAGTGCAGACCTTCTTTGGGGTGATGTTCTGGCAAATTGGCTCGCTAAGCAAGCAAACCAACCATAATCTGAAATAAACAGACTGTCAGATACTTCTCCAACAAAGATGGGTTTATTTGAGATCAGCAGAGAATTGTAATTCAGGGTCTATAACCATGGCAAGCTCCAAGAAAGTCCCTGAAGGGCGAGGGAAGGAGAATGCTTTCCTGGAAAGGAAAAGGAAATTTGAGAGGCCTAAAGTAAACAGACACCACAGCTATTCATTGGCTGAGTTGTTGCCAGGAAAGAAGCCTTTTTTCTTCCTGTTGTGTACTCTGCTAACATTACAGGGCAGGAGACCTCTGCCTTTTGGTCTCACAGTTCTATTTAATTAAGGTTTCTGTATATGAAGGGCTTCTCTGGTGGCTCAGACAGTAAAGAATCTGCCCACATTTCAGTGGAACTGGTTTTGATCCATGGATTGGGAAGATCCCCTAGAGAAAGGAACGGCTACCCACTCTAGCATCCATTGATTTTTTTCTACAAATACTATACTTTTCCATGCATATTGTAGGTAATTTGTAACAGAGTAGTCCCAATTTTTCTCTTCTGCCCCATGTGACTTTTTTGTCACTCTTTTCTCTTAGTATTACTAAAAGTAACCTTTAGATCAATTAACAATAAGAAGATAAAGATTTTATTTTGCCACTATTTATTCTCCAACACTCTTCTTTTTTATGTAGTTTGTAACATATTTGATTTCTTTATCCCAGAATAACTTCTATTAAACATTTCTGTAGCACAAGTTTGCTGGCTATGAATTCCCATTAGTTTTTAATAGAGAAATTCTTTGCCTTTAACTTTTGAAGTCTAATTTCATTTGCTTATAGTTTTCTACATTACATTGTTCCTCATACTTCTCTCTATGAATTCCTTCAAGACTTTGTCTTCTGTTTACTATGGTTTGAGTGTGATTTGCCTAGGTGTAGTTTTTTCTTTTTTTAAATAATGCTGAATGTTCCCTGATCTTCTTTAATCTGTGACTTAGTGTGTGTCATTAATTTTGAAAAGTTCTCAGATATCATTACTTCAAACATTTCTATTTTATTTTCTGGTATTTCAATACTGTGTATGTTACACCTTTTGAAGTTGTCCCACAGATGGACAATTCTTGAATGTTCTGTTTTCCCCCTCTTTCCCCATTCCCTGTCTCTTTGTCTATTGGTTTGGTAAGAGTCTATTGATCTTTTCCAAGCTACTGATTCTTTCCTTGGTCATACTGAGATTTCCATTACCACTGGGCCAATCAGAGGCAGTCTTCATGCTGTTTAACATACCATGTTTAACATCTTAATCATAGTTCTTTTACATTCCCTGTCTTATGTTGTTTAGTCACTAAGTTATGTCCTATTCTTTTGTGACCCCTGGACTGTAAACCCACCAGGCTCCTCTGTCCATAGGGTTTTCCAGGCAAGAATACTGGAGTGAGTTGCCATTTCCTTCTCTAGGGGATCTTCCCTACCCAGGGAATTAACTCACATCTCCTGCAATGGCAGGCGGATAATTTACCATTGAACTACCAGGAAAGCCCTCCCTGTCTTATAATTCTGACATTTTAGTCATGTTTGAGTCAGATTTTGGAACCTAATTTGATTCTTCAGACCGTATTTTTAACTCGCCTTTTGTCATGTCTTGTAACTTATTTTTTGATAATTAGGTATTATTAAATACATTAGGTAATAGGTGAATAAGTTTGTAGTGAAAGGATGCCATGTTATTAATGCTTTGACTAGGGTTTGGGCTGTCTTTAATATTTTTCTGTAGCTGTGGGTGCCAGGGGTTTCAAAGTCTTCCAGCGTTTCTGTTTTCTCTACTTTGTTGACTTATGACTTCTTCAAGCACCTCTTCTCAAAAATGTCAGTATACTCCTTTGAATGTGGTGGTAAGGTGGAGAAGTGAAAACATTTTATACTTTTATGACTAAGGCCTAGTCTTTCAGCAGGCCAATGTTTCTGGCTACAGCCTTCACAAGTGTTTCTTTGGTTCCTCTATGCCCCCTTTTGTAAGACAGGATGGATAGAGAGTCTTGACTGGGTGAATTAACATATGTAGAAAAAAAAAGTAGCTTCAAGAAAATGGAAAACAGAGGTAAGCAAAACAAAAATAGCCTTTGACCGCCTTCAAAGACCTTGCATAAAAGAATAATATGTTTACATATATTTAACATTTTTTTTTCATACTGTATGGGTTTGCTATTTGATAATCTGAAGTGAAGCCACTCAGTCATGTCCAACTCTTTGCGACCCTATGGATTGTAACCTATCAAGCTCCTCTGTCCATGGAATTTTCCAGGCAATAGTACGGGAGTGGATTGCCATTTCCTTCTCCAGCAGATCTTCCTGACCCAGGGATCGAACCCAGGTCTCCCACACTGTAGACAGACGCTTCACCGTCTGAGCCACCAGGGAAGTCATTTGATAGTAGAAACAGCCATCAAGTAGATGACTTTAATGACATTTGTTTTAAGAGTAGATGACTTTAATGACATTTGTTTTAAGAGTAAACAAGTCAGTCAGTCAGTTTGGTTGCTCAGTCGTGTCCGACTCTTTGTGACCCCATAAACCACAGCACGCCAGGCCTCTTTGTCCATCGCCAACTCCTGGAGCTTGCTCACACTCATGTCCACTGAGTCACTGACACCACCCAGCCATCTCACCCTCTGTCGTTTCTTTCTCCTCCTGTCCTCAGTCTTTCCCAGCATCAGGGTCTTTTCAAATGAGTCAGCTCTTTTCATCAGGTGGCCAAAGTATTAGAGTTTCAGCTTCAGTATCAGTCCTTGCAATGAATATTCAGGACTGATTCCCTTTAGGATGGACTAGTTGGATCTCCTTGCAGTCGAAGGGACTCTCAAGAGTCTTCTCCAACACCACAGGTCAAAAGCGTCACTTCTTCAGCACTCAGCCTTCTTTATGGTCCAACTCTCACACCCATACATGACCACTGGAAAAACCATGGCTTTGACAAGACAGACCTTTTTTGGCAAAATAATTCTCTGCTTTTTAATATGCTGTCTAGGTTGGTCATAACTTTCCTTCTAAGGAGCAAGCATCTTTTAATTTCATGGCTGCAGTCACCATCTGCAGTGATTTTGGAGCCCCCAAAAATAAAATCTGTCACTGTTTCCCCATATTTGCCATGAAGTGAAGTGAAGAATAAACAAAGTATAATCTTTTTGGTTGATCAAGCAGCAGTTATTCCTTTTCTATCTAGTCTAAGTCTCTAAACAATTAGAATAAATCAGAGTCATATCATGGAGGGAGGTTGGGTCCTGAGTTGTTTCGTGGAAGGTCCACTCACCAAGGAGAATAATTTCATGAGACTATTACATGAGGAACAATTATATTTAAAACACAGAAACCTGGGGATATGTTTGTTTCAGTAACTAATGTCACCTAATACAATGTGTTAAAAGAAACTGCTATGATTAGTTTTATATTACTTTTTACATGGGTACATTTTCCAAGATCCAACTTATCTATGCAAATATCCAGTGTTACGACTGCCACTTTTCAAGATCTGTGTGATAACATTCAAGGTTGCAATGAAATATAGCCTAGTGTAAATTTTCATCTGGCTACCTTCTCCACGTATGCTGTCATGTCTGACCGTTGCTGACCCTGTGGACTTTAGCCTACCAGGCTCCTCTGCCCGTGGAATTTTCCAGGCAAGAATACTGGAGTAAAGGAATAAGGGAGGTGGGAGCGGGGTTCAAGGATGAAAGGGACACATGTATACATATGGAAGATTCATACTGATCTATGGCAAAAACCATCCAGTATTGCTAAGTAATTATCATTCCCCAATTAAAATAAATAAATATTTTTTAAAAAATAAATAGACAAAAAACAGCATCAATAAAAGGAAAGAAAAGAAATACTGGAGTAAGTTATATTTCCTGCTCTAGGGGATCTTTCTGACCCAAGGATGAAACCCGTTTCTCCTGCATTGGCAGGCAGATTCTTTACAACTGTGCCAGTTAATTCCTCTACCTTTCCCAATATCCCACTAAGTATCATGAATACAAAAAAAAAAAGACAATTTAAAGAAACGTCATAAATTAATTCATTCATGGGTGTTATGTTCAACTCTTTGTCACCCCATAAACGGTAGCCCACCAGGTTTCTTTATCCATGGAATTTTGCAAGAATACTGGCTGCTGCTGCTGCTGCTAAGTCACTTCAGTCGTGTCTGACTCTGTGCGACCCCAAAGACGGCAGCCCACCAGGCTCCCCCATCCCTGGAATTCTCCAGGCAAGAGCACTGGAGTGGGTTGCCATTTCCTTCCCCAATGCATGAAAGTGAAAAGTGAAGTCTTTCAGTCATGTCCGACTCTTAGCAGCCCACCAGGCTCCTCCATCCATGGGATTTTCCAGGCAAGAATACTGGAGCAGGTTGCTATTTCTTACCCTAGGGGATCTCCCAACCTAGTGATCAAACCCATGTTTCCTGAGTCTCCTGGATTGGCAGGCAGACTCCTTACCACTGCACCACCCAATAGAATCTGGAAAGAATTTTTGTAAGCTACAAATTTATAAGCTAGACAAAAAAGAAAATCAAAGGACAAATAATGTTGGCCAAGTAGAAGAGTTCATTCTGGGTCTGAAGAGAGGAAATTTTACCCATTTGAAAAGGTAATACAAAGTATGTTTTTCCTTCTGCTCTTATCATTCACCTCATCAATTCATTCAAAACTGTTTATTAAGTACCAACCAAATTCTCAAATCTGCAATTTGAAATTTCAAAATTTGTATTAACCAGAATACTGAATAACTGTTCCTCTAATAAGCAAGTGTTGAATTTCAAAATCTCACTAGCATTAACACTTTTCCCCTACAAATATTATCTTGATCTGTGTAATCAGAGGCTGAACTTTTTATAAAATAAACAAAATTATAGTAGGCTGATAAAAATTACTGTCTGTTTATTGTAATTATGGATGATGTTAGTTATTTTATCAGTAAAAAAGTAATACATACTCTTTGCATAGATTTGGAAAATATAAATATGTAATCAGAAAAATATCTTACAAAATTTAGCTCAGCTCAATGTAAAAAGTATTCACCAAAAGACTGGGAAAATGTGAGTAAAATTTATAGATTCATGCTGCTGTATCATAACTGCCAATGAAAACTTTAATCTGTTACTAAGAAGAAGCTTATTGAGATTAACTGACAATATTTATCATCTTGTTTTGAATTCTGGGCTCAGAATACTGTGTTATCCAAGATGAGGATGATCACACTCATGCTTAGTCACTCAGTCATGTCAGAGCCTTTGTGACCCCATGAACTGTAGCCCGCCAGGCTCCTCTGTCTGTGGGACTCTACAGTCAAGAATGGATGATAGACATCTGCAAAATTATGACCCCGATCATAAGAATAAGAGGCTTTATATATGGCTGGATTGTGATGTTTCCTGCTTACATTCTCCTTTACCAAAGAAACCAGTCACTATATATTGAGAAGAAAACTGTCCTCACCACTGTGTGCTACCTAAAATCATTTTCAAACTATTCCCAAGGACCATGGATATAAAAATGTCTTTCTCTCATAAATTCTCCAGATCATACATAGGTTCAAGTTTTGTGGAGAAATATCATAAATTCAATTTTATGCACATTGATTTCCAGATGCCTTTGAGACACTGACGTGGAACTGTCTGCTAGTCCATCATATATGTGTCCTATGCTCAGAGGAGGGATTTAAACAGGAGATAAAATTTTGTTAGTCTTCTGAGCATAGATGAGTTTGTGTAGGGAGAATACAGAGTAAAAGGAGAAGAGTTTTGGAGATTGTTCCCGAACAAGTTCCAGTACTTAAAACTGTAGCTGAGAAGATAGAACCCACAAAGAACACTGAGGAAGGGAGGCCAGAGCGGGAAGATGTACATCTGGAAGGAGTGTGTAATGTTCTGGTAGTGAAAGGAAGCATGCGCAAGTGTTAAGTCTCAAGAAACTTTCAAAAAGGCAAGAGCGATTGAACTGTCAAAGTTGCTGAGAGTTCAGTAAAATAAATGCTAGAAAGATGTATTCATTTGGAGATACGGAGGTACCTCAATAAGCAAACCCTCATTATCTATGAGTCCTCTACTTGTGAATTTGCCTATTTACTAAAATTTATTTTGTTGCTTCCGTTGTTGAAGCACTAAGTCATGTCCAACTTTTTGCAACTCCATGAAACGTAGCCCGCCAAGCTCCTCTGTCCGTGGAATTTTCCAGGCAAGGATACTGGATGGGTTGCCATTTTCTACTCCAGGAGATCTTCCCCGACCCAAGGACTGAACCTGTGTCTCTTGTGTCTCCTATTTGTCATCCTCCAAATCAGTATTCACGCTGTTTTTCAGTCATTTGTGGGTGTGCAGAGAACGGCAGAATCCTGCTGTGTGCGTGCCCCCTGAGCTTGTTTCAGCTCTCGTATCAGGAGTGCATCCATTTCACCGTCTATTTTAAGGTCACGTTTTTCTCATCTTTGCAGTTTTTCAGAGGTGACTTCACTTTTCAAAATATCCTGCAATTATAGTGTTGCAGTGTAGTCTGTCAGCTGTTATAACCCTGGAAAAGGCTGTGGTGTGCCTTATGAAGAAAATATGTGTTAGATATATTTTAATTAGGAATGACTTTATAGTGCTGTTGGCTACACGGTCAATGCTAAAGAATCAACTGTGATACTAAATAAAGTGTCTTTAAACAGAAACATACATTAAAAAATAGGTTATATATTGAGCCATTGATGGAAATATTGTGAGCGGAGGCTCACAGGAACCTAATCGGGGATTTCTCCTAGGAGCATGTGGTTCAATTTTACTACTTCAGGTTTCATGGTAACATTGTTGAACACAATTAGCAAGAATAATGAGATTCACGTGTACATGTTAAATAACTGAATAAAATATTATCACACATGTGTACTCTAGTGACAGAGAACTCACTGTTGTCCTAAGCACCCTAGTTTAACTTTGGATTTAATATTGAACACTTTTTTTTCTTTGAAGTATAGTTGATTTACAACATCATATTAGTTTCAGGAGCACAACTTAATGAGTCAACATTTTTCTAGATTATCCTCTATTTAAAAGCACAGTGACTGTTTTTCCTTGTACTCTACACTGCATCTCTATAATTTGTCCATTTTATACATAATAGTTTGTCCCTCTCAGTCCTATAGTCCCATACTTCTCCTTCCCTCTCCACACTGGTACCTGCAAGTCTGTGCTCCATATGAGTGAGTCTGTTTCTGTTTTGCTATATTCATTCATTTGTTTTATTTTATAGATCCCACAAAGAAATGTTAACATGCAGTACTTGTCTTTCTCTGAGTTACTTCACTAAGCATAATACCCTCTGGTACTGCCCATGTTGTGCAGATGGCAGAATTTCATTATTTTTATGGCTCTGTAGCATTCCATTTCATTGTTGATTGACATTTATATTGCTTCCATATCTTAGCTATGGTAAATAAGGCTGTTTTGAACCCTGGGATCCATGTATCTTTTCAAATTAATGTTTTCCTTTTCTCTAGATACATCACTAGGAGTGGAATTGCTGGATCATGTGGTAGTTCTGTTTTTAGTTTTTTGAGGATCCTCTGTATTGCTTTCCACAGTGGCTTCTCCAATTTACATTCCCACCGGCTGTGTACTAGGGTTTCCTTTTCTCCATATCCTCACCAGTATTTGTCTTTTGTTGACTTTTTGATAACAGCTATTATGTCAGTGAAAGTTGTTCAGTCAAGTCTAACTCTTTGCAACCCCATGAACTATACAGTCCATGGAATTCTCAAGGTCAGAATACTGGAGTGGGTAGCCGTTCCCTTCTCCAGGGGATCTTCCCAACCCTGGGATTGAACCCAGGTCTCCTGCATTGCAGGCAGATTCTTTACCAGCTGAGCCACCAGGGAAGATGACAGCTACTATGCCAAGTGTAAGATTATTAAAATATTCTTATTATGTACTGAAATGTCCCCCACTATTTCTTCTAATGTTTTGAATTTCACTTTCTTCCTATACTTTAGTACAACTTCATTCATTTACTTTATTTTAATATAAACCATTTTATAACATTTTTACTTTCTGTGGAGATTTGGAAAGCATTCAGTTCAATATTTTGTCTTTGGACTGACAAAGAATACTAGGTCACTGTAATTGGCACTTTATGTATTCTGTTATATAGTTTTTTAGTCCAAATAAAATAATTTGTACATCTACATTTTAAAATTTCTGAGAAAAAGTGCCAAATTTACCACATGTTATTTATTTTGTACCTCCTTTTCCTTGGGTTGCTCTCAATAAAATACCAAAAAAAAAAAAAATTGTGCAGTTTAATCCTTACAGCTCCTTTTAGCTGAATTATTCTACAAAATCTAGGAGGTGTGTTTGAGGAAAACTAGAGCTTAGTTTGTTAATCTTTCATTAGCACAGTCTTTCATGCAGTTTAGGTCATCGAATTTAGATTTTTATGCTTAAGGAAACATGACACTAATCTGTGGTTAGTAAAGGTAGATTACTTTTTTCCAGTGGTCTTGAATGGATATGGGAGTTGGACTATAAAGAAAGTGGAGAACTGAAGAATTGATGCTTTTGAACTGTGGTGTTGGAGAAGACTCTTGAGAGTCCCTTGGACTGCAAGGAGATCCAACCAGTCCATCCTAAAGACCAGTCCTGGATGTTCATTGGAAGGACTGATGTTGAAGCTGAAACTCCAATACTTTGGCCACCTGATGCAAAGAGCTGACTCATTTGAAAAGACCCTGATGCTGGGAAAGACTGAAGGCAGGAGGAGAAGGGGACGACAGAGGATGAGATGGTTGGATGGCATCACTGACTCAATGGACATGAGTTTGAATAAACTCCAGGAGCTGGTAATGGACAGGGAGACCTGGCGCTCTGCAGTTCATGGGGTCGCAGAGAGTTGGACACGACTGAGTGACTGAACTGAACTGAAAAGTAGATTGTTAAGGTTTGTTTTCAAATCTCCTTTCCAAATGGAAACCGCAAGGCCTGACGAGTAAAATAGATCCCAGCTGCGCTGCTTGGGTTGCACAGCGGGTTAGGACGGTGGGGCATATGACCGTGGGGCCATCTATCTAGTCTCTGTGATGGAAGCTGAGGCTGCAACTCAATCTGCTTTAAATTCTAGAGCTCATAGAGTGAAATACATGGTCTGAAGAGCACCCTGGAGTCAAGAGATAATGGTGTCTAGTCTAGACTCCATTATTTACCCTTTGTAAGATGTAAATGAGTTATTTTTGTTACTGGATTCAATAATATTGCTTATGAAATAGGAATTCCAATATCCCAAAATATGACATTTATGAAGGAAATTTTACATACTCTAGAAATGGAAATACTCTTGAGACATTTCTAGGTCTATGAGTACAGGCTAAATCTAGAATTCGTTGTTTTCCAATTATCAGTCTAACAAAGATGTAACATAACTACATAATTCAGAGATGTTAATATTAAAACAAAAACTAGAATCTTAGCTGATTTTGTTTTGCTTCCACTTTTTGGGTTTTGTCTACCTGCTTAAATATGTAGATCTTTCTAACAGTCAATTCATTCAAGGAATATTTGGATTTAGTTTATTACATAGTAGCTAATCAGATATGAAGGTAGAGCTCTTTGAAAGAAATTTTGAGTAGTAAAAGCAATAAAATTCTTATAAAAAGTCAAGACTGTTGTCTAGGGAATATATATTTAGCAATGATCTTTTACTAAAATCTCAGCTTCAAATATTGTAAATAATCACGAGTGTTTCCAAGCTAGATGCTAAGAAAATGGGACCAAGGAGTATATCTTTTATAGTCCATGGTTAAAAGATCAGAGAGTCAGGATACCAATATTTATAGATTTTATACCATTTTATTATTATGTTTTCTCATCCAATAGTAATCTAAGGAAACATTTTGTATATTTCTATTTCTTTTAAAATTCAAATGAAAAGTTGTTTGTATCATTATACCATATAGCTTTGTGAATCTTCTTTTACATTTGGTTATTTGCTCTAATCACCATTACATCTCCATACAATGTACAAAACCACTATTTTTCCTAACATAACATTGTAAAGCAACTGTACTGGAGTAAAAATTGTTAAAAAAAGAAAACCACTATTTTTCTTTGTAAGCAGCAGTATTGATGATATTTCCAAGCTGGATATTACTGTATTATTACTCTTCTCTTCCCCCTCTTTCATTACACACTTAAATCCACATGATTTGTTTCAGTCTTTCAAAAGCAATCACAGCAACCAAGTTAAAAAAAAAAAAGGATGCATTCTTAATTTTATTTCAATGATGATATATAATCTGATGTATTGTGATATATCTGTTTTCTGTCACTAGGACAAATTTCCAGCTTATTTACTATAAGGAAAACACAAGTAACTGTTAAATGTATATATATTTTTAAATTTTTCAAACAGCAAAGAGCAATTTTCCTCCTTTTAAATCATTGTTTTTGCATCCATTTCCTGCAAGCATGAGCTCAGGAAGTGATAAAGTTGACACAGTTGCTGATGGATTTTTCAAGGGTTCATGCCAAGTTGTCTCCTGGTGCCAAACACAATGGACCAGGAAATATGGCACGTGACCAGAAAAATCTCATTGTTTGAGATAAGTTTTCCCTCTCACTAAAGCTCTAAGCAGAAATTTCCCAGAATATTTAAATCTCGCTTCACTATGATGGATGAGCCTGCAAATGTTCAGATATTTGTCTTCATGCATAGTTTTCTTATTAGCTTAACACTGAGAAACTCCAAATTGTGAATCAGTCCAAGAAATTCATGATATCTCTTTTCAGAAGAGATTAAATAAGACATATTTTTGGAAGAAAAGATTTGATAAAATAGGAAAGCAAAAATGCCTCAATATGGCTCCCTTGAATTTGATTTCATTTAAAGCAATATTCAATCCAATTATTAATGTTGTATTACTGTTAATATTACCAGCCATGTTACATACAAGAATTAATGTTGTATAATGTGTTAAACCACAATTTTCCCTGTAAAGGCACAGAGATAATGAATTTTCTGGGTTTTTCTTCTAAGAAATACTTTGCAGAATGCTAAATCATCTGTCATTTTATAGGGACAATTGGTGCCAAACTTCAAATTTTCTTCCCATCTTTAACTCCAAATGTATATTAATTTATAAGAGTGTTTTCTTCCTTTCCCCAAACCCCAAACTTCGATTTTTTGACTGTTCTCTTGTAGTTAGCATCAATTTGCCTTGGACATTCATTCATATTTTTTTTCTTACAGACTGGAATGAAGGTTTTTATGGACACTGTAGTCAATTAAGTCAGCAGCCAATTATAGACTCCAAAAATATTCTTCAAGTTCCTTAAGGATCTTTACAAGTGCAAAGACGACATCAACATATAATGCATGAGGTGCTTAAATGAACATTCTTAAAATCAAGTCTGTTGAGCTAAATTATTCTACTCTATTAACTGCCAGAACAAAAACTGACCATAAGCTAGAGTTAGGAAGCCATTGGCCTTTCCTGGAAGAAATAAACTACATGGATTACCTTTTTTAAGCAAGCATGTAAATTGGACAACCATCTTATAAAATGCTAGGTCTACTAACTGCTCAACTCCTGGGTACAGGCAGTAAACAAAACAAAGCAAAATAAATAAACAAGCAAACAAATTACCAATCATGTTGATAAACTGGCCATAGGTTCTATTGGTAAAGCTAAATTGTGGTTCAAATTCACAAAATATCTTAATAATATTATTTTTAAGTAATGGATAGAAAACAAATAAGTAAGCAAGGAAACAGAATTAAAACCTTCTTAAAAATGAGAATTTGGAGAGAAGATGATATACTATAATAGTGAATGCATTAACCAATAGAGGGCTTCCCTTTTGGCTCAGCTGGTAAAGAATCCGCCTGCAATGTGGGAGACCTGGGTTTGATCCCTGGGTTGGGGAGATCCCCTGGAGAAGGGAAAGGCTACCCACTTCAGTATTTTAGCCTGGAGAATTCCACAGAGTGTATAGCCCATGGGGTCACAAAGAGTTGGACATGACTGAGTGACTTTCACTTTGTGTAATAGAGTTGACTTACCAAAAAACTTTTAAGTTTCTGTTCATCTACTTTCAACTCTAAATTTACTATAAAATGCATAGCAAAACTGCTAAAGTTCAAAAGGAAGAGAAAAAGAAGAGGATTGTGGACCAACAAAGAGAATTAAAGAAGGAAGATCAGAAAAGCATATACACATACAGCCCCCAACCCACATGCACACATAAACACACAGGAGTGGGGGGATATTCTATGTTTTGTTCATGTTATGTCTGTGACTCAGATAAGGTCTTTTTGACTGACCTCTAGCTGAACACCATGACCCAGAAATAATTGAACTCCTGTGTGTGTGTGTGTGTGTGTGTGTGTGTGTACGCGCGCCTATGTGTGTCTCTGTGTGTGCTATGCTCAGTACTGTCCAACTGTTTTGCAACCTCATGGACTATAGCCCACCAAGCTCCTCTGTTCATGGGATTTTCCAGACAAGAATATTGGAGTGGGCTGCCCTTTCCTCCTCCAGGGGATCTTCCTGACTCAGGGATCAAACCTGAGTCTCTTGCACCTCCTGCATCGGCAGGTGAGTTCTTTACCACTGCACTACCAGACAATCACAAAGGAAAGTGAAGAAGCCAGAGGAAAAGGAGAGGAAGAAAATGTTTAGATCAATGAATGTAAAAAAAAAAAAAAAAAAAAAAACCTCCAACTTCCTACAAATATATAATGTTAAGTAAGAAATGAGAACATGTTAAAATGTGGGGCTAGAAATGCAAACCATGGAGTGATAGCTTCTAAAGGCGATAGATTCCATTGGTTCTCTCTGGAACCCTGGAGTTGATTACTACTTTTCAAAGAAAGGAATTATGTAATTCAAGGACTTTCCTGTGGCTCAGAAGTTAAAGAATATGCCTGCTATGCAGGAGCCCTGGGTTCGAAACCCGGATTGGGAAGATCCCCTGGAGAAGGAAATGGCAACCCAGTCCAACATTCTTGCCTGGAAAACCCCATGGACAGAGAAGCCTGGCAGATTGCAGTCCATGAGGTCAGGAAGAGTTGGACAGGACTGAGCAACTAACACTAACACTACCTGGGAAGCAATTGAATTGCTAGGTAAATACAAATTATGCTCCAAAGAATTGTAGAATGAGCAATCTAAGCACAGACTTCAAAAAAAGTGAAATAATGAAACAATAAACAGACAGGCATCTTTTTTGTTTTTGTTTTTGTTTTTTAACCAAACATACTCCCAACTGTAAGCTCTGACAAGGAAAAGGAAAACCAGAAAATCTTAAACGAAAAGCAAAGATCAAAAAACAAAACAAAACTATTTTAGCTGGTATTGCTGGGGAGTCAAGAGATCATGCTGATATGGGCAAGAAAGTACCACCCAAAAAAAAAGGCTAAGGCTGGTAATTATTCTGGAACATTCACAGTTCCATGCAAATGAGTACAGCATTGTAATGTTTTACTTCACTTTAACCCAGAAATTTACCTGAAAAATTGTCATAGGGCACAATTTTCTCCAAAGCAATAGTTTAGGTAATCTGTTGCCTTATTGTGATGCTTCCAGTTGTTTTATTTCAACGACTCCATTGGTTCAATAGTCGAAAAATTTGGAGAAGATTCTCCATTACTGATAGCTGGCAGGGAGCCTAGCCACAGTGTTTAAAGTCAAGCTATATTTACAAAAAGAAGAAATAAGATCTTCTTATGAATCTTAAAACTATTTTTACTGTCTTACATCTCCAAAACAATGATTACGTTTTAGTCATAACTCAAAATTGTTTTAAAATTAATCTAAATCCTAGAGTATCTAAATAATAGTCTTTTATCAAAATGTTTTTGGGTTCTCTACAATATGAACAATTTTACACATTACTTAGGAGTTCTGCATTTTTCCAATGTTAATATTTATGATTCTTCACCTTTCAATGATTTATAAGTTGAGAAAAACTCTGATAATTGACTTGTACAGTGAACATAATCTTTTTGTATGAAAAGGAAATTACCCCTTTCTCCACAAAAGACTGTTGTTTTTCAGTTTGTCCTTAGAATCAAGAAAATATTAATCTAAAGATGAAATAGCAATTGGTAAATAAAATGCATGTAAGAAATGAGTATTATATGTATTACTAACATCCACTTCACTTTTATTACTTTATATTTAGTAGGACATTAGAGTTACTTTTATTATAAAAATAAAATTAAAAGAAACTTGCAACATTTAGCTAGATAGTTCCAGAAGATTTCACAACAGTTTGTTTTTTTTTTTTTAAGCAAAGGAATTTTTTATCTCCCAGTGGAGATCTGGGGACTTTTTCTCTATCTTAATCAAAATTTTGCTTTGAATTGTTGACCACCACTGAACTATTTATCCAGATTTAAAACCATGGCAGTAATTTCAGAGGCAGAGGAGGGTGTAAAATTCCAGCCAATGTCAAGCAGTGTTTATCTTAAGGGGAATTTCTGACAGTAGTGAACATAGCAAATAGGAGAGAACACCCAGGTCAGCTTAGTTCTTACTAAAAAGAAAGCTGCCATTGACTTAAAGCAGAAATAACTCCCATTACTGTAGAATGACGCACCGGCAAAGGGATCAGACTGTAAAGGTTGCATCTGTTTGCCCCATATTTTAACTTTATTTTGGTGTGCTGACATTTGGAGTGTCTCTGATTGGTCTGGAATTAGCCTTCTTATCTTGTGAAACATCTGTACTGTATTGTTCCAAAGGATTAGCTACCCACTGGGGATTCTCTGAAGTGAGGACAATGGAGGTCATTAAAGGTGCAAACATTTATTTTCCGGTCTCTAGTTCAGCAGGGGAAAACTATGCAGCTGACAGATTTTTCTTTTTTTCTTTTTTAATCCAAAGCTCAGCATTCTTGCAAATATAACTAAACCACAGTGATCTGGACTAGAGTCGTTACACTGGAATTGATGCCCACTGGAATTCAGAACGACTTAATGGCCAAGAAAGAGGAAAAAAGAAAACATGAGATTTTATGTCAGTTAGGAATCAAGAGCATACTAGAGTGTGCCTTTCAGGAGCAGTGCTTGAAATGACTCCTAGTGGGATAGCCTGGCAGAGTTTTATGTGGTATCACCAATTAAAATATAATTTTTTTTTCAGTTTCTTGATTTATGACCAATATTATTTTTTTCTTTTTGCTGGTATCCCTAATCCCAACAACCTCCCTTTCTCCAAATCTCTTGACACTGCAGTTGTAATTCATAACACTGCGATATTTGATAAGTAAAATCTGAGAAACAACGGAGTACAGAGAAACGAGCTCCCAGCGATATGGGTTGAATTGTAGTCCTCCATATATATACATATATAAGTGTGTGTGTATATATGTGTGTGTATATATATATGTGTATATATATATATGTATATATACATATAGTAATCCCAGAATTTCAGAATGTGACCTAATTTCACAACAGAATCTTGCCAAATCTAGTTAATTAAGATGAGTCATACTGGGTGAAGGTGGCTTGCTAATCCAATAAAACCCATGTCCTTATAAGAAGATAATTAAGAAGATAATCACGTGAAGATGAAGCTCTCAGGAAGAAGGCAGAGATTGAAATAAAGCAACTGCAAGCCAAGGAATGTCAGAGATTGCCAGCAAATCACGAGCAGCTAAGAAGAGCAAGGACTGATTTCCCTACAGACTTCAAAAGGAGCACGGCCCTGATGACCCACTGATTTTGGACTCTAGTCTCCAGAACTAGAAAGAGTGTATTTCTGTTGTTTAAAGCTCCTCAGTGTTTCCCTTTGTTATGCTCCCCTAGGAAACTGACATACCTGAGTGTATGCCTGTGTGCTCACTCAGTTGTGTCCGACCCTGTGTGCCACGATAGACTGCAGCCTGCCAGGCTCCTCTGGCCATGAGGTTTTCCAGGCAAGAATACTGGAGTGGGTTGCCATTTCCTACTCCAGGGGATATTCCCTGGTATTATGCATTTAATGAATGGGGCCTCGATTTAAATTTAGTTTTCCCGACTGTAAAAATGATCTATCTATATAGCCTTTTACCTTCTAAATTGCATTAGGGACATTACACACGTAGGATTGGGGTGTTAAACGATGGTGGTGTGGACACATAGCGTTAGTCAAGGTAGAGTACCATCTCCCCATTGTTCCTGCATGTTAAAGGGTACACTCTGATGACTCATCAACTAATCTTCTCTGAACAGCTCACCAAATAATACTTAGCATATCACCTTTGTAAACCTGACCTACCTTTGAGTTCTGGGAGCTGTATGATTTAAATGCCAATTGCATATTGGCAATATTTTTCGAATTGTGGAACGTGACCCATTCAGTTCAGTCCAGTTCAGTCGCTCAGTCGTGTCCGATTCTTTGCGACCCCATGAATCACAGCACGCCAGGCCTCCCTGTCCATCACCATCTCCCGGAGTTCACTCAGATCGAGTCAGTGATGCCATCCAGCCATCTCATCCTCGGTCGTCCCCTTCATCTCCTGCCCCCAATCCCTCCCAGCATCAAAGTCTTTTCCAATGAGTCAACTCTTCACGTGACCCATTATTGGGTGATAAAATCAACTTAATGGATAACCCTTCCCCCCAAAAAAGTGACACCTAATAGAATGAAATGGAATACCCATTATGAAGATCTCTTGTAAATTCTCCAATATAGTTTGGGGAACATTTATAGGCCTATGACTGCGTGGGAAGGAGACCTATGTGTGTGAGTGTGCACATTCTAAGTTATGATATAAAATAAACTCCTTCTTAAGGGTTGTGGAGAAAGATTTTTGAAAGCTTCAGGATTAAGCTGCATCCCATATATGACTAATGCATTATTACATTAAGAACCTAGAATAAATGGAATTAATTAAATCTAATACATTTTATTTTACATAAAGTATTAGAAATGGGTCCCTACCATGTTTGTTATTTTTGCAAATGATGGAAAATTGTGGAATTTGTGGTGAGGAAAAATGTTTCCATGGCTGCCAGATTGCTTTTTCTACCAATCACAGACTTGCCAAAAAGTTTAAAATATCATGAAATTTTATATTTGCTTTTTAAAATGAGTTGTCCTAGTTATCCTAGCCGTCTGCTCTGAGAACAAAAGGGCAAGGAAACATAATACAATAAATATTTTCAAAGCTTGATAGTATAATATCAACAAAAAGAACAAAAATAAAGTGTCTATGAAAAAAGAACTCATGTAAACAAAACAAGAGTTTCCAAAATAAGACACCCAGGAGCAAATAAATAATCTGCTATTGTTCTAGTGGATGATATTTTGTTCATAATGTGAGAGCATCTGTTTGTTATTGGTTCCTTAAAGGTTATGTAGTCAGTTCCTCTCAAGAGAAAATGAAACGCTTGGCTGCTCAGAGATATGAAATGTTTTACAAATGACAGAGTAAAAATTAGGCCTAACCCTGGTGTCCTAATTCCATAAATTGTTATTTTGAAATCATTTATTTCTTTTTTGTACCATGGGTATAGTCAAACCCATGACTTTTATTGAAAGATACAAATTACCAAAACTGACAAGAGAAGATATAGAAAATCTGAGTATAAATATAATAAGTGATGAAATGAATTAGTAATTAAAATTCTTCCCTCAGTGGCTCATTTGTGATGACTTAACTGAATATTGCTATGAAATGTTAAAAGAAGAACTAACAGTTCTTATAAAATTTTTCAGAAAAGAAAAGAAATATTTCACAACTCATTCTATGAGACTAGTATTAAAGCTAAACCAAGACCTCGCAGGGACTTCTGTGGTGGCTCAGATGGTAAAGAATCCACCTGAAATTGGGAGACCTGGGTTTGATCCTTGGGGTGGGAAGATCCCCTGGAGGAGAGCATGGCAACTCACTCGAGTTGCTAATACCAATTCAGTTCAGTTCAGTCGCTCAGTCGTGTCCGACTCTTTGAGACCGCATGAATCGCAGCACGCCAGGCCTCCCTGTCCGTCACCAACTCCCGGAGTTCATTCAGACTCACGTCCATCGAGTCAGTGATGCCATCCAGCCATCTCATCCTCTGTTGTCCCCTTCTCCTCCTGCCCCCAATCCCTCCCAGCATCAGAGTCTTTTCCAATGAGTCAACTCTTCACATGAGGTGGCAAAAGTACTGGAGTTTCAGCTTTAGCATCATTCCTTCCAAAGAAGTCCCAGGGCTGATCTCCTTCAGAATGGACTGGTTGGATCTCCTTGCAGTCCAAGGGACTCTCAAGAGTCTTCTCCAACACCACAGTTCAAAAGCATCAATTCTTCAGCACTCAGCCTTCTTCACAGTCCAACTCTCACATCCATACATGACCACAGGAAAAACCATAGCCTTGACTAGACGGACCTTAGTCAGCAAAGTAATGTCTCTGCTTTTGAATATGCTATCTAGGTTGGTCATAACTTTTCTTCCAAGGAGTAAACATCTTTTAATGTCATGGCTGCAGTCACCATCTGCAGTGATTTTGGAGCCCCCAAAAATAAAGTCTGACACTGTTTCCACTGTTTCTCCATCTATTTCCCATGAAGTGATGGGACCGGATACCATGATCTTCATTTTCTNACTCTCTTGCTTTTTGCATGATCCAGCGGATGTTGGCAATTTAATCTCTGGTTCCTCTGCCTTTTCTAAAACCAGTTTGAACATCAGGAAGTTCATGGTTCACGTATTGCTGAAGCCTGGCTTGGAGAATTTTGAGCATTACTTTACTAGCATGTCTTTAAATAAAATTGAAATTCCATTCACATAGCATTTAAAATAATAAAATAAACAAAAATGTTATAAAACATTCCTGAGTGAAATTAGGCTCTAAATAGAGATATTCCATGTTTATTGATTGAAAGACTTGATTGTTATGATGATAATTTTTCCAGAATTTTGTATACATTGAACTGAATCTTTATTAAAACACCAGTAGTTTTTTTTCAATAATCTAATTCTAAAAGTCACATGGAAATAAAGATTCTGAATAGACATAACAATTTTGTAAAAGAATAACAGAATGAAGAACTTAGACTACTTGATTTTAAAACTTACTGTAAAGGTACTGAAATCAAGACTGAGGCAACTGCTATAGAGATTGGCTTACAGATCAATAGAACAGAATTAATGTACAAAAACAAAGTTTTACATTTATGGCTAGCTAACTTTTAACAAAGGTACCAAAGGAATTCCAAGGGGCAATGTTCAAAAACCGATGCTGAAACAGTATGAATCTGTTATATAAAGGGATTAGTTTAGTCCCTAGCCTCATTCCATACATAAAAATTGGCCATTGATCTCAATGTACAAGTTAAAACTATAGTTCTTATAGAAGAAAACACATAAGAAGATCTTTATGACCTTAGGTTAGGCAAAGCATTTTTAAATATGACACCAAAAATAAGAGCCATAAAAGTAAAAACAATTGTTAAATTAGATCTCACCAGATAAAAGGTGTATGTACTTCAAAAGACATTCAGTTAAGTTCAGTCGCTCAGTCTTGTCTGACTCCTTGAGACCCCATGGATCGCAGTACGCCAGGCCTCCCTGTCCTTCACCAACTTGGGAGTTCACCCAAACCCATGTCCATTGAGTCGGTGACGCCATCCACCAACTTATCCTCTGTTGTCCCCTTCTCCTCCTGCCTTCAATCCTTCCCAGCATCAGGGTCTTTTCAAATAAGTCAGCTCTCCTATCAAGTAGCCAAAGAATTGGAGTTTCAGCTTCAACATCAGTCTTTACAATGAACACCCAGGACTGATCTCTTTTAGAATGGACTGGTTGGATATCCTTGCAGTCCAAGGGACTCTCAAGAGTCATCTCCAACACCACAGTTCAAAAGCATCGATTCTTTGACACTCAGTTTTCTTTATAGTTCAAATCTCACATCCATACATGACCACTGGAAAAACCATAGCCTTGACTAGATGGACCTTTGTTGACAAAGCAATGTCTCTGCTTTTTAATATGCTGTCTAGGTTGGTCATAACTTTTCTTCCAAGGAGTAAGCATCTTTTAATTTCATGGCTACAGTCACAATCTACAGTGATTTTGGAGCCCCCCAAAATAAGATCAGCCACTGTTTCCACTGTTTCCCGTTTATTTCCCATGAAGTGATGGGACTGGATGCCATGATTTTAGTTTTCTGAATGTTAAGCTTTAAGCCAACGTTTTCACTCTCCTCTATTACTTTCACAAGAAGCACTTTAGTTCTTCTTCAGTTGCTGCCACAAGGGTGGTGTCATCTGCATATCTGAGGTGATTGATATTTCTTCCAGCAATGTTGATTCCAGCTTATGCTTCTTCCAGTCCAGCATTTCTCATGATGTACTCTGTGTATAAGTTAAATAAGCAGGGTGACACTATACAGCCTCGATGTACTCCTTTTCCTATTTGGAACCCGTCTGTTGTTCCATGTCCAGTTTTAACTATTGCTTCCTGACCTGCATACAGGTTTCTCAAGAGGCAAGTCAGGTGGTCTAGTATTCCCACCTCTTTTAGAATTTTCCACAGTTTGTTGTGATCCACACACTCAAAGGCTTTGGCATAGTCAATAATGCAGAAATAGATGTTTTTTTGGAACTCTCTTGCTTTTTCCATGATCCACTGGATGTTGGCAATTTGATCTCTGGTTCTTCTGCCTTTTCTAAAAGCATCTTGAACATCTGGAAGTTCATTGTTCACGTATTGCTGAAGCCTGGCTTGGAACATTTTGAGGATTACTTTACTAGCGTGTGAGATGAGTGCAACTGTTCGGTAGTTTGAGCATTCTTTGGCATTGGCTGACTTTAGTGTTGGAATGAAAATGGACCTTTTCAAGTTCTGTGGCCACTGCTGAGTTTTCCAAATTTTCTGGCATATTGAGTGCAGCACTTTCACAGCATCATCTTTTAGGATTTGAAATAGCTCAACTGGAATTCCATCACCTCCACTAGCTTTGTTCATAGTGATGCTTCCTAAGGCCCACTTGACTTCACATTCCAGGATATGGCTGTAGGTGAGTGACCACACCATTGTGATTATCTGGGTAGTGAAGAATTTTTCTGTACAGTTCTTCTGTGTATTCTTGCCACCTCTTCTTGATATCTTCTGCTTCTGTAAGGTCTATACCTTTTCTGTCCTTTATTGAGCCCATCTTTGCATGAAATGTTCCGTTACTATCTCTAATTTTCTTGAAGAGATCTCTAGTCTTTCTCATTCTATTGTTTTCCTCTATTTCTTTGCATTGATCACTGAGGAAGGCTTTCTTATCTCTCCTTGCTATTCTTTGGAATTCTGCATTCAAATGGGTGTATCTTTCCTTTTCTCCTTTGCTTTTCACTTCTCTTCCTTTCACTGCTATTTTCAAGGCCTCCTCAGACAGAAAATTTGCTTTTTTGCATTTCTTTTTCTTGGGGATGGTCTTGCTCTCTGTCTACTGCACAGTGTCACAGACTTCTGTCCATAGTTCCCCAGGCACTCTGTCTATCAGATCTAGTCCCTTAAATCTATTTCTCACTTCCACTATATAATCATAAGGGATTTGATTTAGGTCATACCTGAATGGTCTAGTGGTTTTCCTCACTTTCTTCAATTTAAGTCTGAATTTGGCAATAAGGAGTTCATGACCTGAGCCACAGTCAGCTCCCAGTCTTGTTTTTGTTGACTGTATAGAGCTTCTCCATCTTTGGCTGCAGAGAATGTAATCAATCTGATTTCGGTGTTGACCATCTGGTGGTGTCCATGTGTAGAGTCTTCTCTTGGGTTGCTGGAAGAGAGTATTTGCTATGACCAGTGCGTTCTCTTTACAACATAGAGAATATGGAAACCACCTCTGTACAAGGTCTGTTCAATTCATTGAAAAGAGAATATTGCAGTAAGAAACAACTCTTTGCTCATTTATTGCTATGTTATTTCAAATCAAATCATTGAATTTATTCTCTATGCTTTGTGTTATTTATTATTATAGAAATCACAACACTTGGCATGGTAAATGTTTAATACATGTCCATTCAATTTTGAAATATTTTTCCTAGACATGGGCTTCCTTGGTGTCTCAGAGTTGAAGAATCCACCTGCCAATGCAGGAGACATGGGTTCAATCCCTAAGTTTGGAAAATCCTCTGGAGAAAGTAATGGCAACCTCCTCCAGTATTTTTGCCTGAGAAAGCCCATGGATGGAGAAGTATGGCAAACTACAGCGCATGGAGTCATAAAGTGTATAACATGACTTAGCAACTAAAACAAACACAAAACTTTTTGTACAATTTATATTGTTTTTATTTCTTCCACTTGAATATAGATATGCATATTATAAACATGGATATATAATATATGCATATATATAGTGTGCACATGTTACATTGCATGTAGTATTTATGCTTATACAGTTAGAATATATATGTTAGAAGCTATATCCACTTTTAAATTTATTTTTCAATTGGAAGATAATTGTTCTACAATGTACTGGTTTTTGCCATTAAACAGGATAAATGAGTCATAATTATATATATATGTGTTTGCTTGTTTTACTCACTAAGTCATGTCCGACTCTGCAACCCCATGGACTGTAGCCCATGAGGTTTCTCTATCCTTGGAATTTCCCAGGCAAGAATACTGGAGTGAATTGTCTCTTAAGTCTCCGTTCCTTCCCACCCTTTAAGTTCATCACAAGATGCCAGGTTGGGCTCCCTGTGTCTTATAGCAGGCATATGATTTTACTCAAACATTTATCTAAGTGAATTTCTCCTCTTTTTGATGGCCTAATGAAGTGTGTTTTTCACTCAGTCATATCCAACTCTTTGTGACTCCATGTAGTCGTCCACCAGGCTCCTCTGTGGGATTTCCCAGGCAAGAATAGTGGAGTGGGTTGCCATTCCCTTCTCCAAGGGATCTTCCCATCCCATGGTCAAACCCAAGTCTGCTACATTGCAGGTGGATTCTTTACCATCTGAGCCACCAGGGAAGCTGGAGAGGTTGCCATGCCCTCTCCAGGAGATCTTCCCGACCCAGGGATAGAACCCGTGTCTCTCATGTCTCCTACACTGGCAGGCAGGTTCTTTACCACTAGCGCAACTTCAATATACCCATAAAATTAAAAAAAAGGAATTATGATTCATTGAAAATTTATTGCATGTCAAGTGTACTACGAAATAGCTTATATGTTGTGTGTATATTATTTCATTTAATCTTTAGAGTAATTCAGGGAGGCAACTAGCATGTATGAGAAAACTGAGGTACCCTTGAGTAGCTTGATAATTTTGGTAACTTTTCCAAAGTTGCAGACTCATCATATTCAAAAGTCTAAAAGCATATTGTCTGACTTCAAAGTCTATAACCTGAACCAAAAGGCAATACTGTTTTGATGGGATAGACTGCCCATAGGAAGTGTAGTCTTAAGCCATTTCTGAGATTACCATGCATACATACTTAGATAGGTGTCATGATAGAACAGATTTTTTAATGCTGGCTGCACTTCTGAATTATTCACTTACCTAAATGAAAGCAGAATGTTAAGATTGTGAGTCCAAGAATCAACATTTTTAAATTAATAATCTATTTTATGTTTTTGAATTTTATTTTTAATTGGAGGATAATTGCTTTAAAATATTATGCTGATTTCTGCAATACAATAACATGAATTAGCCACATATATGTAAAAATGCCCCTTCTCTCTTGAACCTCCTTCCCAGCCAGGACCCTATCCCACCCGTCTAGATTGTCACAGAACACTGGGTTGAGGCCCCTGTGTTATATAGCAGCTTCCCACTGCCTATCTATTTTATATATGGTAATGAATATGCTCAGTGCTACTATCCCCATTTGTCCCATTCGCTCCTTCCCCTGGAGGAGGAAATGGCAACCCACTCCAGTATTCTTGCCTGGGAAATCCCATGGATGGAGGAGACTGTGGGCTACAGTCCATGGGGTTGCAAAGAGTTGGACACAACTGAGTGAAAGCACATATTACGCTCCTCTCCCCACTGTGTTCACAAGTCTCTTCTCTCTGTCTGCATCTCTATAAAGTGAAAGTGTTAGTCGCTCAGCCCTACCCTGCACATAGTGTCAACAGTACCATTTTTTTCTAGATTCCGTATACATGCGCATTTCAGTGATGGAGAACAAGACAAGGTTGTCAACTACTGTCATAAATCACAGTGCATCAGGAAGCACTTCCTTACAGACGAATGTGGCATTTCATTCTCAACTTCTAATAATCAGATATCAAAGTTTCACTTTAGAAACTGTTTATATGACATCATTTATGTAATTAAGATCTGTGAGCAGGTATATTTGCAAACTCTGACTAAATCCAGTTTGGTGAAAATAGCTTCTTAAAATTTCTGTATTTCTCCATAAAAAACAAGCCATAGGAATGTGACTGTTAGATGGTGATTAAAGCAGTGTTGTGATATATCCACTGTTAGATCCTTATCAATTTCGAAAGGACTTATAGGTAATATATTAATTGCGCATGCTCAGTCACTCAGTTGTATCCAACTCTGCAACCCCATGGACTGTAGCCACCAGGCTTCTCTGTCCATGGAATTTTCCAGGCAAGAATACTGAAGTGAGTCACCAGTTCCGACTCCAGGGGATCTGCCTGACCCAGGGACAGAACCCACATCTCTTGCATTTCCTGCCTTCTCAGGCAGATTCTCTACTGCTGAGCACCCTGGAAGCCCCCAAACATTAATTAATTAAACAGTAAATGAATTAAATAAAAATTCTTATTCCAGAAATTCTTAGGTACAACTTTCAGAAATAAGTGGAGGTAAAGCACTTAGAGTGTGTTTATTTTTAATGAAATTGATAGAATGAAATCTATTTAATTTTTAACTTTATACATTTACTCCTTCGGGTATGTTTAGTAGATTTTACACTATGTTCTGTGGAAACATCTTGTGTAAATGCTGCTCCAGAATTTCTATATGGTAGGGTTTTCCATTGCTGGCAGTGTTTGGATGTAGAGTGGGACCAGGTGACTTTTCTTGAAGGTGCTTCGGAATCGCAGGCTCATGGTCTCCAGACAGATTGTAGGTTAATCTGTGGGTTATTTTGGTACAATAGGTTCTGTAATCAATCTGCACTGATTTTTGCCTAAGGAAAACATGTCCATGAAAGATATGTTTATTTGATCTTTAATTAAAAATAACTGACTTTCAGTTCTAATGAGATAGAGGAACCTAGAGCCTATTATACAGAGTTAAGTAAGTCAGAAAGAAAAAAACAAATATCATATATCAGTGCATACATATAGAATCTAGAAAGATAGTAATGACGATCCTACTTGCAGGCAGCAAAGGAGATGCAGACATAAAGAACAGACTTTTGAACACAGTGGTAGAAAGAGAGGGTGGGATTATGTGAGTAATAGCATTGCAAAATATATGTTACCATATGTAAAATAGATAGCCAGTGGGAGTTTGATGTATGACACAGGGAACTCAAAGCAGTTCTCTGTGATGACCAAGAGGGGTGGGGTGGGGAGGGAGATGGGAGAGGGGTTTAAGAGGAGGGATACATAAGTAAACATGTTTATGTATGGTAGAAGCATCACAATATTGTAACATAATTATCCTCCACTTAAAAGTTTAAAAAAAAAAAAGTAATTTCAATGATGTCACTTTCTTTAGGGTAACTAGGATGGGTTTGATTGAAGAACTAGCCAAAGTTGTTGATGCCAAAGACTCTTTCCCAGAATTATAACAAAGGTTAAGTATTCAGAAGCAGAGAGTGCCATGGGATTCCAGCTTGAGCATTTTCCTATGAAAGTCAGTGGATAAATGTTCTTTAATCCATTTCAAAGCATCAGGTCTGGAGAGTGGAGCAGGGTCATCAACAGAAGATGGAGTCAGAGACCAAATCTAAAAGGAGGCTGGAGTGAACTGGAAAGAATGTGTCTAAAATGAGAGGGATCACGGAAAATATTCCAGAAAAATCCTGGATGGCTTAGAGTCACTGAGATGATCTAAAGCTTTCTTGCTATTTCATTAAATGAAATTTGAAAATCAAATTAAATAAACATAATATTCAGAGAAAGCATTCCCTATGGGAGAAGAAAAGGGGGAGAGATGAAAAAGAAGAACAGATTTAGATGCAATGACATTGCTACTGTCTGACTTGTTAAAGGAGATGGTGGGTTCTTAGCTGTTCATTTCACTATCATGCTTCATCACTTATATATAAGTTACATACATTCTATATGTATCAAATATCAATATTTAATAATTAAACTTGAAAATTAAGAAATACAAACTCAAAACTTGGGAAATGCTGTAACCCTTTTTGTACAATGTCAACAGAAATAAGAACAGGGTCTGGAGCACTTTTACCATAGGGAACAGTTGCTGTGTACTTTATCTTCATTTGCTCATGTAGCTTTCCTAGCAGAAGTTGGGGATGAGAAAAAAGCAAAGGAGAAGCAATATCTTTAATGACAAGTTGAATTTTCAGCTCTGTGGGAAAGAAATTGCAAGATATTGAAAAGATTATTCAAAAAATAAAAGTTGAAAATCATCTGTTATGGCCCTTCATGCCCGACTGTTTGGAAAATCATATTCCTGTTATTCATTTGATATTTATTCAACATCTGTCACAATCCCATTGCACATAATCATTCAAACAAAACCTGATTATTCTGATACTGGATTCTATGTTTCTCCCGTTTAAATAACTATCCAGTGCTGTTTAAATGGAGTATAAGGAGAAATTAGCATTTGGACAGCCCATTTCATGTTTGACTACTTCTGGACAAATTTAATTGACAACACTTATTTAGTTTTCTGTGACCTTCAAATCACACTGAGCTAGAGTGGATGTGGAAAGCACACATACTCAGCTCCCTAACACAGTCACATACGCATGGACAGACGACACATGCAGGTGATAAAGAAGAGAACAGCGTAACATTTGGTCAGCAGTATAGATCCCGTCACAAGGCTTTCTACATCTCTGGGGAACAGGAATTCACAAGATGCTAGAGGAGAATTGCACAGAGAAAATGAAAACCAAATGCAGAAATAACATCAACGGTTTAACAGAAACATATTGTCAATGACTACAATGCCTACCGTCAAAAGCAGCGGTTGAGAATCAGTCTCCTCTCGGTCCTTCCAACCAGCAGCATCACTGTTAAAACTTGAGAATAAGGTGTCTGGCTGCCAGCTGTGCTTACTGAGGTGGCTTCATCCTTCATGTGATTTGACCACATGGATGAAAGCGACTCATTTCCATCTTAACACATTTCCTACAGGGTAGGTAATACTCTGAGCCACTGCCTGGCAGGCATATCTTCTTCATGGTGACAGCTACCAGTTGTTGAGAGCATAGCTTGCAGCTAAAACACTGATAAAAGTTCCTTGTTATCTCTCTCTCTCTCTCTCTCTTTGGCTAGGGGAATAAGAATTCGTAAAACTGAGTAAAGTATAAAAATGATGCTCTTGATCGACATAGGTAACTCCTATTGCTTGAGACATTACCTTAATGTTTTCCTTATTGGATATCTACAACTCTGGCTCCAAAATCAATGATGGGAAATTTTAACCCACCTTACCAAAGGTAATGTCTGGAGGCAATTTTGATTGTCGTGATTAGGAGGGATGTGCTACTGGCGTGTAGAGACCAAGGATGCCACTACATACCCTACACTGCTGATAAAGGCACCCCCAAGAAATAAAGAACTCGTCCAAAACACTGGTGCTATCTAGAAACTCTCATCTATAAGCTTCATATATCTGGGAAGTTAGGCCCTAAAGAGTCCTCTACTCACATATCAACTATTGGAAACCATTAACAAAAAGTTTTTACATAAACGCAGCTCATTCTTAGTACATCATAACTTCACAAGTTAATGTCACTCAGAGAGTCACTTCTTCAAATCTTGCTTCACAGATTTAGTTTTGAATGAGCCCATGATACCAGTAAAGATAAGAACTCTTCTTTAATAAAAAGTGAAAGTGTGGGTCGCTCAGTTGTGTCCAGCTCCTTGGGACCCCGTGGATTGTAGCCCGCCTGGCTCCTCTGTCCATGAGATTCTCCAGGCAAGAATACTGGAGTGGATTGCCATGCCCTTCTCCAGGGAATTTTCCAGACCCAGTAATTGAACCATGATCTCCTGCATTGCAGGCAGATTCTTTACCATCTGAGCCACTAAGGAAGCCAGAAAGCCAGTAAATTGCCAGACAGTGTGTGTGGATGTGTTTATTATTATTATCTTCAACACCTTGACTTTTTGACAGTCCATTATTTTGAATTAAGATTTTTCCCTTACTGGAAACTACTCAATAATGCTCTAAACATTTCAAGACAAGTGATTCTGGATAGTTTGTAGACCATGGCCCCTAAATCTGCATGTCTCTTTTCTTAACATTAGACCCACATCTCCTATGTATATGCATTTGCCTGTCCCCCTGGCAACTTTCAACATGCTTGGGATTGTACATGCTCCTCCTAACTGCATATCCCCTTCACTCTCTACTTTATCCTAAAAAATATGACAGTCATCCATAATTTTTCCTTCCCTCATACCAATTCATCTTCAAAACAGTTCATTGCTGCCAGCTCCCACAATTCTACCTATTTTTGGCCACTTTAATATTTCATCACAACTAACTCTCCACCTCCAGTCTGGTCCACTTCCCCTAATACTGTGGCCTAATAATCTCTGAACAGTTCGAGTATTATAAGTGGATCCCTACTGACAACACCACGTCCCATACTTGTCAGCTTTCTGATTTACTTGTTTTCAGTTCCCAAGATGCCTTATGCTCCCTTTTGGCCTCCCTTGTTATTTTTAATGTTACCTTTTGCTGTTTCATGCCTACACTCCAGTCCTGGAATGTCTCTCCTCATTTCATATATTAAAAATAGGTAATTCTTTCCTTGCAAATAATTATAAACTTTCTTCAATGCCTCTAAATTCCTGCCTTTGAGGGCATCTATTAATATAAATTCACAAATAGATTCAACTTCTTATTTAATAAAATCAGCAAATGTTATAGAATCCAGTAATACCAAGTGTTGGGAAGACTGTGAAAGATGAAGTATCATATACTGATTGTGAGATTATATCGATTGAGTAACTACAGAGAACAATATAGAATTTTCTAGCAATGTAAGGATGCAGATGCTGAGCCACAGCAATTCATCCCCTCGGCATATACCTCTAAAGATATTCTTACATGTTTGTTCCTGGAGATACATGGAAACTGTTCATAGCATCATTATGTGCAAAACCTCTGTGGTGTATTTGTACAGTTCAATACACTGTACCTCACTTTATTCACAGAATGAAACTTCAAACTCTTAAGTGAATCTTCAGTATTAAAAATTGAACATAAATTAATGCTCAAAAATAAAATAATGAATAAAGCTCACTTCACAGAATATTAACTACAATGAGTTTAAAGTACACAAATTTTTGCAGTATAACTAATACATTGATACATATATATCTATTGTTTGGGAATTCTCATATATGGAGTGAAATTATAAATGAAAGCAAGTGATTTATGAATACACAAGCCAGGATATTTATGTTTATGTGGAAAGCATGATAAAATCATAAAGGACAAGCTGAGAGTTTGAAAGTCTCTGGAATGTTCTACATCTTAAGTTATGTGATATAAATATGAAGAGTTGATCTTATTCTTATTTAAAATAGCACATATAAAATTATATGTGCATTTTATATATGATATAGTTCCTAATAAAATTATAAACAAGAACTTGAGAGCATTTTAATCATGCCAAGAATTAAATAGATCTTTATAAACTATATGATGATCTAAAGAAGTCATGGGTCCAGTCTTGGGCAGATCTAGCTGAGATGACAGGAAAAGCATAAAACTATTGGAATTGATTTTGCTTCTAACTTTTTTTTTAATAAAATGATCTTCATAGAGAGGCTAAGAGAAAACTGGTGCTATAGAAAAACTAAATTAGTAATAGGTGAAGAGGTTTATGAGATATACCTCAGTATATCTAATGAATTCAAATACCGCAATTCATGAAAATTAGATATCAAGGAACCAAAAAAAATCTTACCAAGATAAGTCATTATCTTTTTGTTCATGCTTTTATTATACCTCTTACATAAATTGAAGAATCAAATGCAAAATAATGTTCAGTTTCTCCCATGAACCATTAATTGGCCAAGAATAAGAAGCTTACATTGTCACAGTAAGGATTCAAAACATGTATGTTGAATGAATAAATTTTTTTGAAAGTGTGGAGTGACCTAAAAAATAAAAGAAAGCAAGAGAAGTATAACAAAATTAGGAACAAATAAATGTGTTTCTGATATGTTTTAACATTAGAAAATCTGATTTCTTTTTTTTTCTTATCTTTTTTAATATAAATTTATTTATTTTAATTGGAGGTTAATTACTTTGGGCTTCCCTGGTGGCTCAGAGGTTAAAGTGTCTGCCTGGAATGCGGGAGACCCGGGTTCAATTCCTGAGTCGGGAAGATCCCCTGGAGAAGGAAATGGCAAACCCACTCCAGTACTCTTGCCTGGAGAATCCCATGGAGGGAAGAGACTGGTAGGCTACAGTCCATGGGGTCGCAAAGAGTCGGATTGGTTTTGCCATACATCCACATGAATCCACCACAGGTGTACACGTGTTCCCCATCTTGAGCCCCCCTTCCTCCTCCCTCCCCGTACCATTCCTCTGGGTCTTCCCAGTGCACCTGCCCCAAGCATCCAGTATCATGCATCGAACCTGGACTGGAGATTTGTTTCATGTATGATATTATACATGTTTCAATGCCATTCTCCCAAATCATCCCACCCTCTCCCTCTCCCAAAGATAATTTAAGAATCTTGAAATTACTTCTTGATAAAACATAAATAAAAAATTTAAAGTACTTTTCATGTAAACAGTTTAAAAAAATACTATGATCCTCAACAGGCAACAGCTATTGCATAAGGACAGTTTGTACTGAAAGTCAGTTTAGCTGGGCTTTCAAATGGGGAAATAACCCTAAAGAGACTAGTGTGTGTGCTCAGTCAGGTCTGACTCTGCGACCTGCTAGGCCGTCACTTGGCTACAGTCCATGGGACTTCCCAGGCAAGAATACTGGAATGGCTTGCCAGTTCCTATTCCAGGTGACCTTCTGCACCCAGGGATCAAACCTGCGTATCCTGCACTGGCCGGCTGATTCTTGACTATTACGCCACCTGGGAAGCCTGGTAACACTAGAGACAGGCTGTAATCCTTCATGCCTACTGTTCCTCTATGCATAATTCTTACTTTAAAAATGTGCGTATTCACTTAGTTATATGTTTGCATACATTATCACACTCACTGTGACAGCTTGTAACTTTAATAATGACAATAATAATAAAATTTCTTTTTTCAGAATTTTCATGGGTCAGATACAGAGCTAATAGATTGGAAAAACTTCTGGTTTGTAAGCACCTACTGTTAAATACCTATTTTACAGATGAATTAATTTGAGGACTTCCCAGGTGGCTCTATTGGTAAAGAACCCACCTGCCAATGCAGGATATATAAGAGATTTGGATTCGATCCCTGGATACAAAAGGTCTCCTGGAGGAGGGCACACCAATGACCCACTTGACTATTCTTGCCTGGAGAATCCCATGGACAGAGGAGCCTGGCAGGCTACAGGCCATAGGATTTAAAAGAGTTGGACAAGACTAAGGCGATAGCACATAGGCACTGTTATAATTCCTACTTTACAGACGAGTAAATTTAGTAACACTAATTGTCTTGCTCACAAATACACAGCTAAGAAGTGTCATAATCTGAATTTGAACCCAGGGAGCTGGCAGTGGAATACGTGTTCTAAGCCCACACATACACACGCATCAGATCTCATATTATTGGAATAATCAGTTCCAACACAAGAAACACAAAGTAATAGAAATAAATGAAAATGTCCACAAATCAACTTGAAAGTCTCAGTCTCTCACTGAAGAATGAGGGCAACTAATTTTTCACTAAAATCTTTTATTTGTTAAAGTGAAATTGAAGTGAAAGTGAAATTGCTCAGTCGTGTCCAACTCTTTGCGACCCCATGGACTGTACCTACCAGGTTCCATAGAGGAGATGTGTTGGGATAGTTCTGAAAAGAAGCAAACATCATCCTTGGCTGAATTAATCTGAAAAAAGAAGTTTCCCAAAATAAAAAGCTAACTTGTTATGATATTCTATACATATCTGAAATATCATGTTGAGTTGTGGATGACACGTTTTTATAATTTAATACCTGGCTAGAAAGAATAGGATATAAACATGTCAAAAAGCATATCACAGGAGGTATAACTCCAATAATTCAGACAACTCTGTGAAAGAGTTTTGATGAGACCTAACAATTTTCTCCATATATCACAGAGCCACATGGAAAAAGGAGGACTTAGACGTTCCTTGCAATTCTTGGTGCATAACTGTACCCATCATTTTGAAATTACAGTAAATTGAATTTGCTCTCATATGTTGAAGAAGAGTCCCTTCAGACCTCTTCAAACTGCATAAACCAGCTAAGGAGATACTCTTTTTATGAGTTGAAGTCAAAGTTGGGTGAATATCAAGACTGATACAATGGTCATTTCTGCAATGAGCGGGAAGTTGAACTCAATGAACTCTAAAGTGTCTTCAGTTTCTCAGATTAAATCTTGAGAAAAGAAAAGATAATCACTTTTATTCCTGATTTTATTCTGCACTAGCTAGATACAAATATAATTCAATTTAAAATAATTTACAGTCCTTCTAATCCAAAAACCATCTTTCATACAGTATGAGCCACATGGAATATGGGCAGAACAGCCTGTGTTTTTTGTTCTGAAGGAATAAATAATTTTAAAGGAATACATATATATCTATTCCTGCACATTCTCTATGAACAAGACAGTATTTATAGCCTGAGTATTAGATCTCTAAAAACAGTTTACACAGATTACACATTTACATTTAGCAGTTAGGACTCAGTGGTGAATTACTCATTTGTTTTTGCATTTTACATAATGCATTACCAATTTCACCCATTAGTGAGAAAAGAAACTGCAAAGTGATTGAAGGTCTATGAGGGTATCTCACAGAGAAGGAGTCAGAGTCTGGGTTTCATGGACTTTCATTAATCGAGCCATGTACCTCCTTGTGGGAGATGCTTATCTTCAGGAATTTTCTGTGACAATTCATCATTAAAGCAAAGATGACATGCTTATCTCTTTCAAAGCCCAGATTTCACAATCCTCTCTTTCTGCTCAAGCCTCTTCCTAAAAAATCAACAATGAATAGATTGGGTGTGGGTGGGGAAAATCCATTATGTTAGGAACCCAAAAGACTGACCAGTATAAACTCAAGCATTTATACAAAACAGTTTTGGATTTCTTGGTTATGACTAAAATGNAAATCCGTTATGTTAGGAACCCAAAAGACTGACCAGTATAAACTCAAGCATTTATACAAAACAGTTTTGGATTTCTTGGTTATGACTAAAATGGAAATTACACAGCTCACCTATTTACATCACAATGATATAGAGCAACTCAAATTAATTGTGTTGATTATTTGCTATTCACTGTACACTGAGCTAGTTCCGGGGGAGGTGGGGTATAAAGCCAAGGCAGTGCCCTGGAAAACTTCACTGACTTGGAAATCAAACGGAAAAACATTGTACAGATGTGGAATATAAACTATTCAGAGTTAGGACCGTCATGTGTCTTCATTAAACGGCACAGCACCTGGAATGTGGAGAGTCTTGAGTTCTTTGTATAAATTATCTCAAATAATTCTCACTTAACCCTGCCAACAGTAGTATTATCCCTATTGTATACAGAAGGAAAATAAATCTGAGAAAATACAATTGATGAAAGTAGAACCGAAACTCAGGTTAGCTGAATAATCTTTGTAATAAAAAGTGCATTACTAAAAGATAATTCAAATAGTATATACACACAGCACAACCTTGACCCAGTTCTATAATCAGTCAATACTTTAATGGGGGAATTAATGCATAACAAAATAGTTAATAAGAATGGTTAAAAAATGAAGGTGTCAATATAACTTCATTAAAATGTTAAACACAAATATTTCAGGCGTTATTTTGTGGCTCAGTTTTGATTTCCTTTTAGTTTCACATACAGTATGTTACGATTTACTTGTTTCCTCAAGGTCAAGACTAGTGCCAACTGAAAGATAACCCTGTACGAATCATGAAGACTCCTGATGGAGGGACAGAACGTCTTCCTTTGGGAAGTGTCAAGGGTCCCCAGGTTTGCTGTAATACCGCGGTTCCTGCTCACTCAGAATTCCCTCCTTCAGTTCATGTTTCTTTGAGAGTTCTTCTAATTTCTGATCTCTTAATTCTTGCAGTATAAATATCTTCTCGAAGAAACTACCCTTCCTGGTTTGATTTACAGCCATTCTACGTCAAGGAAAGGCATGTGTGCACATTTTACCGTGGACCAGAAGTCTTAAGCCTGCCCTGAACATTCCTGGTTTCTGTCTTCTCTTGAATTTCGCCCTCTTGCTTCATCTTGTCTTGGCATTCCTAGTTTTATTGCCATTTACTATTCCACACTGACATAATTATTTATGATTTTTCTTCCTTCCCAAGACATAAAGTGAGCTGAGTTGTTCTAATCATAGCTGGATATTTTCTATAGAAGATAACCTTTTAAGTATTATCATGGCAGATACCAAACAAAAATGAGAATAGACGAATCTTTTTTGGAATGTTAGTCCCAAAAGGGAATAGCCCAGGAATTCCCATCAGGGCAATCAAAACTGAAATCATGCTTGTCCTGCAGGCAGATGACTTCTGAACCATCTTGAGATGTTGCAGCACAAGGCAGCAATTATAAAAAAATCTTACTTTTGATGGGCTTCCGTACTTTACACACAGATCTAACAATTGAACCATGGATTTTGAAGTAAATGTGATACTTAGTATTCCACCGTGTACACTACGTTACTTGAACTGCATAGTCAGAGTAGGTCTTTGCTGTCGATTCATGGCCCACGGTTTAATAGGAGGAATAATATATCTGAACACTGTTTCACTGACCGTTTTAATTAAGAAACAATGAAATTCATAAGCTCCTTTAGCAATGATTCAAAGTGTAATTATAAAAATGCTACTTCAGAAATTGAGGAAGATGTGGTATGGCCCCGAAGACTCTCATCAAGACAAGCCTTACAAAGCCTTGTAAAGCATGCAGCTGGAAGAAATTAACAGCAAGGGACACTGCAGTCCCACTGCATTTGATTCAGCAACACGTAGGGTTTATTTTAGCATAAAAATGATGGATTTTGTTACCTCTTTTGGTAGTGAGACTTGCACTGGAAAGAGTCATGTATAGGGTTTGGGCTTGTTTTAGGGGCCATAACCCCAGAGGCTTTACAATAGAGCATGTAGTTGGTAAACACAGTCATTATACACCATAACTTGATATTTACAAAAGATCAAAGTAAACCACAAATAAATAATCATTAAAACTGTAGAGTTTCAAATTCTTACTGAATCCTTAAATTCTGAATTAGTAGTATATTGCAATCTGTCATATGTTTAGTACTTAATTGTATAATGAGAATACTGAGATCATGGCAAATAGTGTGAACTGTTATTTTGCAAAGCTTTCAAACACATATATTTTAAAGGCTTGTGTGTAATATATGTGAATGCAATGTTAAATTTTCAGGGAAAGACATACATTGAGAGATTCATTCTAGATAATAGAATTCAGGAAGCTATTTTCTCACTGAATTCACTGAGTAAATTTATTTTTCAGATGCTGCAAAGCATATTTGTTATTTATGAAGTTATTTTAAATTTCTTATGTATTATTTATAATAAAAACACGTAACATACTCCCATTCAAAACAGAATGTTTCTTGTTTCACATTATGTACAATAAATTAAGAAATATACAAATACAAAAGCTTACTAACTGTGATCAGAGTTTAATGGATAATAAAACTCCTCTCTTTCCACTCATACATGTACACACATTTTTAAAATAATGCTATCAGCCATACATATACATGTATATATTATGCATGTAATGTACATACACATATACGTATAAGATGTGTGTACGCCTGAGGTCCTTTGCCGTTCATCTGGAACTAACACCGCTTTGTTTTCTGGCTATGCCCCAATACAAAATAAAAAGTTTAAAGTTAAAAATAATAAAATTATGTTCCCTTTTGACATTTATTCACCTGCATAACAGCTATGGATTAGTGGTATGTGGCCAGAATTTATGGTAATTGACATCATACATAATTTTCAGATAATATTAATAATTTCCCATCTCTTGTGCTTAACCTACATAATTATAATTCTCCTTACTGCTGCCCCTCAAGACTCTGATGATTAGGTTCACAATTTCTAGCACCAATCAAGGGCTCTGTGTAGTGTAGTGAGAGAGACTGGCTATTCCAAAGGCTTCTTCCAGAACTCGTTGATAAATTGGCACTTGCTCTCCCACTCAGCAATCTCTGAAGGAAAAAAAATAATAAAGTTCCCAGGCAGCACTAATGATACTAGCTATCATTCCACTTGGAATATGGGATACAAAACTAAATATAATTAATAATAAATTTCAATCAGCTAACCAATCAGTAGCTAATATTGGAAACGTTACAATTAATTTTGTTTTTGTTGTTCAGTCTGACTCTTTGTGGCCCTATGGACAACAGGGAGCTAGGGCCCCCGAGCTTCCCCATCTCCCAGAGTCTGCCCAGATTCATGTATGTTGAATCAGTGATGCCATCCAACCGTCTCACCCTCTCACCCTCTTCTACTTCTGCCCTCTATCCTTCCCAGCATCAGGATCTTTCCTAATGAGCCAGCTGTTCACATCACAGACACAGTATTGGCGCTTCAGCTTAGAAATTACTAATAGTGGAATCACTCACACTCTGATAGTAAAGTGCAGAGGAAGCAAGTGAGTCAATGGGTGAGAGAGACAGAACAGGGTCCTTTGAGAGGGTAAAGGAATAGGAGGTGGGAAATGGGTTACCGGTCTATTTCTACAATTTTGAAATGGCCAGTCTCCTCCTCTTCAAAATTTCTTGAATAAAGCTGACTATCCTCATAAGTGCTTATCCATTATTAGTAAAGTTGTGGACATGCCATGCTGGGAGGCTTAATTTGATTGGCATAAAGCTGGTCATCTGTGGAGGAATTACCCTACTTTTACGTTTGCTTCAATGCTTCTCTGGTGGCTCAGTGGTGAAGAATCCATCTGCCAATGCAGGAGACCTCAGGAGATGCTGGTTCAACTGTTGCGTTGGGAAGATACCCTGGAGAAGGAAATAGCAGCCCACTCCAGTATTCTTGCCTGGGAAATCCCATGGACAGAGAAAACTGGAGGACTGTAATCCATAAGATTGCAAAAGAGTTGGACACAACTTAGGGAATATACAACACCTATAACAACAAGTATTAGTTGACCATCCCAGTCTTTAAGTGGGCATTTACAAATGCAGAGGAGCCTGGCCGGCTACAGTCCTTGGGGCAGCAAAGAGGCAAACACGACTCAGCATGCACATGCTAGACGTGGTGCTTAAAAATACTGTAACAGTCCATGGATGTGCTACACGAGACACTGAATGAGTGCTAGTTTAAGCAAGGGAAGGATGAAGAGAGAAAAAGCAACTGCTCAAGGGCCCAGAGACAAAGGGAAGCATTGCCCATTTTTCCATCTGTCATTTGCTGATTAACAAAATTATGGCAAGATCACCACAAAGCATAAAGCATTTAAGCATGTCACTTTACCCAGAGACAAAAGTCTTGGTACCTGAAGTGGGAAAAGATTAAATTTAATATCAAGGACAAGGGATTGGGCCCTAGGAGGAATCAGTTCAATTCAGTCTCAGTACTGTCTGGCTCTCTGTGACCCCATGGACTGCAGCACTCCAGGCGTCCCTGTCCATCACCAACTCCCGGAGCTTGCTCAAAATCACGTCCACTGAGTCAGTGATGCCATCCAACCATCTCATCCTCTGTTATCCCCTTCTCCTACTGCCTTCAGTCTTTCCCAGTATCAGGGTATTTTCCAATGAGTCAGTTCTTTACATCATGTGGCCAAAGTATTGGAGTTTCAGCTTCAGCATCAGTCCTTCCAATGAATATTCAGGACTGATTTCCTTTAGGATGGACTGGTTGGATCTCCTTGCAGTCCAAGGGACTCTCAAAAGTCTTCTCCAACACCACAGTTCAAACGCACCATTTCTTCAGTGCTCAGCTTTCTTTATAGTCCAACTCTCACGCCCATGCATGACTACTGGAAAAATCATAGCTTTGACTAGATGGACCTTTGTTGACAAAGTAATGTATCTGCTTTTTAATATGCTTGTCTAGGTTGGTCATAGCTTTTCTTCCAAGGAGCAAGCATCTTTTAATTTCATTGCTGCAGTCACTATCTGCAGTGATTTTGGAGCCCAATAAAATAAAGCCTGTCAATGTGTCCATTATTTCCCCATGTATTTGCCATGAAGTGATGGGACCAGATACCATGATCTTAGTTTTTCGAATGTTGAGTTTTAAGCCAACATTTTCACTCTCCTCTTTCACTTTCATCAAGAGGCTCTTCAGTAACCTCTTCACTAGGCGGGACAGAGCCTTGATAACCAGAAGACCAGGATAAGGGTCAAAATATAAAAGCTGGTCAAGTTCCCCATCGTCACTGCATCATGTCAGGATGACAGAGGCTGGGTATCCCATACCCAAAACAGGCAAATTCCAGGTAAAGTGAGTGAAATCAAAGCATCCACAATTAATGACATGCTGCTCACACCTCTATGAGATCAAAGTCCCAACATCATAGATGTCCTGCTAGACTAACAGACAGAAGATTTTTTTTTAATTTCAATAAGATTACATGAATGAGAAAGCAAGCAATGTGCAGAGAGACAGCTACAAATTCTTTAGATTCTTATGTCTATGTATTAATAGCAGCCATTTATGTATTTTGGAAAATGAATTGGGGTCTGGGAGAAACATAACTGGTCTGAACACTTCAGTTGTTCTTAGTTAAATGATTTAGAAGTAAAGGCTGAAATAACAGCAAAATGTCCCATTTCAAGCTAAAAACAACAAAAAAAGTAAAGCAAATTTGTAACTGGCACCCAAAAGAAATGAACAAAAGAAAAGTATGATCTCAACCATGTGGAATTATTTTGTATTGCATCGCAGATACCAGGAAAGACATTGGGATTACCTCCTATTGGGGATTGATTATACTTGCTACTTTCCATGCAATATTCCTCTACCAGACTGTGTACAGTAGTTCATTTTTGTTTCTTTATTTCACTCATCAAACTAGTGGCTACATTAGCTACCTTAGTTTATTTCCCATATGATCAATATTATTCTTAAGGCTATAATGCAGCTGGACAAGGAAAACTTGACAATATAAACCCAAAAAGAAAATATAAATCTAAGGAGAAATTAAAAGCAAAGGATTTGCGGATTTGGAACAGAACATGTCCACTAGTACAACACTAGAATTTTCTTTCTCAAATGATTTTATGTGAAGTTTTTTGCAATAAATCTCTGGAAATGTTGCAGTAGCTAGGCGAGTGGAGAATGATACAACTGTGTTAATTAAAGCTCTGTGTATGGCTCTGTGTTTTAACTGACAGAAATGCCACAAAATAATGAAAATTAGCCTAATGAAAATCCTGTCAATAAATTTTCACTGTACTCTATGAAATAGGCATTACTATAATCTCAGTTTTCTAAATGTATTAATTGAACCTTAATGTGCTTAATTAATCAGATGAGAACAAATAATATGTCACAGAGTTAAGCTCTGTTGTCAGAAAGAGCAGATTTCCTGTCCATTTTCTTATGTAACCTCGGAATTATTGTTCAGGTGTAAAACACAATGAGGACTTCCCTGGAGGCTCAGTTGTAAAGAATCCTGCCGATGCAAAGGACGTGGGTTGGATTCCTGGGTCAGGAAGATCCCCTGGAGGAGGAAATGGCAACCCACTCCAGTATTCTTGCCTGGGAAATCCCATGGACAGAGGAGCCTGGCGGGCTACAGTTGATGGGGCCGCAAAAGAGTTGGACACAGCTCAGTGACTAAAACAACAGCAAATAAACAACAAATATTAGAGATTCAAGAGTGTTGTTTACAAGGACTGTCACCCTGAGGGAGACACTTACCATCTCTAGTCCTCTGTAGTAAAATACAGTGGCTGGATTGGATAATTAATTGCTGAGGTTCACGGGAGAGCACAGAGGTGTGTCAAATACCTCCATCAGTGTGTCAAATACCAAATACCAGTGTCAAATACCTCTAAGATGTCATAGGTGAATTCCTGTTCAAAGGTAAGAAGACAAACCACATGTGATTTGAGCCTCCCTAGTCCAGCCCTCCGCAAAGCTGCATCAAGAAAGTGTGGTAAATAAAGTAGGTCACATTATATCCCACACTGAAAGCGAAGACAATCACAGTGAATGAGACTTGGAAACCCAAGTTGTTCAAGGTTTGATTGACAATATGAGCTCAAGAAATACTTCTATCCCCAGTTGCTTGGAAATGCTATTACCAAAATCAGAGCAATTTCCAAAAAATGCTGCTTTAGAGAAGAAACATGATTAAACTAGGAATCAATCTGGCTTCAGCTCTGCAAGAAACTGAGACAGTGACCTTGGGCAAATTATCAAAATTTCCGGGCCTCAGTATGCTCATTTTCAAAATAAAGGAGTTGCAGGTAAACCTACCATTTCTCCCTTTTCTAAAATATGTTCTTATATCAATAGGTGAACACCCATATGGCAGGAGAATATAAGAAAGTGAAACCATGTGCTATGCTCAGTCGTGTCCAACTCTGCCGCCCCATGGACTGTAGCCTGCCAGACTCCTCTGTCCTGGGAATTTTCCAGGCAAGAATACTGGAGCAGACTGCCATTTCCTACTCCAGGGGATCGTCCCAACCCAGGGATTGAACCCCCATCTCTTTCATCTCCTGCATTGGCAGGCGGATTCTTTATCACTAGCGCCACCTGGGAAGCCCTGAAACTGTGTGCTGGGTGTCATTAACAAGAATATCTAATTGCAATTGTTTGAAAGCTTTGTGTATATCCAAAGAATGAAAACATCTGTCTTCTAAATTTAAGCTATTATGCAATATTACAGCTTAAGAACTGGTTCCAGGTGTTAAAACTCATCTATAATTGTAAAACATAAAATACTTTTAATACAAATTTTAAAAATTAGCAAACTCTAGGTTTTAGATGCTGTATTTTTTTTTAATATCACAGATAAATTTTGTGGTGTGCCGCAGTACATGGGGTCACAAAGAGTAGGACACGACGGAGAGACTGAACTGAACTGAATAAATTTTTGACAAATGCACCTGAAATCAATGGATTTATCTAGGAAACCAAAGTGAATCAGAAATACTTACAATTTAAGTTTATAATCCAGTTAGAGAGAAATATCATTGTTCAGGGACAGAGTACCAAAAAGCATTTTATGGAGACAAATTGCCTCATAGGTTCTGGCCGAGATTTTGTTTCTGAGAATGTGGTTTCTCAAGGTTTTTCTCCTATTGTCTCAATTTTTAAGGGAGTTTTATGTTTAATATTCCTTGAATAGTATCTTGAGCTATTTGGATAATGGGTGCTATATAAATCTCATAAACAAATGGCAAATGTTAGAAAATATTAAATGGGAGTACATTAAAATGAAGTTTCATTATACTGTGACTTTGACAGTATTCATAAACCATAGCATGTTTAGATTGAATTCGTTTCCAATGTAAAACCAGCTCACCACATGTTTTGGAAATGATTTTAAAGATCCAAACTTCCCTCTTAGAGTGATCACAATTTTCCTAAATATTTCAGCTTTAAGCTGCAGCTGAAAAAATTTCAGTTGCAATAACCCAAATTATTCTTTAAAGGCATAGATTATTTACACTGAATGTGTATAAATCTTCTATCACAAGGGTATTAGAAATGATGTTTTAATTTCCTAAAGTTCATGGGTTTAAGCACAAAATATGAAAAAGCATGATTTATGAAGTTAGTGGGACTAGATAAAAACGACAAAGAGGCTGTATGGAAAACGTATGACTACGAGCTGTTTTCAAATTGGTGTCAATTAATTATAGCGACCATCTAAGGTCAGTAAACATATGTGATGAGTACCAAAGAACAAAGTCATGATTTTAACTTCCTGAGACTCTGAAAAATTGAAATTTTTAATGCAGGTTAACAGGTAACCTGTAGTTTGATCAGAGACTCTGTGTGTGTGTATGTGTGTGTGTGTGTGAGAGAACACACATTTTTGGTGGCAGGCATGTTATATTTAACATTCAGAGCTTCCTGGTACAGGTAACATCAGTGTAGCAGGGAAGGAGGGAAATGAATTAGATATATTTGCTCAAGGGCAAAAACTAACTTTAACCAAAATCATAAAATTAAACACAAATCTATCGTACTAAAAAAGAATACCAAGCAAAAGAAATTTTACACTTTCAGCTACATCTTGGCTAAATTAAAGGCAACATTTTTTTAAAGTCATTCTATAAAGGGCTTATAGTTTTGAAGATTAAACTCTCATAATGACTTGAAACTGTCTTACCTTGTTCAAGATAATTTAATAATGTCCTTTTGGGGTTACAATGTCATGGAAATCAAGTTGCAACATTATTTAGTGTTTCCTACCTTTTTGCTGAATATTTTTTCTCTTAGGGTAAAATCGATAGTAGACTGGGAATGAAAATAAATCTATGAAATTGCTTTAACACTTAAGAAAATTGAAACTTAGTTGAAAAATATGAGGATATAAGCATATAAACATGTACATCCATACACATATATCAGAAACTCCCTATGAAACTATTTGTGTCTCTGTGCTGGGCATCCAGTAAGATGCTTGGCAGTTAATACAAGTGTTTTTGAATAAATGTATATTATAGATTATAGTTAAGACTCTACTTGCCCTTGTAGGTCAGAGAAGACTGATCAGTAATGTAGATTTAAAGGTCTTCCAGAGGCTTTCCTAGTGGTTCAGTGGTAAAGAAGCCATCTGTCAGTGCAGATGTGGGTTCAATCCCTGGTCCAGGAAGATCCCACATGTAACTAAGCTCCATGAGCCACAACTGTCTAGCCCGTGCTCTGGAGTCCAGGAACCACCCACTGCAATGGAGAGTGGTCCCCTCTCTAGTTATGGGAGGATCTTCACAGCAACAAAGACTCAGCACAATGAAAAATAAATAAATTAATTTAAAAAATAAAGATCGTCATGATACAAATTAATTTGACATGTGGTTAGAAGGTACACCTACAGAGGAGTATATGGAGGATATTGTATAACATGAGCAAAGATGGAGGAGAATAAAAACCATGATATGTGTGAAGGGAAGTGACGCCAAGGCCTTGACTAGAAGAGTGTCTTCAGTTCTTACTTTATGCCTATATAGGGTCATATAGGGCTTCCCAGGTGGCTGGGTTGTAAAGAATCCACCTGCCCATACAGGAGGCTCAGGTTCAGTTCCTGGGTCAGGAAAACCAACCCACTCTAGTATGCTTGCCTGGAAACCCTATAGACACAGGGGCCTGGTGGGCTACAGTCCGTGGGGTCCCAGCGGGCCAGACGCGGCTGAGCACGCAGGCGCACAGAGTCACATAAGACAGAAACATTTCAGTCTCACTATGTGAAAGATTAATTATTCTAGTGCAATCAAATGGGCTCTTCTTTATACGCAGAGGTTAAGTGGCATATAGAAGATACAGAATTTGGTGTTTGGAATGTTTTTGTAAGATATATTTTTATCATTATTGTTGCTATACAGAACAAAGCAAACCTTTAGAGGTTAAGTGTGCCTCGATCTTATCAAATATTTCCAGACCTTTTATTTATGGTGAACACTGTTGATGGTCTACTCAATAAACTTTCTACTTTCCCATTATTAAACTTTTCCTAATTGTATTCAAGCATATAAACTCCCCCTCCCCACATATATATTTAGACAATGTGGGTTAGTTGATCCAGACCTCTACAGGGGCCAGAATAGCTTGAAGTTCCTTTACTTCCATAAGGTTATGTTATAATGATTTTTTTCTTTTCTTTTTTTTTTTTTTGTCCATCAAAAAAGAAATATTTTCATCCCCTGAATGACCAAGTATGTAGTAGAGAAGCCAGAAAGTGCTGCTTCAATTTAAAAGTCACATAGAAGACCAAAGTTCAGTAGGTTAAGCCAAAAGTTAGACTTGATCCATCTCTGAAGTTCCAATATATCTATTACTATATTATATTGTACTCGTAAGTTTGTATCTGGTTCTCTGTTACCAATGGCAGAAACCATCCTAATTCTAATGCAGAACTTTAAAACAATCCAATTAGAAGACTAAGCACAGATTATGGTTTTGTTCATATGTTATTCTGTGGCAATCTCTCATTAAACATTTATGTGCAGATTTTTTTAACAGTACAGATTGACCTTTTAGTATTCTAAAATCTTTCTATAATATGACATAATTTCTTGTTAGCCTAAGACAAACTCAATTAACTCTGAGCATTTCTGTTATTTCAGATAAACCCAACGGCATGTCCTTAGAGGAAGCTAATTGGCTTCCCAGTACAATGCATATTATACTAATTATAATATATCTTCTGAACATGACAGAATACATGTGCCTTAAATTAACTTCAATTGAATTTAGGGAGACTGGGGTGATACCTCCATATTTATATTCTTTTTTCAAATAGGCTTACTTCTCTCCAACTCTAGCTATTTATCCAGTCAAATGAAAATGCATTTCTATAAAGTAATCAAAATGTCAAGAAGAAACTATGGTATCTGTAGAGTGTAAAAGGGTCATAGAATCAAATTTGATTTAAGCATATTTCAAGCCATGAGAAAAATAAATTGCTAGTTGGCTTTCTTTTCGAAAAATACCTTTTCATATGTTTATTGAAACATTTGAAGGACTTTTATGGACTTTTCGCTTTATAATAAATACGCTGCACATTTTGCTTGCATACACTGAACATCACTTAAAGTGAAAGCAGAACAAAGTACATATATGATGTCATTTGAAAACACAGGGCCAGATTCTCCTATTTGTAGTTGCTTGAGGGTTGCCTTTGTGCTACAAGAATGATTTCATTTACTTACCCTATGTGTTCTCTCTCACACCCACAAATGTCCCATATCAGCTCTCGGCTTTAAAGAAGCAAAATTATATTTGATGGTGTCATAAGAAGACCAACTATCTTTTGCTGTTATGAATTTCATCATCAAGAACTCTCCTGTGTAGGCCAATAAGATGGACTCCAACTGGAGACAGAAGGAATCGAAATCAAGATATTCTTTCCAGATGTGTCAACTTGAGGAAAGACAGCATGACTTGCCAAAACCACAGAGCTACTTACTGTAACATTAAATCTGAGGCCCCAAATATCAGACTAGTTCAATCTATCGCTGTTACCCTAACCATCCAAACATATGAGAGAGCAAAAGCACTGATCTTAAAATCACTATGATTATCTTCAGTTCAGTTCAGTTTAGTTCAGTCACTCAGTTGTGTCCGACTCTTTGTGACCCCATGAATCACAGCACGCCAGGCCCCCCTGTAGTGTATATAATATAATCTTGGCTCAGTGGGTAAAGAATTGGCCTGCGATGCAGGAGACACAGGAGACATGGTTCAATCCTTCTGTTGGGAGGAGGAAATGGCAATCCATTCCAGTATTCTTGCCTGAGAAATCCCACAGAGGAACCTGGTGGGCTCTAGTCCTTGGAGTCCCAAAGAGTCAGAATCAACTGGGAGACAAAGTACTCATAATATAATCTTAATTATAATAGACATAGATGCTATTTCCATAATCTCCTTCAATCTTTATCAATTAGTGTGTGCTCAGTGTCTAAGTTATGTTCAACTCTTTGCGACACTACGGACTGTATCCCACCAGGCTCCTCCTTCCAAGGGATTCTCCAGGTAAGAATACTGGATGGGTTGCAATTTTCTTCTTCAGTGGGTCTTTGGGTCTCAGGGATCAAGCCCACATCTCCTGCATTGGCAAGCAGATTCTTTACCACTGAGCCACCAGGGAAGCCCCTTATCAATTAGTACTTGATATTAATATTGTGCCAACTTTAGAAATAATGAAACTGACTTAGAAATTAACATCAAATATAACATATGAGAAATATGTACAAGATCTTACATTTAGATTCTGAAATTACTAAACTCAAGACTAAACTTAAACTTGTTCAGTAGGTAAATTCCTCCATAAGTTTGGAAGAACAAATGATGACTTCCAATTTAACACATACATTCCCAGGTGATGCTAGAGGTAAAGAACTTGCATGCAAATGCAGGAGATGTGCAAGACAATAGATTACTTCCCTAGTTTGGGAAGATTCCCTGGAAGAAGCATGGCAATCCACTCCAGTTTTCTTGCCTGGATATTCATATGGACAGAAGAGCGTGGTGGACTCCATTCCATGGGATCACACAGAGTCAGATATGACTGAAGCAACTTAGTATGCAAGCACATGCACACACACACACACACACACACACACACACACACGTATACACATAACCATTTTCCCTGCTTGAATATCCATATTCTCAACCATTGTTTTTTGTTTGTTTTATTCAGATAGTCTCTATTTTATTACTTCTTAGATTTTTTTTTCTTTCTCCTTTCCTTTCATACATTCACTGGTATAGACATTGCAGTTTGGGGGAGTATTATTCAAGCTATATATGTCTCAGTTTCCAAACATGACATCTTTGGAGATCTCAGGTCAAAAGTAAATGGTTAGGAAGAGGATGACTGAAGTGGGCAACCAAAGTTGAGCACCCTCCCCTTTTTTTGCACAAACAATTTTGAAACGTAGACACTGAGACTGAGTTTCTCATTAATTTCTGTTAAGAGGTTGAACTAGGAAACAATGGAAAGTCACATGATTTCACTCCAAAGTGGAGGATGCTCTTGTTCAGAGAGAGAGAGAGAGAAATGAAGGATAGTTAGAATAGGAGAAGCAGAGTATAGAAGCTCTACATTTAGAGAGATAGACAGAATAGGAATATGGGGTCAGATGACTTTCTTGGGGGGCACTTCAATCTATTATGCAGTACATATAGCAACCATCACGCTTTCTTTATGTGCACAAAGTCCAAATAGCATTGAAAAACAGAAATAAAAAACAAAATCATATGACTAAAATCAAAGAAAAGATTCCTGAGAAAAATGTAGTTTTTTAATTCTCAAAAATGGTAACATTGCCTTTAGGAATATTATAAAAAAATATACCCACTTGAATGCAGAGTTCCAAAGAATAGCAAGGAGAGATAAGAAAGCCTTCCTCAGTGATCAATGCAAAGAAATAGAGGAAAACAACAGAATGGCAAATACTAGAGATCTTTTCAGGAAAATTAGAGACACCAAGGGAACATTTCATGCAAAGATGGGCTCAATAAAGGAGAGAAATGGTATGGACCTAAGAGAAGCAGAAGATATTAAGAAGAGGTGGCAGGAATACACAGAACTGTACAGAAAGGATCTTCATCACCCAGAAATGATGATGGTGTGATCACTCACCTACAACCAGACATCCTGGAATGCAAAGTCAAGAGGGCCTTATGAAGTATCACAACAAACAAAGCTAGTGGAGGTGAGGGAATTCAGTTGAGCTCTTTTAAATCCTAAAAGATGATGCTGTGAAAGTGCTGCACTCAATATGCCAGCAAATTTGGAAAACTCAGCAGTGGCCACAGGACTGGAAAAGATCCGTTTTCATTCCAATCCCAAAGAAAGCTAATGCCAAAGAATGCTCAAACTACCGCACAATTGCACTCATCTCACTCACTAACAAAGTAATGTTCAAAATTCTCCAAGCCAGTCTTCAACAGATGTTCAAGATGGTTTTAGAAAAGGCAGAGGGACCAGAGATCAAATTGACAATATTTCTTGGATCATATAAAAAGCAGGAGAATTCCAGAAAAAAAGACATCTATTTCTGCTTTCTTGACTATGCCAAAGCCTTTGACTGTGTGGATCACAACAAAATGTGGGACATTCTTAAAGAGATGGGAATACCATACCACCTTACCTGCTTACTGAGAAATCTGTATGCAGGTCAGGAAGCAACAGTTAGAACTGGACATGGAACAACAGACTGCTTTCAAATCGGGAAAGGAGTACGTCAAGGCTGTATATTGTCACTCTGCTTATTTAACTTATTTGCAGAGTACATCATGTGAAATGCTGGGCTTGATGAAGCACAAGCTGGAATCAAGATTGCCGGAAGAAATAACAAAGAAACTCATATACGCAGATGACACCACCCTTATGGCGAAGGGTGAACTAAAGCAAAAAAGAATTAAAGAGCCTCATGATGAAAGTGAAAGAGGAGAGTGAAAAAGTTGGCTTAAAGTTCAACATTCAGGAAACTAAGATCATGGCATCTGGTCCCATCATTTCATGGGAAATAGATGGGGAAACAGTGGCAGACTTTATTTTTGGGGGCTCCAAAATCACTGCAGATGGTGACTGCAGACATGTAATTAAAAGATGTTTGCCCCTTGGAAGAATACTATGCCCAACCTAGACAGCATATTAAAAAGCAGAGACATTACTTTGCCAGCAAAGGTCCATCTAGTCAAGGCTATGGTTTTTGTACAGTAGTCATGTATGGATGTGAGAGCTGGACCATAAAGAAAGCCAAGTGCCAAAGAATTGATGCCTTTGAACTGTGGTGTTGGAGCAGACTCTTGAGAGTCTCTTGGACGACAAGGAGATCCAACCAGTGACTCTTAAAGGAAATTAGTCCTGAATATTCTTTGGAAGGACTGATACTGAAGCTGAAACTCCACTAATTTGGCCACCTGATGTGAAGAACTGACTCATTTGAAAAGACCCTGATGCTGGGAAAGATTGAAGGTGGGAGGAGAAGGGGACGACAAAGGATGAGATGGTTGGATAGCCTGGTTGGAGAGTAAACTTTGGAAGTTGGTGATGGACAGGGAGGCCTGGTGTGCTGCAGTCCATTGGGTCATAAAGAGTTGGATACAACTGAGTGACTGAACTGAACTGAACTCATCATTCATGAGTTAGAATGAATGAGTTAGATCTAACTCTGTTAGATCAGAGTTTGGTGTACTTGATTTATTTAATTATTAATTAGGGAATGCTCACTGTGAGGAAGCTTTATTAAAAAGCATTGACCTTACACAAGTGAAAAACAATATGAAAATCCCAGCTGAATTTTATAACATATTTATATTAAAGTCTATGTTTAAATGAAAAGAGTCAGATTAACCAAAATGTCTTGAAAAGGAAGAATAAGCCTGGAGCATTCTTGTTGCCCAATTTCATAATTTACTCAAATATCCAATAAATTAGACAAAGTGGAATAGTCATAGGACAGACTTATAGATCAAAGGAATAGAACTCAGAGTCCAGGAAAAAAAAAATCATGGCAGTCAAGCTTAATCGATTTTTGGACAAAAATACCATGACATTGCAATGAGATAAGAATAGTCTTGTCAAAAAATGATGCTGGAGGAAGTGAATATCCATACAGAAATAAAGTTGGACCTTTATATCATATCATTTACAAAAATTAACTCAACTCAATATGGCTATTACACAAAAAAGCCCAAGAAAAAGTAAATAAGTTGTGCTTTTTCAAAATTAAACAATTTTTTGCTTCAAAGCACAAAATCAGCAAAGTTAAAAATACACCCCAGAAAATAGGTGAAAATATAAATCTGACGATGGACTTTTATCAAAAATATAAAGAACTTAAACAACAGAAGAGCAAATAACCCACTTAAAAATTGGACAATATATTTGAATAGCCATTTCTCTAAATGAGATATAGAACTGGTCTATAAGAACAACAACAAAAAACTATGTTCTTTGCTATTAGTCACGTTGTTGTTATTTAGTTGCTAAGTCCCTTCTGACTCTTTTTAATTCCCATTGATTGGAGCCCACCAGGCTCCTCTGTCCATGGGGATTCTTCAGGCAAGAATACTGGAGTGGGTTGCCTTTCTCCAGGGGAACTTCCCAATCCAGGGATCAAACCCTGGTCTCCTGCATTGCGGGAAGATTGCTTACATCTGAACCACCAGCAAAGCCTTCTATTAGTCACTAGGAAAGTGCAAAGCAAAATCAGTTTGCATTCCCTAGAATGGATAAAATAAATGAGAGAGACAATAGCATATATTGTGGAAAATGAGGAGAAATTTGAACCTTTATACATTGGTGGTAGAATTTTAAAATCATACAGAAACTTTGGAATAATTTGGCAGTTCCTTAAAATTTTTATACATAGAGCTTCCATATATCCCAGCAATGTACATTACCAATAAAAATAAAACATATGTTCATGCAAAAACATGCACATATGAATGTAAAAGTAGTTTTCACAGCAACCTAGGTTTGGAAAAGATAAAATATCTATCAAATATAAATGGACAATCAGAATATAATATATCCGATAATATGAAAATATTTGGTTTTCCCTGGTGGCTCAGATGGTAAAGAATCTGCCTCCAAGGCAGGTAGACCCAGATTCGATCCCTGGGTTGGGAAGATCTCCTGGAGAAGGAAATGGCAACCCCCTCCAGGATTCTTGCCTAGAGAACTCCATGGACAGAGGAGCCTGGCGGACCACAGTGCATGGGGCCACAAAGAGTCAGACACGACTGAGCAACTAACGCTTTCTTCACTTTCATAAATAGACAGAGTCTAAAATATCCGTATGATAGGATGATATTTGGAAATGAAGAAGGAATGACTCACTGACACATGCACCACACAGATGAAGCTTGAAAATATGATGCTGGGACTTTCCTGGCGATGCAATGGTCAAGACTCAGGCTGTAAATGCAGGGGGCATGGGGTTCAGTCTTGGTCAGGCAACCGGGATCCCAAATGCTGCATGGCACAGCCAAACAATTTTTTTAATTTAAAAAATAAAGTCATAAAAGTTAAAACATTATGCTAAACGACAAAAACCAGTCACAGAAGTCCACGTATTGAAAAGTTATGAAATGTCTAATAGGCATATCCATGGAAACAGATAGAACATTCTTCTTCTAGGGTCCTGGGGTGCGGGGATAGAGCGTTGCTATTAGTGGACACAGGGTTTCGTTCTGGGTTATGAAGTATTCTGAAATTAGATAATGATGATTGTTGCAGAACTCTGTGGATATTCTAAAAGAAACACCTGAATTGCACTTTTTAAAGGGGTGGATTTTATGGTTTATGAATTATATTTCAATAAGGCTATATAAAAAGTAAAAATAATGAAACACCTAGTAAGTAATAGATCTGGACCATGAACCTACACGAGCTGTGTCAGAACTGTGTACCCCAACCAATATTTAACCTTCATGTGAAACATTTAGTTTTACATAGCACATCTGCAAGTATTGATCCTTTCAGTGGCTCTATGGGTAGACAGGTAGCAATGACCTTCTTAATATGGAAAATAAGGTGAAATGGCTTTAAGTAAATGACAATAAAGAAGACCAAACTCATGAGTGTGTTAGTGACAAAATGAAAACCAAGTCTTTGCTTTTTAAATCTAAAAAAGTTTTCTTCATCTCATTACTCCATGTCGCTGTTAAATAGATTAGCTCTGAATATATGTTTGCAGTGGTTTTTGTTCATATGTTCAGTTTAGTTCAGTCGTGTCCAACTATTTGGGACCCCATGAATCGCAGCACGCCAGGCCTCCCTGTCCATCACCAACTCCTGGAGTTCACTCAAACTCACATCCATTGAGTCAGTGATGCCATCCAGCCATCTCATCCTCTGTTGTCCCCTTTTCCTCCTGCCCCAGTCCCTCCCAGCATCAGAGTCTTTTCCAATGAGTCAACTCTTCGCACGAGGTGGCCAAAGTACTGGAGTTTCAGCTTTAGCATCATTCCTTCCAAAGAAATCCCAGAGCTGAAACCTTTCAGAATGTTCATATGTTAAGAATCTTAATTTTTTGAAATTTATTTAAATAAATGATAGATTCTCTTTTGCCTTCTGAAATCTGTGCAAATGCTGAATGTTTAAATAAATTTACAGACATCTGAATAGATGTGCTAAGATTCATCACAAATTTATATTTATCACATTTATATGTTGATGATGATGGCAATATAAACTAAGCCAACTTAATTTCAAATCTTTGGTCTTTGAAATGGAAAGTTCCTAACAATTACACTTATTTAAATATGAAGTTAATAAAGAAATCAGTGTATAGCATGCACACATAAAATATGTTCCACACTGATGTATTAAACCAATGTAGAAGTGTGGCCATGACCGAATTATGTATTTGTCTAAATATTGATATGCTGGCAACCCAGTATCTTTTGTATAGGGAATTTTTAGTTCATATGGAAACCATTCATTATTTTAGCAAACATTCAAAGCACAAACAAATCAATGGACTATACACACCAACCTATATATTATACTTATAATTCAATAAAATAGTTGTGTGCAACTATTTTTTCACACATGTGGCAATCTAATTTTGTCAGGCTCTTACAAATATTGTTATTGATTTTTCCCCAAATGGCACTAAATTTGGAGAAACAACATTACAGTTTAGGATTTCTCCCCTTCATTGTACTAAATGTGTATATTGGATGTTGCAAGACGTTATGGCTCCATCAATTTCTGGTAGGTTAGTTGCTGATATGCAAATACCACCTTCATTAGCTTTTAACCCTAAAGAATGGATATTTCAGTATCAAAAGAAAGCCAGCAATTTGAATGGGCCAAAAGGAATACCATTTCCTGGTTCTTATAAGAGCAGCTTTGAAAAAAAGTAATTACTGCTGTACACCACTTGGTGTTTTTTGAGAGATGATTAATTTATTTTGGTTTTCACAACAAGAATGGAAGCTCTCACTGTTACTTGAAACCAGTCTGGAGACTTTTCAAGGATGACTAACCTTATATTAGATTGGAAATTTACATTGTTCATTAGTGGAGCTTTTTACTATCATATTTTTATCACAGTTTTAAAGTTTGACTTCATATCCAAGATTAAATTTCATCTAAAATGCATCAGAACTCAGGCAGGCTGGCAGCTTCAATGGGAAAGGCCAGCTGCCATGCAGACCCCATGTAGCTCCTCTTCCTGGGAAGAAAGACTCCACTTTGACATTGTGAGGGATAATTTCTGATGTCTTCCTGCCTAATAAATACAGAGGAACTTGGAGGCCACCTTTCTGTACATCTATTTTAGAGGGGCCAACCTGCTATAAAAAATGGCATTAACCTTTCATTTTAAGTCCTTTCTCTCTCTCGGTCTAGGCTGCTGGATTGCTCACTCAGTATAAAACCATGCAGCGTGTTATTGCGGTATCAGCGTGAATAACGGATCCCACGCTCACAGAGATAAACCTCAGAAGGAAGAGTTAACAATTCGGCCATCATTGTTCAGAGGACACCTGAAGCACTTGAAAGTGACTAGTCTGGAAAGCTATGACAGTACTTTTTAAAATGTCATGGATTTTGAATGCTCTGAGATGCCAAACATATCACAGGGATGTATTAATGAAATGACCGTGGTCCTTAAAGGTAAATGTTGACTTTTCTGTTTTCCTGATGCTGAAACTGAAGGGGATGGAGGTGGTTGGTAGTGTGAGAGCCATATAGAAATGGCAGCTTTTGGGTGATTGAACCTTAAGCTAGAGGTACAACAGTGAGGTAAGTTATGTTTCTCAGAAATGTCACGTCTGCCTGTTCCACGTGCTTCTGCTGTTTCCTTACAATCATTTGTGTCCTCCCAGAATCCTACTATCATCTTTACATTCGTGAAGAAGAAACACGTGCCTTTTGGAAAGAAATGTTCTAGGGACGAGTCCCCTTTAAATTGCTTTCACCGAACTCTTAATATGATTGCTTCATGATTCAGCATTGGTGGTTTCATCCCATTCACATGAGAGAAACTTGTAATGTTATATATGCCATAGATGTAGAAAGAACACTAGCTCTTACTTGAAATTGATTAAATTTGTTCTCAATTAAGACAATCTTTAAGTGGTCAGAGAAGTTTATCAACTTAATTATGGCCTGACTTTCAGTGGAAGTAGAAAGACGCTTTACCTAATATGAATAATTTATTCAACAGAAGTATGAAACAGATTGACTGAAATTTAGCATCCTGACTTGGTTAGCTTCATTTTGTCCCTTCCTAATCAATTTCCTTAGTTTTCTAGCATGATCTCTTCCTTGGAAGGCTACCTTGCAGGGGTTACATTAAAAGTTTCCTTACCCTCTAACGTTTGAATAGAGAAAAGTAAGAAAGTAAAGACAGAATATTTATCCTATGAGATCCCTTCTTGTGAGGTTACCTCAACCTGGCCACGTTCCTTTACTAAATGATGACTATTCTTAAAGAGTTGACTACACAATGATCTCCTTTTAGGTTTTGCCAACAAATCTCTCTCTCTTATCCCTTAAGACTGAGTGGTAACACACTGTTTACTATAAACTCTGGATTACTGCACTATTCCTTCTGATTTCCCTATACCTGCACCTTTATAAATTAGCCATGTTGTAAATAAACCCTGTTTTATCCTATTCCCATGGTTCATCTGTTTCCTGTTGGAACATGACTGATTCCACAGCATAATTTATGATCAAATGGAGACTCGATTTTTCCTCTACAATCTCAACATAGATATTTACTCAAATATCTAGATCTAGTTGCCTGAATATAAAAGTCCAAAATATCCACTGAAATGCTTCCCTGGTTATTCTTTTTCTTTTATTTTTTAGTGAATAGTAAAAGTCTGTGGTTACACAAAATAGAAAAACTCAGCCATGGGAAGTCTTTGCAATCATCATCTAGTATTATTCTTATCAGGCAGAGATATCCTTTTTAGGTTGAGAACAATATCAGACAGACATCTTAACTAACTGAATTGAGAGGAAACTTTCTATTCATAGTCCAAGAAAACATAGATTCAAGGTCCTGACTTTTTCAGTTATTTTTACCAAGTAATCACCAAATGCATTTTGACCTGCTGCAAATAAAATTAGAAATACCTTTTGATACCTTCTTAGTATACAATTTATTTTAAAACTTTTCTCATTAAACTACTTTTATAAGAGAAACTGCATATAATAGAAATAAACATAAGAAGACTGGTTCCAGAAATCAACTCCCTCTTGATTTGGTTACGTCTCATGTGTGGTTCATTTTCATCATCATTTGCAGATTTCTTCTGTCATTACTGGACTTATAACTCGAAGGTAAACCTTTTTTTATCCATCTCTGCACACTCCCTTAGTTTTCTGATCCAATCTTATTGCTTAATTTTTTATATGCAAATGATTTTGAAATGTATCTCTAGCATGAATCTCTCCCTGAACTTATGACTAATATATCAAACTACCTACTATATAGCTCCATGTGGGCATCTCATAACATCTCACACTTAACACTTCCCAAACAAATCTGCTGATCTTAACTCTTCACACTCCACTCAGTCTTCTCTGTCTCCTTCTGGGCTCTCAGTATAAAGTTGGAACTTTTGTTAAGTGCACTCTTTCTTCCATATTCCATATCAAATCCATCAGTATATCCTGTTAATTTATGCAAAAAAACACGTGGAGGATCCAACTTCTTCTCCCACTTCCATGTGGTCTCTCTGGTCCAACCCACCATCATCTGTTTTTCATGCTGCACTGGGCTTCTGACTGGATTCCTGCTCTCAGATCCCCACCTCTGGATGATGTCTGTCATCTCTGTTGCAGCCAAAGTGATCAAGTTAAAACTGACATCACATGATGCCCCCTTGTTTATAATTATCCAGTGACAGCTCTCAGACGCATTTCTTAGGACTGCCAAACAAAGCACCTCAAGCTAGGTGGCTTACAGCAACAGAAATTTATTCTCACACAGTCATGTAAGCTAAAGTTGGAGACAGGTTGTCAGCAGAGCTCTGTTCTCTTTGAGGACAGTAGGAAAGAATCTTCATTGCTCCTCTCCTGGCTTCTGGGGGCGATTGGGAACCCTTAGCACTCTTTGGCTCATAACTGCATCGTTTCAGTCTTTACATCCACCACCACTCAGCTTTCATTCCTCTGTCTACTCTGACAGGAGTCCTTCTTATTCCTTTTATGAAGACACTACTCACTGGGTTTAGGGACCACTCTAATGCAGTACGAGCTCATTTTAACTTGATTACTCTGCAAAGGCCCTACTTTCAAAAGAGATCATATTTGCAGGTTCCAGGTAGAAATGCATTTGAGGGGGGAGGTGTTTTTCAGTCAGTTATATGCCTCCATTCCATTTAGAGCAGTGGTGCTTAATTGGTGCAATTTTGTTCCCTAGAGCACATGTGGCAACATGTGGAGACATTCCTGGGGTCCACAACTGGCATTAGCTTAGAGGTTAGAGGCCTGAGACTTTGTTAGACATCACAGTGTGAGGTATTAATGCCAATTTATTTTGGTTCTAAACAAAGGTCAATAAATGAATATTATGGGAAACATGATCTACAATCATTGCTTATTACTGAAATTATTAGAGAAATTAACTTTCTAGAAAATAAGATTTTTCTCAAAAAAATTACACTTCCACTTGTTATTTGTTAACTAATTACTGAGTAACATTTGCATCTTTCTAATTTAATTTTCTTTGTGTTTGTTAAAAAGAAGACTGCTGCTGCTAAGTCACCTCAGTCTGTCCGACTCTGTGCAACCCCATGGACGGCAGCCCACCAGGCTCCTACAGACCCCAAAATGGAGTCTCTTATGTTAAAGCCCATGTCATCAAAAGGAGACTTAATTACAGTTAGCTATGTAAATAAGTTTCAAATGAAATTTTAAACCAATCAGGAATCACCTTATCAGCACTAGTGATCTGCCTGATAGACCTCTGCCATCTGTTAAAGGAAAGTAAGCTTGCAATAACCAATACCCTTTTTGCCAAGAATAATTTACTTGTTCCTATCCACTTCTGTCTATGAACATATTTCGTTTTATACAGTTCCTCAGAGCTCCCTTCTATCTGTTAGACTGGATGCTGCCTTACTGAGTTGAGTTTAGTTCAAATAAACATTTAAATTTTTTAACATGTCTTAGTTTATCTTCTAGCAAAATTTCAACTCTGATGGTAATTAAGTTAGACGAGCAAAGTATGAACTATTCTTGAAGTAGGTTTACCCAACTGGTAAACATCTCTAATAGCTTCCTTCCAGGACTATATTCAGATAGTGCACATAATTCCTAAGAGAGAATACTGTATGGATTGCAGTATGCAATTTACGTGTTAATTCTTACCCTCTCCCTCTTACTTCATCATTCCTCCTTGCATATACCACAGCCTTTACAGATATTTTTGAATAAAATATGTGAAATGACAAAATGGTATTTAACCTATGAGTCAAACTAGGTCCTTATAAAGATTAAAAACATAATATGCCTAATTTAATCATTTTATTGTTACTCATTATTATTAATCATATGGTTATTTAGTTTCATCAATTTCCCATATATTTTAAATGTTTATTTTGTTCTGAAAGCAAATAATTTCTAAATTCATTTCCTTTTATTTCTAGTAGGTCACTGAATATTGCACTGTTTATGAAATTAAAATATCCTGAAATTTTGGCTCAATCCTTATTTGGGGTATTCAGGTATAAATTTAAGCAGAATTTGGAAAAGGGCAATAAAAACATGAAAAAAAAACCCTGTCAGACTTGATTTATGAGGTCAGATTAACATAATTACAGAGTAGATATTTTAGGGATTAAAAAATAATCCTAAAGGGAAACTATCATGAAAAAACACGCAGAACAACTACACCTGTGCAAGACAATGAATTGTATCATAGAGAAAGAGAAACAATGGATATATTTGTTTAAAAAGTTTAACACTGAACCACAAAGAAACCCAGAACATTTAGAATAAAGATCAGAAATTATAATATAAGAACCGTGGGATATTGTGCGAGGGAAACAAGAGAGGTCAAAATATCTGTTATTTACAATTGAATGAAAATAAGAAACCATTTTGGTTTTGGTTAAAGGTTAAGACTACTTCATAAATTCTATTTTTTAATTATACACAAAAATATATATGGAAAGCATTCTGAGCAGAAGTACAGTTATTAAATTCTGAAGAGAGAGGATATTTAAATTTCTATTAGCTTTATGTTAGATAAATATCATATCGGAGCACACAGCTGCTGCTTTTAGATAGCAAGAAGAGAGACTAGAAGTCAACTTTTTATTTTCCATTCTGTTGATATTTTGACAAAGTCTAAAATAAAAAAAAAAAACAGAAATGATCTGTTCAGCAGGTGAATAGAAGATTTCATTGGAATGATTAAAGCAAGGGCTTGCTCCTCTTGGATAAATGATCTAACAGGAATGTACAGCTTTTCTAAAAGTGATTCAAAAGAGGTGTAAATCCCATCTTACTCAATTTCTCTTAAGCTATTCAGTAAAATCTTTCCCTCTTTCTTAATCTCAAGTCCTCTTAACTGGTCTTAATTAGGTTGTCTCAAACAAAGTACAAAAAAAAAAAAAATTGGCATATGATGTACTTACAGTAAGAAGGACCAAATGAATCCCTTAGCTTGATTCATCCTCTTTCCTCCTGTCTTGGAGGCTCGGAAAGCGAGTTCTTTTGCCGTTTGTGTCACCACAGCTACGACCATGACACGTGATAATTTATGGTGTGAATTTTTGCTTGTCAGGTTTCGGTGGGCTGTGAAATATGGCAGGAACATAGTCACCCTGAAGACATCTTCTGAACAATCCTCTGACATTTGAAAAGAAAGGGAGACTGAAATAATCTCTGCTTGAGTTTGTCATGTGAAATTTCCAATTAAAATAGCCTTTGCCTGCTGTATTTTTTCTTTCAAATAGAAAAATATACACTTTTGTGGATTTTAAAAAAATCGAACTGGAGGAATTATTATTTGAAACGTGAAATTAAATACTTGTTCCAGCTAAATGATCAAGATCAGTGAAATCACGGTGGTCTATGAATCTTAAAGCAAACATTTAGTTTGCAGGCTGACCTAGTTTCATCACTAATGAAGCAATGGGTTAAAAGACCTCTCCTGTTCCCTGGGTCTTGTGGGAACAGCATATATAACTAAAAAGTAAAGTTGTTTTATGTCCCTCACTTGCTGAACACTTGTTAGACTTCAGGTGTATATTGTTAATTCCATTTCTCCATCTCGTTTATAGTTACTGCACTTAATGTTCTTAAACACAGCTTAGAAGTAGACTTCCTTTAGAGTAAATCTTTACATTTCTTAGCAGTTATAAATACACATGGTTTCTGTAAATTTTTCTTTTCTCTTCAAGTATTAGAGCAGATTAGATGTGCTCACCTTTGCACAAGAAATAAGGAACAAGTTCACGTTTCTAGTAGGATCAGAGAGACAGCACTTGGTAAACCAAGAAAGATATTATTTCAAAATGCTCACCCCTAACTGAAAATTAATCGTGACACTGAAAATCTAGTTACCTTTCATGGAATTTAATGAAGATGTGGACATAGGTAGAATTGCCAAGTATTAGCGTTGATTTTGGCTGAAGGCTAATTTCCTGTTTATAAACTTATGCAAACATTAGATTTCAGTGTATATGAGATTCTTTGAGTTTCAAATTTGGCACAAAAATTTATTCTCTCATTCTCAGGTTTATCTCTCTGCTGGACTATGTTTTAAAGTGATAAAAGGTATACAATCATTAGATTACTTCTTAAAGCTTGATCATGGTCCAGACAGCTCAGTTTGCACAATGGTGACTAATAATAGAAACAGAGAAAATGTTAACTTAGGATGTTTTTTATTTCTTGAAACAAAGTTCATAAAACCCTGGGCTAAAATATTTCAATTTCTAATGATTAAGTAAGTTATTTAAGCTTTGTTTGAGTTTCGTAATGCAAATTCATTGTTCAAATAATAATTTATGAAGTGCACATAACTTTATTGAACTTAGTTTATGGGCTCTAACAAAATTAAAATATAGAAGTACAATTAGTTATAATGACTATATACATTGTGATTCTAGTGTATTGATTTTATAAAGGTTATTATAAAATATATTGGTTTGACATATTTAACAGGCATGTTTAGATCACATTTCTTAGGATTAATATCATCATCTCTATCAAGATAAACATTCTTCCTAAAGTTTATATCAGATCTGAAGTTTAAGTAATTAGATATATAATATAATACGTATATAACATAGCATTATACACATCTATAGGCTTCCCGGATGGCTCACTGAGTACAGAATTTGCCTGCAGTGTAGGAGACACAGAAGACTCAGGTTCGATCCCTGGGTTGGGAAGATCCCCTGGAGGGAGAAATGGCACACCGCTTCAGTATTCTTGCCTGAAAAAGCCCAGGGAGAAAAGACTGGCTTGCTACAATCCATGCAGGCTCAAAGAGTTGGCTATTACTGAGCAGAAGGAGAAGATATTAAGAAGAGGTGGCAAGAATACACAGAAGAACTATACAAAAAAGATCTTTATGACCCAGATAATCATGATGATGTGATCATTTACCTAGAGACAGACATCCTGGAATGTGAAGTCAAGTGGGCCTTAGGAAGCATCACTATGAACAAAGCTAGTGGAGGTGAGGGAATTCCAGTTGAGCTATTTCAAATCCTAAAAGATGATGCTGTGAAAGTGCTGCACTCAATATATCAGCACATCTGGAAAACTCAGCAGTAGCTACAGGATTGGAAAAGGTCAGTTTTCATTCTAATCCCAAAGAAAGGCAATGCCAAAGAATGTTCAAACTACTGTACAATTACACTCATCTCACACGCTAGCAAAGTAATGTTCAAAATTCAAGCCAGGCTTCAACAGTATGTAAACTGTGAACTTATAGATGTTCAAGCTGGATTTAGAAAAGGCAAAGGAACCAGAGATCAAATTGCCAACATTCCCTGGATCACCAAAAAAGCAAGAGAGTTCCAGAAAAACATCTGCATTTGCTTTGTTGACTACACCAAAACCTTTGACTGTGTGGATCACAACAAACTCTGGAAAATTCCTAAAGAGATGTGAATACCAGACCACCTTATCTGCCTACTGAGAAATCTGTATGCAGGTCAAGAAGCAACAGTTAGAACTGGACATGGAACTACAGACTGGTTCCAAATCAGGAAAGGAATATGTTAAGGCTGTATATTGTCACCCTGCTTGTTTAACTTATATGCAGAGTGTGTCATGCAATATGTTGGGCTGGACAGAGCACAAGTTGGAATCAAGATTGCTCAGAGAAATGTCAATAACCTCAGATACGCAGATGACACCACCTTTATGGCAGAAAGTGAAGAAGAACTAAAGAGCCTCTTGATGAAAGAGAAAGAGGAGAGTGAAGAAGTTGGCTTAAACTCAACATTCAGAAAATTAAGATCATGGCATCCAGTCCCATCTCTTCAAGCAAACAGATGGGGAAACAATGAAAACAGTGGCTGACTTTATTTTTTCTGGGCTCCAAAGTCACTGCAGGTGGTGACTGCATCCATTAAATTAAAAGACACTTGATCCTTGGAAAAAAGCTATGGCCAACCTAGACAGCATACTAAAAAGCAGAGACATTACTTTGCCAACAAAGGTCCATCTAGTCAAAGCTATGTTTTTTTCCTAGTAGTCATGTATGGATGTGAGAGTTGGACTATAAAGAAAGCTGAGCACTGAAGAATTGATTTTGTAAACTGTGGTGTTGGAGAAGACTCTTGAGAGTCCCTTGCACAGCAAGGAGATCCAACCAGTCCATCCTGAAAGAAATCCGTCCTGAATATTCATTGGAAGGACTGATGCTGAGGCTGAAACGTCAATACTTTGGCCACCTGATGCAAAGAACTGACTCATTTGAAAAGATCCTGATGCCTGGAAACACTGAAGGTGGGAGGAGAAGGGGATGACAGAGGATGAGATGGTTGGATGGCATCACCGATGCGACAGACATTAGTTTGAGCAAGCCCTGGGATTTGGTGATGGACAGGGAGTGCTGCAGTCCATGGGTCGCAAAGAGTTGGACACGACTGAGTGAACTGAACTGAACTGATTCCTGTCATTTAAAACAGGAAGTCAAGCCCTATGTTCAGCAGCAGCTCCAGGCTTGCCATTCAGAAGGAGAGGAGGCTGGTCACAACTTTTCTCAGGTGAGTAACAGTATCATCTCTTCGAAGTGAAAGTTCTAGACTCTTTTCTGCACTCAGTGTTAAAACTGCAAATGTTTCGCTTCCCCTGAGGGCCTGAGAATTATGAGTGAAACTTTCATGTCTCGGTTTTAATTTTATCTCAGACTAAGTAGGGGCTTCCATTCACTTATTCAACCAAGAATCCACTGCATGTTAACTGTATCTGCGTGCCAGACATTATGTTCCATGTTGGAAATACCAGTTACCTGATTAGCTGGCTGAATGTCCAAAGAATCACCTATGTGCATCCACACTCATACACACACACACACACACACACCAGTTCACAGAACAGATCCCATATCTAGTCTATTTATACTCTGGCCTTGCTTTCAAAACCTACTGGGGGATTTCGCTGGTGCTTGGGAGGTTGAGAATCCACCTTCTAATGCAGGGCCTTTGTTGCTTAGTCACTCAGTCTCATCCGACTCTTTGTGACCCCATGAAATGTAGCCTGTCAGGCTCTCTATGGGATATCCCAGGCAAGAATACTAGAGTGGGTTGCCATTTCCTCCTCCAGGGGACTAATGCAGGGCATGTGTGTTCAATTCCTGGTTGGGGAACTAAGACCCCACATGCAGAGGAGCAACTGTGCTGTCTTGCCCCAACTACTGAACCCCTGCGCTCTGGAGCCCCTGAGCCACAGCTAGAGAAGCCCCAGTGTGCTGCAACCAGAGAAAGTCCACGTGTCTCAATGAAGACTCTTGCAGGCAAAAAAAAAAATAATTGAACTGGCCAAAACATTTGTTCGGATTCTTCCCGTAACATCTTATGGAAAGCCAAACAAACATTTTGGCCAACCTAGTATTTGCAGCCACGTGCTAAACTTTTGACATCCCTGCTGTTTCTTCTTCTTCCTCTTGGCAGTTCTCTGAAGTCCTTCTCTGAAGTTTCTCCAGACGGCTTCCATCCCATGAAGGCTCAGAACATGTTAGGACCTCTTTTCTCTGGCAGACCCTGCCTGCACCAAAGCGAGGCCATTTAGCACATTGTTCTGTAGCACTCTGTTTATCTGTCTGTCTGCCCCCTAGACAGTGAGCGACTTGAGAGCAGGGCTTCCTCTCTGATCACTGACATATCACAAAGGCCTGTCTCGGAGTTTGGCAGAAAAGGTATTGGAAAAAAGAAGAGAAATGAAGTGCAACGAAATGAATTGAAATAGACATCCTTGACAAGAGCCCATGGAGTCTGCTTGTCAGCCTCCTGTGGAGGAATTCCAGCTTGTTCAGAATGCACGTGTTAGGAGTAGGGGGTGAGAGGTGTCACTGTCTAAATATTAGCCTCAAACTCGTTCCAATAGTTTAAATCCCTTTTTTAAAAGGGATAGTACTAAAAGCATAGTACTTTGTCAGTAAAAGTAGTATATAAATGGCAAAAAAAAAAGAGCAAGACAAAAATACATCACCCACAATCACTACTAAACACCTGGCATCTGAGATTTGGGCGGAGGCCATTTCCCAGTGGAGGTTCAGGCTGAGCCCGTGCCAGTCTCCCGAGGCTGCTATTCAGTGATCCAGGTTAGACAGAACAAAGGGGAGGGTCTACCGCCTGGAGGCCAAAACGGTGCTCTTTCAACCTGGCATCTACCAAGACAGGAAGAAGATGACACCACTTTACAGCGTTTACAGTGAGCCTGGAGCAGCAGGAAGCAGGGGGGCTGAAAGTGCACAGCTCACATTGCTTCCTTGAGGCTTTCTCAGCCTCAGAAACAATGCATGTCTCTCTGAGGATTAGCTGGCTGAAGGGCAGAAGAATCAAACAGGAGCAAACTCCCCACCACCATCATCACACACACACACACACACACACACACACACACACACACACACAAGCAAAGAGAGCAAAGCCAAGAGAGGAAAAGAGATAGAAAGTCCTCTATTCTAAAACTGAAAACAAATTTAAACTTCTTACCTTAACAAGGTTAACACTGCTTCTACTAAGTCGCTTCAGTCGTGTCCAACTCTGTGCGACCTCGTAGACAGCAGCCCACCAGGCTCCCCCGTCCCTGGGACTCTCCAGGCAAGAACACTGGAGCGGGTTGCCATTTCCTTCTCCAATGCATGAAAGTGAAAAGTGAAAGTGAAGTCGCTCAGTCGTGTCCGACTCTTAGCGACCCCATGGACTGTAGCCCCCCAGGCTCCTCCATCCATGGAATTTTCCAGGCAAGAGTACTGGAGTGGGTTGCCATTGTCTTCTCTGAAGGTAACACTAAGTGAATTCATTTCAATTTGATGTGCAAAAACTGGCGAATAGGAGTGAAAATGCTAATTTAAAGAGAATCTTTTTAAAGCAGTGAAAAGAAAGAAAGTAAAGTCTCTCAGTCATGTCTGACTCTTTGTGACCCCACGGACTGTAGCCTACCAGACTCCCCTGTCCATGGGATTTTCCAGGCGAGAGTACTGGAGTGGGGTGCCATTCCCTTCTCCAGGGGATCTTCCCGACCCAGGAACTGAAGCCGGGTCTTGCGCATTGCAGGCAGACGCTTTACCGTCTGAGCCACCAGGGAAGTCTTACCTATAAATCATCCTTAACATAACCACCCAGATTCAAAACAATTTGTATTACTGCATGTTATCTATTTCTCCATGCTTACATAATTGTATATTTAGTATATATTATTTTAAATATCAGGTCCATAATTTGTCATTTTATTTTAGTAATTAAATCCATTGTTATCATGCCCATGTGACTTGCTATATGCATCCTAGGGAAACTGCTGCATCCTATTCGAGGCTGTATTAGATAATCGGGGCTTCCCTGATGGCTCAGCTGGTAAAGAACCCTCTTGCAATGTAGGAGACACAGGAGACATGGGTTTGATCCCTGGGTCTGGAAGATCCTCTGGTGGAGGAAATGGCAACCCACTCCAGTATTCTTGCCTGGAAAATCCCATGGACAGAGGAGCCTGGCAGGCTGCAGTCCAAAGAATCACAAGGAATTGGACACAACTGAGCACATGTGCTTACTATATACTAGATAAGCATCCACATACCATATTTTTGTCTGCTTAAGATAAAGTCCAGGAGTAGAATTCCTTCCTCACCAGATATGATCATTGTTCAGGGCCTTGTTTTACACCAGCATGCTGCTTATTCAAAGTCTTGTTTGTGGTTATCATCTCAAGGATGATGCATGTGCATGTCAGGTTCACCAACAAGTAATAATGCCTTTCCATTTTTAAACAATGCATTTATTTAATAAATCTAAAGTGTTGTTTTGGTTGCTTATATTTTATGAGTTTTTAAATTAGGGCTGACTCATTGCTTCGTATACTCGGCCCCTGTATTTTTTAGTGAATTGATGTTACAGATGAGTGAAATGTTTGCACAGAATCAATGTTTGGCCTTCTTAAAGTAGTGGGTTGGTACAAAAGTAATTGTGACCTCAGACCATGAATTTTAAATCATTATAACTAGGCTTAAACACATCTGTATTAATCAACATAGTAACCTTTACAATCAACACATTTTTTTTTGCAGCGGGGAATACATTTGCTTTATTCATGTGTATACAGATCCTTCAGGAAAATTGCTTCAGGGATTCAACAAACTCGTGGAAGGTGTTTTCTGCCTCCTGCTGGTTGTGGAAGTGTTTTCCCAGCAAAACACTGTCAAGATGCTTGAAGGAATAGTAGCTGATTGGCTAGAGGTCAGATGAATATGACGGAGGAGGCAAAACTTCCCAGGCCAATTCGTTCAACTTTTGAAGCACCGGTTGGGCAACATGTGGTCGGGCACTGCAGAGAAAAATCGGGTCCTTTCTGTTGGCCAGTGCCAGCTGCAGCCACCGACGGGTCCATGCTTCCCGTCGATTTGCTGAGCACACTTCTCAGAGGTAATGATTTTGCCAGGATTCAGAAAGCTGCAGTGGATTGGACCAGCAGGAGACCACCAAAGAGTAGCCATGACCTTTTTTTTCCATGGAAGTGCTTCGAACCTCTTCTCAGTCCAACCACTGAGCTGGTTGTTGCTGGTTGTCATAGGATCCACATTTTGTCGTATATCACAATCTGATGGAGAAATGGTTCACTGTTGCGTACAGTAAGAGACAACATTTCAGAATGACAATTTTGTGTGATTCTCAGCCAGCTGATAAGATACCCACTTATCAAGTTTTGCACCTTTCCAATTTGCTTCAAATGCTGAGTGACCACAGAATGGTTGACATTGAGTTCTTGGGCTGCGTCTCGTGGAGTTATAAGAGCATCAGCTTCAACGATGGCTCTCGATCGTCATTGTCAGTTCCTGATGGCTGGTCACTATTCTCCTCGTCTTCAAGGCAAAACTTTCAAAACTTCTTGAACCACCACTGCCCTGTATCGAAGTGCCTGGGCTAAATGCATTGTTGATATTGTGAGTTCTCTCTGCTGCTTTATGACTCATTTTGAACTCAAATTTTTTAAAAAATCACTCGAACTCGCTTTTTCTCTAACATTGTTCCCACAGTCTAAAATAAATATAGAATAAACAGCAGGTAATGTCATTAGCAATAAATAAATAAAGCAAGAAATGCACATTAAATGATATATAGCATAACCACATTTATTTAAGAATGTATTCCATTATGAAACAACAATGTTCAACAATGCAAAACTGCAATTACTTTTGCATCATTCCTGATATTAAGTTTATAATACCTTTAAATATGTATATATTAAATATCTTCAAATTTTCTCTGGGGATACAGCCATCACTACATAGCAGAGAAAGTTAAATTTCTCCTTGGTTTTGATAGATCCTATTCTGTTTTGGCCACTCTTGTTTTCTACCACACTTTGTTTTCCATGTAAAATCTTTTAATTTTTTGTAATTTACTTAGGAGGATAGTACAATAAATGGATTAAGTTTCATCCTTTATAATTTTTTGAAATCAAAATTGCTATTCCATTATCTTGACATCATTTTTCAACATAATCTTTATTGATTTACCTGGTTTTGACGCTCACCTTTTTATACAAAGTGAGACTTTATGTGTCAATCTATTTATGGCTTTTCATTGATATGTGCTTTTATTTTGTGCAAGTATTATATTATTTTGAAAATTATTCCTTTTAAATGAGGCTAGGATCATCAAAAAAGCAAGAGCATTCCAGAAAACATCTATTTCTGCTTTATTGACTATGCCAAAGCCTTTGACTGTGTGGATCACAATAAACTGGAAAATTGTTCATGAGATGGGAATACCAGACCACTTGACCTGCCTCTTGAGAAACCTATATGCAGGTTAGGAAGCAACAGTTAGAACTGGACATGGAACAACAGACTGATTCCAAATGGGAAAAGGAGTATGTCAAGGCTGTATATCGTCACCCTGCTTATTTAACTTATATGCAGAGTACATCATGAGAAACGCTGGGCTTGAAGAAGGACAAGCTGGAATCAAGATTGCCAGGAGAAATATCAATAACCTCAGATATGCAAATGACACTGCTCTTATGGCAGAAAGTGAAGAGGAACTAAAAAGCCTCTTGATGAAAGTGAAAGAGGAGAGTGAAAAAGTTGGCTTAAAGCTCAACATTCAGTAAACTAAGATCATGGCATCTGGTCCCATCACTTCATGGGAAATAGATGGGGAACAGTGGAAACAGTGTCAGACTTTATTTTTGGGGCTCTAAAATCACTGCAGATGGTGATTGCAGCCATGAAATTAAAAGACGCTTACTCCTTGGAAGGAAAGTTATGACCAACCTAGATAGCATATTAAAAAACAGAGACATTACTTTGCCAACAAAGTCCATCTAGTCAAGGCTATGGTTTTTCCAGTGGTCATGTATAGACATGAGAGTTGGACTGTGAAGAAAGCTGAACTCCGAAGTACTGATGGTTTTGAACTGTGGTGTTGGAGAAGACTCTTGAGAGTCCCTTGGACTGCAAGGAGATCCAACCAGTTCATCCTAAAGGAGATCAGTTCTGGGTGTTCATTGGAAGGACTGATGTTAAAGCTGAAACGCCAGTACTTTGGCCACCTCATGTGAAGTGCTGACTCATTGGAAAAGACTCTGATGCTGGGAGGGATTGTGGGCAGGAGGAGAAGGGGATGACAGAGGATGGATGGCATCACCAATTCAATGGACATGAGTCTGAGTAAACTCTGGGAACTGGTGAGGGCATGTTGTGCTTCATGGGGTCTCAAAGATCGAACAGGACTGAGTGACTGAAATGAACTGAACTGAACTGAGTATCATTGCATTGGGTGATACCCCGTATTCTCCCTTAATATTCCTTTAAAAAATATTACTGTCCTTTTATTTTCTGTTGCTACTTTAAAAACACACTAGATTTTAAATCACCATCAGTGGAAATAATCTTTAGATCTTCTCTAGTATGTGATCAATATCATAATTATACTAAACAAATCACAGAACATTTTAAAGTTGGATTCAGATTTTTTTTTTTTAAGAATTAATCTTGTTTAAAAAAAGACAGAAATATGTGATTTTTTCAAGACATTCTCTTCTGGATTTACCTTAGAGATTTTTGTATTTCAGAGTTTTTCCTTGGAAATGACATTCAAGCCAAAAAAGTCTGTTTTACAGCTTGCAGTCAGATTTAGATGTTAGATCCTCCAAGTACTGCCCATCTTGATAATTCACATAATTCAGCAGACTGAACAGCAAATGTTATTTATCTTTATTAATATAAGGAGCTTCCCTGGTGACTCAGACGGTAAAGCGTCTGCCTACAATGTGGGAGACCTGGGTTCAATCCCTGGGTTGAGAAGATCTCCTGGAGAAGGAAATGGCACCCCACTCCAGTATTCTTGCCTGGAAAATCCCATGGACAGAGGAGCCTGGTGGGTTGCAGTCCATGGGGTCCCAAAGAGTTGGACATGACTGAGCGACTTCTTTCTTTCTTTATTAATATAACAAAATATTACACTGGTGTGTATTTGATTAAACTAGAGAATGTTGATATATTTATATAAATTATTTTAAGTAAGACAGTAGAAATTATTTGTAATCCCATGTTACCCAGGATGTCCCAGGGTAATGATAAGGAATCCGCCTGCCAATTGCAGGAGACAGAAGAGATGTAGGTTCGATCCCTAGATTGGGAAGATCTCCTGGAGGAGGAAATGGCAGCCTACTCCAGTAATCTTCCTGAAAAATTCCATGGACGTAGGAGCCTGGCTATGGTCCAAGAGGTCACAAAGAGTTGGACATGACTGAGGAAAGTGAGCACAGCCCAGTACACATGTTACACAAAGGTGAATAATATAAAGTTAACATCAATTTCATCTAAATATTAGGGTAGTTGTGCATGTTGAGATTGATTGAGGCAAAATTATGCATATATTGGTTCCTTTCATAATTAATATGGGAGTGATCACACACAAAAATTTATGCTAAACCTTAAAAAATATCTAATGTGACACATTTAAATGAATTTTCTGTGACCTCTGAGGAACAATTGAGACGAAATATCTTTGAAAATAGATGTCTTAGCATTATCTACATTCCATCTACAGACCAGTCAAACACATCACAGAACCCACACTTTTTAGATATTTGTCAAGGTCACGTTGGGTAAAGAAGCCGAGACAGAGAACCACTTCTCCTGAAAGAGGGGTTAAGATCATGAGATCTTAGTAGTTCACTAATTATGGACTCATGGAAATTCACAACTAAAAGGGGTCTTTAGAGGACATCTAATGTAATCCCCACAGACAACAAGAAACAGAATGGGTTCATGTCTTAATGCTAACTAGATGTAGGATCACAACCAGGCTACTCTTCCAATGTGTTCAACTTAATACCTTGTAATTTGAGTGGTTATTTTTTGCTTTTTTAGTCATACTCGAATAAAGAAGAAAATCCTAGCAAATATGCAAAATTAGGCTTAAAATTGAATTTATAATAAGGTTCATAATGATAAGTAAAGTTTATAATGCTGTAGCTTAATTACGTACTTGATACAATTCGGTTTCACCCTTACTTTATGATTCTAATACTATGATAAAATTAAATACAATTATAAATCAACTGCAAACTACACTAAAACTTTAAACAGGAATCTTAGTTTAACATAATTTTTTTTTTCTTATCCTAAATCAACTCTCATCAACTAAAGGCAGTAGTCAGTTTTGCTTATCTTTAATGCCATCTACCAGAATAACTGACTTCTACAGACACTTACATCTGTATAAACTGCTTGAGCAGCTTTAATCATAAAGCATGTCTTGGTGAACATGAGTTTCAACTGCATTTCAATTCCATTCAAAGGGAATCATTTATGTGTTTATGTAGTCTCGGTAAATTCATTTCTATTTGTCTGCAATAATTTAGTCCATCGCCACAAAATTTTGGACAGGTTCAAATTTGGGGGCCTGAAGTTTCCACAGTGTAGAAAGCCCATTAAAAAACTGGACATTAAAAAAAATTAAATATAAAATTGAGACTATTAGAATGAGAAAAGAAGTCACAACCAATTAGACATCTTTAAAATGTGGACAAATGTCTTAAACATAAAAATTGAAAAAATAGCATGTTCATCAGCAAGTCCTTGATGATTAAAGATATATAAAATGAATTTAAAATCAAAGCACACATAATTAGAATCAAAAGTGTTTAAAGCCACTGCAATTTCTTCGTTGGTGATGTGTAAGAGCTTTTGTCACTGGAACTCCTGCATCTTCAGGTCATTTTGCGGCATTGCTGGAAATTTTACATTCTATTTTACCTGGAACTACTGCTGCTGCTGCTAAGTTGCTTCAGTCGTGTCCAACTCTGTGCGACTCCACAGACGGCAGCCTACAAGGCTCTACCGTCCCTGGGATTCTCCAGGCAAGAGCACTGGAGTGGGTTGCTATTTCCTCCTCCAATGAATGAAAGTGAAAAGTGAAAGTGAAGTCGCTCAGTCACGTCTGCCTCAGTCCCAGTGGCCCCGTGGACTGCAGCCTACCTAGGCTCCTCCATCCATGGGATTTTCCAGGCAAGAGTACTGGAGTGGGTTGCCATTGCCTTCTCTGACCTGGAACTACTAGATTTTAACAACTCAAAATGAGTCAGTACTCAAAGATGGGATCTAACTTGTTGAAATGCGTCAAGTATGTGACTTTACACACAGTTTGAATCTCTATTTTTAGTATTGCAACAGAGAGACTCTAATGAATTTTATAAGATTTCTATAAAAAAGGAAAATGTGTATCTTACATTGCTAATTTTATCTGTTGCACTATCATTTCTGCTGATAGCAGAGATATTACCTTTTATCAAATGCTAAGAACTAAATTTTTAGCATTCAAGTTTATAAACAGAAAGTTGAAAAGCTTTTCCATAGATTAGCTTCTTGGTGTCTTAACTTCTTAGCTTCTTGGCCTTAAACCTTTTTTCTCCTTGACTATAGGCATACCTTATTTTATGGAGCTTCAGTTTAAAATGCTTCTCAGATATTGCATTTTTTGCTAATTGACATTTTGTGGCAACCCTGCTTTTTTCCATGTTTTTTCCAACAGCATTTGTTTTTTGTGTTTCTGTGGCACATTTTGGTAATTATCACAATATTTCAAAATTTTGATCATTATTGTTTGTTGTGGTGACCTGTGATCGGTGATCTTTGACTTTACTGTGGTAATTGTTTGGGGGCATCATTCTACCATCGTCATAAGCTTGCAAACTTACATGATAAACCTGTGTGTTCTGACCGCTCCAGCGGCCAGCCATCTTCCTCCTCGTCCCCCACCCCCCCCCATCTTCTCTATTCTCTGAAACACAACAGTGCTGACATTATGCCAGTGAATATCCAGGAAGGAAGAGGCACATATCTTTCAATTTAAATCTAAAGCGAGGGATGATTAAATTAGTGAGGAAGGCATATCAAAAATCAAAATAGACTAAAAACTGAACCACTCAAGTTTGTTAGCCAAGGTGTGAGGGCAAAGAAAAAATGCTTGAAGGAAATCAAAAGTTCTAATCTAGTGAACTTGCAAGTGATAAGAAATAAAAACAGTCAGTCTTCTTGCTCATGTGGAGAATGTTTCAGTGGTCTGGATAGAAGATCAAACGAGGTTCAACGTTTCCTTAAGCCAAAGCCTATCCCGGAGCAAAGGCCTAACTCTCTTAAATCTATGAAGGCTAAGAAAGGTGAGGAAGCTGCAGAAGGCAAGTCTGAACCTAGCAGAGGTTTGCTCATGAGGCTTCAGGAGAGAAACTGTCTCAGTAATACTCAAGTGTAAGGTGAAGCTCCAAGTGCTGATAGAAAAACTGCAGCATTGTCCAGAAAACCTAGTTAAGATAGTTAATGATGGTGGCTACACTACACTAATTTTCAAATAGATGAAAAAGCCTTCTACTGGAAGAAGACATCATCTCGGAATTTGATAGCTAGAGAGAAGCCAGTGCCTGGCTGCAAAGGACAGGCTGTCTATCTTGGTAGGGGCTAATGCAACTGGTGACTTTAAATTGAAAGCAATGCTCATTTTCCATTCCCCAAATCCTACGGTCCCTAACAATTGTGCAAAATGTACTTTCAAAATCCCGCTGCTCATTGTCAATGCACCTAGTCACTCTGATGGAGATGTATTAATGCAAAGAGATGAATGTTGTTTTTCATGCCTTCTAGGACAACATCATTTGGCAGCCCAAGGATCAAGGGGTCATTTTGACGTTCAAATTTTACTAGTTAAGAAATGCATTTTTAAGCCTATAGCTGCCTTAGATAGTGATTCCTCTGATGGATCTAGGTAAAGTAAATTGAAAATCTTCTGGAAATGACTCAACATTTTAGATGTCATTAAAGAATTTCATGATTTATGGGAAGAGGTCAAAATATTAATATTAGAAAGAGTGTGGAAGAAATTGATTCCAACTCTCATGGATAATTTCAAGGGATTCAAGACTTCAGTGGAGGAAGTGATTGCAGATATGATAAAAATAACAAAAGAACTAGAATTAGAAGTGGAGCCTGATGTTGTGACTGAATTGTTACGATCTCAAAATAAAATTTTAATGGATTAGTAGTTGCTTATAGATGAGGAAAGAAAGTGATTTCTTGAGATGGAATCTACTGGTAAAGATGCTGCAAAGATGGTTGAAATGACAGCAAGGGGTTTGGAATATTACATAAACTTAGTTGATAAAACAGCAGTTTGAGAGAAATTACTCCAATTTTGAAAGAAGCTCTACTGTTGGTAAAGTGTTATCTAACAGCATTGCACGCTGCAGAGAAATTATTCATCAAAGGAAGAGTCAATCCAATTGGCAAACCTCTTTATTGTCTTATTTTAAGAAATTGCCACAGTCACCCCAGCCTTCAGCAACCACAGCTCTGATCAGTGAGCAGCCATCAGCATCAAGGCAACACCCTCCACCAAAGCAAAGATTACAAATGGCTAAAGGCTCATATGATGTTTAGCATTTTTTAGCAATAAAGCATTTTTAAATTACTATGTACTTTTTTAGACACCATGCTGTTGCACATTTAATAGACTACAGTGTAATGCCGACATAACTTTTATATGCACTGCAAAGCCAAGAGACATTCGTGTGACAAGTTTTATTGAGATATTCACTATATCATAGTGGTTTGGAACTGAACTTGCCATGTCTCCAAGGTATTCCTGTCTTAATATCTTTCTGATGATAAGCAGTATGGGCAATATTTATATTATGATAAGACTTTCTGTCTGGATGTAGAGAAAGATGACATAATGGGCCAAATCTTGCAACAGGATGCCTGGCTATGACTTAATCATGTGGACGTACTTATAAATATCTGTATGTGTATGTATACTATTTAATGGTTGAATTCAGCCCCTGCAAAATTCATATGTTGAAGCCCTAGTTCTCCATGCTTAAGAATGTGACTGTACTTGCAGATAGGGCCTTTAAAGAGGCAATTAAGTTTAAAAATTTCCTTAGTATGGGCCCTAATTCAACCTGGCTTGTGTTCTTATTAGGCATCAGGAGACAGAGAGAGAAACACCAGACACATGCGCACATAGAAGAAGGATCACTTGAGGACACAGCAAGAAGGTGGGCAAAGAATGAGGCCTCAGAATATATCAAATCTGCCAACATCTTGAACTTCGATCTAGACATCAAAACTGCGACAAAATATGTCTGTTGTTTAAACCACCCAATCTGCAGGCCTAGCAAATTAATACTCTGTGTCTATATGCCCCCAAATACTGTCACCACTCCATTTGCTACCTGACTGAAATGCAAGAGAGGAAGGAAATGGCACTAGGGACAGACAATGGTATTAACACACCTTATATTAGTAAATGTTGCAAAAATATATGACACTGTATACAGGTTCCCTTGCTACACCAAAGCAGAGGATTCTTATGAAAACTTCCCTAAGCCTAGATGGCATAAAGCAAAGAAGCAATTATCTTAGGATAATCTTTCTAACAAATGCACAAAGTAAGTTGAGATAAAGCTCATGATGGTTTACAGGCACAGTTCAAAGTTACAGCTGGCGTCTCAGTGCTGAGATGTTGAGTGTAGTTCCTGAGGAGTTTAGCTGGGTCACTGTCGCTGCTGGGGTGCACGCTGTCTCTACAGGTTCCCTGCAAAACAAACTCTGAACATAATTTTCGTTTTTTAACTTTTTTTTTCCCCATAAAAGCAAAAATCCTCTTTGGATTTCTTTCAGTTAGTGAAAACAAATACTACTGTAGTAAAATGGCATGCTTTTGAAAGGCAGGGAATTCCTGTACCCAATTCTAAGAGCATTCCAAGGGTCTTGGAAGTAATCCATACAATTTAGGGGACATGAAATTTCAGCCTAAGTGTAACCTTCCTAGTAAATATGCCCTGTGAACATATGTGTCCTCAGTCACTTCACTCCTCTCTGACTCTTTGTAGCCTCACAGACTACAGACTGCCAGGTGCCTCTGTCCATGGGATTCTTCAGGCAAGGTTGCTGCAGTGGATTGCCATGCCCTATTCAGGGGGTCTTCCTGACCCAGGGATTGAACCCATGTCTCCTGTGTCTTCTGCATGGCAGGAAGATTCTTTACTCCTGGGCCACCAGGCAAGCCCCAAGTATGCCGTGACTCTCTACACAAAGATATTTTTATGATGCCAAATCAAAGTTTCAGCTTACTAAATGACCTAGAGTTATGTTCAATAAAATAATTCAACTTCAAATTTCCATTGAAAATAATGTGTTTTGTATTTATAACTGCTAAAAGAATTTAAAACGCTTGCACTGGAGGATATGGATGCGTTTTGTACTCTTCATATTAGAATATGCAATCCTTGTGGTAGTCAGATATGAAAACTGCTACATATATAGATTAATTCCAACATAAAAAACCCACAAAAGAAAATCACAACATTGCAAAGTAGCACTGAAACTGAAGGACAGTATTAGGTTATAGGGCTTCCCTGGTGGCTCAGATGGTAAAGAATCTGCATGCAGTGTGGGATACTTAGGTTCTATCCCTGGGTTGGGATGATCCCCAGAAGAAGGCAACATCCAAGCCAGTATTCTGGCCTGGAGAATTCCAAGGACAGAGGAGCCTGGTAGGCTACAGTCCCTGGGGTTGCAGAGTCAGACACCACCATGTGACTTTCATCTATATATATATATGTCATATTAGGTCATAATGTAGTCATCAAGATGATCTAAAATGTAATGATTAGGTCATTTAAAAATTATCATTGGCATTGCAAACCTAAATTAACAGCAAACACTTGGTTGGTCTGAAGGTAGTGAGTTATCTCAACTGATTGTTCACTGTTAGTTACAAATTGAACTCCTCATTCTACTTTACTTTCTCCCCCCTTTTCACTACAGCACTTGACAAGTCTTAAAAAAAAAAAAAAAAAAAAAAGCCAACATTTATAGAGGGGAATTTATGGGCACTGGGCCTATTGGCCACAGCTTGACAAACATTGCTCTGGATTTCCTATGTCCTGTGAAAGAAAGAAAGCAAAGTCGCTCTGTAGTGTCTGACTCTTGGCAACCTCATTGACCACAGCCCGCCAGGCTCCTCTGTCCATGGGAATCTCCAGGCAAGAATACTGGAGTGGGTTGCCATTTCCTTCTCCAGGGGATCTTCCCAACCCAGGGATCAAATCTGGATCTCCCACACTGCAGGCAGACCCTTTACCATCTGAGCCACCAGGGAGGCCTAGCTAATTTTCAATGTTCCTTATGGATGATATAAATTTAAAGTTATTTTGTTTATGTACTGTTTATGAAAAGTCTGGATAGTTGAAGGACCATCAGAGCATTTTTACTTAGCTTCCCTTTAAGTTACTAACTCATCAGCTTTTCTGGAGAGAGAGAGCAGGACAACTACAATTACAATCTATAAATACTTTTAAACGTGTTGTTTTCAGAATATATATTCATTCTATAATTCTAAGACGAATCAAGTTGGCTTAAAACTAACAATGTTAAGTAAGATGGGCATACACCAGAGAGGACATCTATCTATATGAGACATAAGTAATGGTGCTCCAAAAAAAAATGTGCTCATCATTGCCCTCGAGAATTGCACTTGAAAAGACATATAGCCAAACTAATTTCCAGCCATGAAGAGCTATGGGAGTAGAGTGGCTTCTACAAACATCAATAATTTTGCAGAATAGATAGAAAAATATGCTTTGAACATAGTAAATATAATATGTGTGTCTGTTATATAAAATAAATAAACGATTCTTGCTGTAGCCTGGATAGCTGTGATTGGTGAGTCAATCCTTTTGTGACTACTAGTTACACCATTATTGCAACAGCATTTTTACTTAAAAAAAAAAGAAACTATGTGAATAAAATCTTAACATTTGGGGTCTGTTTTTTCATGTTTTTACTTTCAGTGAAATTTTTTATATTAGGGCATTTTATGTGACAACTCCCAAAATGTGTTATTAAGAATTTAAGTGAAATAACACGTTTCTCTTTGTTAAAACTAAATAAATAAAATTAATAAATAAAATGATAAAAATAAATAATCCAAATAACTATAATTTTTAACTTAGAATCTTAAAAACTGTTCCTTTTGTAATCTACATATTGATACAAATTTGTTTATAAATTCAATCAATAAACATTGTTGCTGCTGCTGCTAAGTCACTTTAGTCATGTCCGACTCTGTGGGACCCCACAGACAGCAGCCCACCAGATTCCTCCATCCCCAGGATTCTCCAGGTAAGAACATTGGAGTGGGTTGCCATCTACCTCAACGAATGCATGCATGCTAAGTCACTTCAGTCCTGTCTGACTCTATGCGACCCTATGGACAGCAGCCCACCAGGCTCCTCTGTCCACAGGATTCAGTAGGCAAGAATGTTGGAGTGGGTTGCCATTTCCTTCTCCCAATCTACATTAATGTACATATATTTATTGTTATTATTTAGCTTCAAAGTCATGTTTGACTGGTAGCTCTCTTCATCCTCCCTGCTTTTCCTTAAGAATTTTATCAGAAAAAAAATACAGGAATATTTTAAAAAGCAAAATGTAACTCATAACAAAGAGTATTATCCCAGTGGAACAGGGCCCAAGAATAGAGTATACTAGATTACTTTTAAACTTGTTCTAGTTTGTTAGAACTATATGACCTGGGAGACTAGGGACAACACAAACTCACTTCTTGGAATATCTTCTGGGAATATAAACCCATCCTTAGTGGTGACGCCTGCAGAGCTTCCCAGAGCACTTTGTTGAGGATTTTGTAGCATCCTATCAACTTTGAAGGGAACAGCTCTGCAGTCGGTAAGTGATGCCTTCCGTGCACACTAGACTGATTAGCTGTGTTTTCCCATCTGTCAACTGTAGGTGATGATATTTGCTATGTCCTTTACACTGATGCTCTGAGAGGAACATGAATTGAAATCTGCTGATAATAGCAACCTGTGTTTAAATGTTTACACAAGGTATTACCTTTTTCAAAGCTCTTCTTTTAAAATTCTTCTCCAAGGACAAGAATTGCACATGTGAATTTATCACATGTATCTTGAGAAAAAGAACAAAGACCTGCTAACAATGCTGATTATTTGAAACTGGAAGTGGTTCTCGTGTTTGTCAGAGTTTATAACGATTCACTAAGGGACAGACTAACCATACCTGTACGTGAACATGTGGCTGTCAGGCTTCTACACGTTGCTGTTCTGTCAAGGGACTGCTATCTGATTATATATTCATGGCCATTTCCTTCCCTTCTAAGTGTGCTGGATGCTACAGAGGGATTCCCTACACCTTAATTTATAAAGCAAAGGATTCTCTCCATGTAACTGTGATTTTAACATGTACACTTCTCTACAATGGTGATTCTCTTGGCTCCTCAGAAGCAAAATGACAGTGAAGGACAATCAACTAATGCTTGCGTGGTCAATCAAGAATATCATGCTAGCAATGTGGACTTCCATGATTTCCTCTTAACCCATGTTTTCAGCCCTCCTTCTCTCCCCAAGGTAAATAAGCAAATGGAACACTTCTACAATGATGAGGCCCATTTAGTTTAATTAGATTTACACAATTTTTAATTGAAGCATTCAATATTTTCTGTTTGACATAACATACTTGAAGGCAAGACTGTAGTTATTCATTTCTTAACCTTGCTTCGCACAGGCACAAGCACACAAAAAATTGTTGTCCACATTTTCTTTCAATACGTGTTATAATAGCTCATTATTTGTGCTGCAGTAAAGGAGGTGAATGCAATCCCCACTCTAAACACTCTAATACTAGAGCTTATATAGTCTTAAAACTGTTTGGAGGGACTGAGAAGCAAAGACACCATACAGAAGGAGGTTTTGTTAGAAGACGGTTTTCAGAAGAATATACGCAGCTGAGATTGTAAGGAAAAGATTTAAAAGGATTAAAAATACAGAAAAAATGTCTTTTGTTGAGACAGGAACTTTTTGTAGAGGACAGGTAAACATAAAATGCCAGGCATTCAGTCAACCTCAGAGAGTGGCATTCACGTGGAGGGATAAGGAGTCTCTAAGAGAGAGGGACAGACCACAATAAACTGCTCATTTTAATAGCAGAGCCAATGTTGGCCAGAGTATGACCCAGTACCCACAGCTAGCTCACCGCCATTACCAAATATTGTATTTGTGACAGGAATGGACTGGGATCAATTAAGATGACTCCCTAAGCATATCTGAGCACTGACGGAGACAAGGAGACTGTGCAAGCCACAGAAAGGCTCAGACACCCTTCTCCTTGCTAACCAGATGGAGTGCCTCATCTCATAAAACCAGCTGCATTTTTAATTCTCGTTTATTATTTCTACTTACTGTTAAAATATAATGTGCACCCATATGAAGCAAGTCAGCCAGAAAAGGCACGTACCGTATGACTCCACTTGCATGTAGCGTACAGAAAGCAAAAACAAAAATAAACGAGCAAATCAGACCAAACAAAATCAAACACACAGAGAGCAGAGCAGAAGCTGCCAGAGGGGACATGGGTAAGGGATCAGACAGGTAAAGGGGATCAACTGTTCGGTGACAGATGGAAGTTAAAGTTTAGGCAGTGAGCACGCTGTAGTGTGTACATAAGTTGAAATATAAGGTTGTACGCATAAGACTTATACAGTGTTACCAACCAGTGTCACCTCTGTTAGGAAAAACAAAACAAAACAAAAACATGGCCCCAGTTTCTCTCTATTCTAACATGACTCAATCCAGAGCAAACTCCTACTTCCCTGAAGCCTTCCCAAGGCTTCTAGCACAAGTCCAGATTGTTTGGCAAGCGCGTTCTAACTCTCTCATGAAGATGCTCTGCTGGTCTCACGGTGTGGGGCTTCTGTGTTACAGTGAGTAACACAGCCACTGTGTTACCTTGACTGTGGCTGTGTTCCTGGTCGATCTGGCTGATGAGCATGAATATACTCAAAACAGTAATGACAACCGTTGGCTGCAGTTGAAATGATGGAGAACCCAGGAGGACCACTAAATCCCCCATGGTCACTGAGAGGTGAAACCATCCCCTGCAATTAAGGTGAAGATGGTGCAACAGGTTTGAACATATGACTGGGAAAGGAGGAAGAAAAAATGATTTTTAAACTATTTTAATTTCATGAGTTATATTCAAAGGGAGATACCCAAAATGTATTTGGAAGTTAGTAAACAAAAATAGTTCAAAGAGATGAAGGATCAAACCTCAGTTCCATAATTCCACGAGAAGAGCAAATTTATTTCCATTCGTCAGAAGTTCCTTGGTATTAATGAAAGGGCCTAAGAAAACAAGGACTATTTATTTAAATGGTGCAGCAATAGCCACAGTAAAAATAAGGAGCATGAACAGGACAGATGGCTATGGAGTTAAAACTTTACAAGATAAATAACTTGTTTTCATTTAAAGCTCAGTGATTTTCAACAGTTTTTAATGATAGCCCCTGCAATTTTACATATATTCTTTCCAGAAAGACATGGAACCTAGAGTCTTAGAATAACCAGCGAAAGATAAACATCATGTTTATCAGAACGGATAGGGAAAAGTATACACAAAAGTAGGAAGCTGCCGGAAAAAATATATAAAACTACACTCTCTTCCTGAAAACATGACAGAAGTTGAAGATGCTAATTGCTAAGGGATAGAAGAGTCCTGCGTCTTTCGTGTTTCGTAATGTTTTTATGAAGATTCGGCAAACAATTTGAGCAAATTATTTACGTCAGTTCCTGTTTTGATTCTACCAGAGATTAATATCTAAATTTACCCTCTCCAAGAAGCGAGCAGAAGTTAACGAAAGCTTCCTACACAGGGACAGTTTGAGGTGGCGCTTCAGGCTGACTCTAGCTGAGGAGTGCTCTGCCACCCACAGGAGGGCATTTTTGTAACGCTTCTAATCCCCTCATCTCTCCTCTCTACTAGCCATGTGGATAAGATATATATGCAATGGCTTTAAATCGGGGGGCACACGATCAAGGGGTCTAGACCTGTGGGGGTAAACTGACCTGGGGAAAGGATGCCATTGAGCCTCCAATAATGGGTAAAAATGCCAAAGTCTCAGTGCAAGGCACCCTCTTTCATGTTCTTGGAGTCTACAATTTCCACCTGGAGTACTCAGATAGCAAAACCCCAGCTCCTGATTCACTGTGTTTAAATGTGCATTAGCCAGGGGGGCATAAATTGGGCAGATCGCGATGAACACACATGTGCTACCACGTATAAAACGGATGACTAAAGAGAACCTGTTCTGAAGCTCAGATGGAAAGCAAAGGTGAAAAGAAGTTCATTCGCTTTGTTGGAGGAGAATGCCAATAGGTTTCAACTACTGTGCAACATTTAGGTAAAGGACATAAACAACAGTCTAGGGGGGAATCAAATTCCCTTATTTGCAAAACTAGTTTTTGTTTGTCCTTCTTTGATACAGCTCAAAATAAAACAGCACCTAAGATAGACACTACTAAACGTGTTCTACACAGTGACAGAAGCCTGTTCTTTTAATTTCCAAAATGTCATCCACACTGATGAATTGACAGACCTGCTCCGCAAGTCTTTTTACTTCCTGCAGCAACACTTCCTGTTACATACTAGTGATGCACAGAGGCACAGGGAAGCTTTTCTAATCTCTTTGTTATGAGTGTGGGTATGAATGTGAACATATCTGGATTTTTGGCTGAGTTTGCACCAGGTTTTTACTGAGTGAGGTCATTCTGGCTGTTAATTCAAAGCAAGGAAAATCTAGGCTATTTTGGTTTTGGGTGTGGAAGGCAAAGAGGAAACAATGTCTTTCAAGCATTTGTAATGCGTCTTACCAGGCAAGACATTTAAGAAGATTCATAAGCAGTTCTTGGTTGTATGACATAGAACTGAATCACAAAACATATGCTGAAAGCCCAAACTGTACCAGCCAATGTGTCTTACACTATTGGAACCATATGGTAGATATACTTCTTCCAATTTAAAAAAATATACAACACTCCCATTGTAGCAAGAACAATGAAGGCAATTATACTAATTATGACTAGGGTCCCACTGTACCTACAGCACTACTCTGATTGTTCTTTGAGCGTCTCTACAGGTTTCTTCTTCCTGAGTACCAACAGAGGCAGAGAAGGGTAAATTTGTTCCTTATCAATCACATGAATGGGAGACGCTCTGTCACTCTTTAGGAAATGCTAACTCCAGGTTGAAAATTTATGAATTCTTTACTTTCAGCATCCTCAAAGGTTAATTCTGCATTCTTTTCTATTCCATAATGTCACTTTTCTCTCTTTCTTAATAGTTATTAAACACAGTTTTTGTAAAAATGCTCAAGCAGTGTTGAGAGTCTTTAAACAATGGCAGGCAGTTTTATATATCCCAATGTTTCAATTAAATTTTTCCTCATTTAATTCTTACTTTTTTTTCCATTCAGGGTAGATAATGAAAGTTCTAAACTTTTATTTCTGTGTGTGTGATTAGTTTAAAATCACAAAGCTGGCAGAGACTTCTCTAGTGGTCCAGTGGTTAGGATTCTCCCCTTCCAATGCAAGAAGAATGGATTCAATCCCTGTTTGATGAACTAAGATCCCGCATGCTATCATCCCCTCCCCCACAAAAAAATTTCACAAAGCTGATGAGTTGCAGACTGAGACCAGAAACAGTGCCATTGTTTTTCCATGTCACCACAGGGCTTCCTTTATACGAGAAATGGGATGAGGAAGCAAAGCAGGGTGATCCAGGATGAGCATCCTGCATGGTACAGGCTATTAATTTGGAATGAAAGGAAAAGGTTATAAAACTAAGATGGAAGCATGGTTCCTTTGATCTAGTCCATGTTGAAAGGAGCTCAGATCTTTCACACTGTGTAAGGAAGACAGTTTTCAGAGATCAGCCTCTGAAGCTTATATTAGTTTTTGTGTGTGAATCAATAAAATACCTTTATACTATGTGTAGCATATTTACATAAATTTTCAAGTTGGCGAGGATCTTTTTTTAATTTACTGCTTTGTCCCCAACATTGAAAGCCTGTTGATATACTATATTAATGATTAATGCCTTGATTAATGATAAAAGAAAGATGGACCATTTACATAAATCAAAATTTGCATCTAAAAGTTATTATAAATTAGGTTTCCTTTGGTTTTTAATTATTTGACAGTGTTCATCCATAACCACTATTTAATTTCCTTTATCAAATCAGCATATGTATGAGAAAGAGTTCAACTGATATTTACTATCTAACCAGAAAGAAATGTCAGAAATGCAAAAAGAATTAAGTGTAAATGGGTAGTAGACACATTTTCAGAGCGTTGGTTTCATATAGACCTTTCCACTAAATGCAGTGAAGACAATGTAAACTGTTTTCTCCATATCCTTCTACCCCGATTTCTAGGGCAGGAGTTTGAAATAAAATCCTGGCACCACTCTGGCCTCTTATCTTTTCCTTCTCCTCCCATCACAATTCTCTGTCAGGTATGTATTAAATATTGAGCCGGGGAAAAAGGAAATGACATCCTTAAACTCCCATGCACCGCTAAGTACAACTATAATTCACATGTAAAAGGGTGTTTTCTAAATGTTCATACTTTTTGTGTGTGTTTCCTAAGATTTTACCATCCACTCCTTCATCCAAACTTAATTTTTCTTCTCATTTCCAGTCTCTTTTGATGTCATTCATTGTATATTTTAATGTCAGATTAATTTTTCCCAAACCCTGAATTTTCATGGCTATTTCTTGCCCACAAATTTTCAATGGTTTGCCATGACTTAAAAAACTGTTAAGCTCTAATGTCAAACATCAAAAATCTCCCTAGTTTAGCTCAACATTATCCCTGGGATTACAAGAACACTGAGAGGGCCCCAGTGTTGTGTCAGGGACCCACATTCATTCTCATCTGAATTCTGTTACCCCTCATATGTCCTACACGCTTTCCATTCAGGCTATCTCAATATTTTAGAACCTGGTTTAAGCCAAATTATTTTCATTATAGTCTTTTGAATCATTTTAGACTATAGCCTAACCACTCCCAAACACTCCAAATTAGCTCTCTGTTTTGTAAATCTTTATGCCCATATGTTGATACTACTAGAAAATTCTGCAGTGTTTTAACTTTGTGATAGTACATCTCACCTGTCCAAATAAATTGCCCACTGTTTAAAGGAAAATAATTCTTCTTAACATTTTAATTCTTCATAGCATTTATTCTCATGTTATACAGAGTGTCTTAGATGTTCAGGCAAAATTTGATCTTTGAAATCTGGACTTTACTCTGAACCAGAATTCTTTTTTGTTTGTCTCTCTCTTTGTGCTTTATTATTCTTTTTGACCAGGAGAATTAATGAATGAATGACATCAGCATTTCTGAAATATTAACTTAATTACAGAATCAGTAATAGTGTCAGGATAATAATGGTAAGGATTTAGGACAGAAACAGTATAGATACCTGAGTGATAAGTATTTGAATCAAGTAAATGTAATGAGAACCTAAAGAACTAGGAATGTTTGAGGGATATTGTGCTGTAATAGAGTTGAAAAAACAAATATCCTATATGTTACTGCATTTCTGAATACTAAGCTGGTTTTAGAAAAGGCAGAGGAACCAGAGATCAAATTGCCAACTTCCGCTGGATCATTGAAAAAGCAAGAGAGTTCCAGAAAAACATCTATTTCTGATTTATTGACTATGCCAAAGCCTTTGACTGTGTGGGTCACAATAAACTGTGGAAAATTCTGAAAGAGATGGGAATACCAGACCACCTGACCTGCCTCTTGAGAAACCTATATACAGGTCAGGAGGCAACAGTTAGAACTGGACATGGAACAACAGACTGATTCCAAATAGGAAAAGGAGTGCGTCAAGGCTGTATACTGTCACCCTGCTTATTTAACTTCTATGCAGAGTACATCATGAGAAATGCTGGCCTGTAAGAAGCACAAACTGGAATCAAGGTTGCAGGGAGAAATATCAATCACCTCAGATATGCAGATGATGCCGGGGTCCAGCCCCGGTGGATCCAGGGAATTGGAAGGTGGGGATGGCGTCGGCGTCTCTGGAAAAATACATATTTAATCACAGATATAGAGAGAGATTAGAAACGGATAGTGTAGTAGGAAAATTAGTTGAGAT
>SJYQ01003227.1:1341692-1353240 GCA_006410935.1 Redunca redunca
CTAGTTATATTCATTATAAGGGCAGGGAACATGGAGATTTAGCAGCAAACATCAACCCAACAAGTGAAAATCCCTTCACCAGTGTTCCCCTTAAGATCTATTTAGTCTTAAGATAGTGATAAAGTTACATTTTTACATAGCAAGGACACAGTGATTCATAACAAAGTACACTGATCTATTACAAAAGAGAAAATTCATTAACTCAAAAAGTCTAGTATTGCTAGCCTTAAAACTGCTATATGTCATTTTCTATATTCCAAATACATTGATTAATATATTCCCAGGTGCCTAAGGATATGGAGGCCTGGAGGCAATCATTGACTCGACAATGAGAAAAGCCCTATGCTAATTAAGACTTTAAAATACTCCAAAACTCTGTGCTGTTTATGGATGTGCAGGAGTATGGGTAATCCTGTCACACAAGCTAGTCTGTCAGCAGAGAGGTTTGACCTGAGACAGGGAATTAGCAGCAATTATTGACACAACAAATGAAAAACCCTTCACCAATATAATTCCTAACCAACCCACTATACGAATAATTTCCAACTCCGCCAAAGAATTTGCCTTTAGTAAGTCTAAATCATCTTGTGCCTCCCAGGTTGGGAGGCTGTAAACAATCACATGTGGCCAGATGAACCTATACAGGTGAGCTAGATAACCTTCAGAGGAGTCCGTAAGCTGAAACACTCTTGTCATGCCCAGGAATTTTTATTGCCTTGAAGCTGCACGTTAACTCCTTCTCCAAGAGAAATGGTTATGGGGGAGAGCCCCCCGTAAAGTCAGAGGTATAGGTGAGAGCATAAAACAGACTCTGGTTTTGGGGTAGATGCCCGGGAACAGGGGTTTTCCTGAGGCTCGATCACGCCTTTGCATATGCCGAAGCCTCCTTCCTCATGACCTTTGCCATGGGCAGAGTTCCTCACACTGGCTCCCGGCAAGATGACAAAACTGTTATGGCAAAAAGTGAGGAGGAACTAAAAAAACCTCTTGATGAAAGTGAAAAAGGAGAGTGAAAAAGTTGGCTTAAAGCTCAACATTCAGAAAACGAAGATCATGGTATCTGGTCCCATCACTTCATGGGAAATAGATGGGGAAACAGTGGAAACAGTGTCAGACTTTATTTTGCGGGGCTCCAAAATCACTGCAGATGGTGACTGCAGTCATGAAATCGAAAGACGCTTACTCCTTGGAAGGAAAGTTATGACCAAACTAGATAGCATATTAAAAAGCAGAGATATTACTTTGCCAACAAAGGTCCGTCTAATCAAGGCTATGGTTTTTCCTGTGGTCATGTATGGATGCGAGAGTTGGACTGTGAAGAAGCTGAGGGCTGAAGAATTGATGCTTTTGAACTGTGGTGTTGGAGAAGACTCTTGAGAGTCCCTTGGACTGCAAGGAGATCCAACCAGTCCATTCTAAAGGAGACCAGTCCTGGGTGTTCATTGGAAGGACTGAACTGAAAGAGATGGGAATTTCTTCAGCTGAGGCTGAAACTTCAATACTTTGGCCACCTCATGCAAAGAGTTGATTCATTGGAAAAGATCTTGATGCTGGGAGGGATTGGGAGCAAGAGGAGAAGGGGACAACAGAGGACGAGATGGCTGGATGGCAATACCAACTCAATGCACGTGAGTTTGGGTGAACTCTGGGAGTTGGTGATGGACAGGGAGGCCTGGCGTGCTGCAGTTTATGGGGTTGCCAAGAGTCGGACACGACTGAGTAACTGAACTGAACTGGGATCATTTTCAAGTTTTTCAATCATATTTGAACTAATTTTGGTAATTTTTATCACTGAACCATTATTGTAACTCTCCAAAATAGCTATAATATGTGCATTTGACAGTGTAATTTTGAAAATAAAACACTATTCATGAAAAGCCTTTAAAAGTTTTTGACATAGAAGAAGCATGCTACATCTGTTTGTGAAAGTGGTACCTTAAAGTCATAAGGGCAGATATTGATAAAGTAACTCTTTAGTACTTGAAGCTTCAACAATACTTATAAGTAACCATATGATTTTTGATGTATACGTCCTTTTTTCTTCCACTTCCCCATCCCCTGATTTCTCACTTTCATATCACTCATTCTGATCTTTAGTAGTAGCGGATAAAGGAATCGGTCACCTTCAATCTGCTCTTTTAGAGCTTGCAAAAGTTTTAATATTGTACAGATAATTGTACAATTGCACAAATAATCAAACTGATGTATTTTCACTGCAAACAAACTGAGATATAAGATAAAGTTTGCGTGTGTGCTAAGTCACTACAGTCGTGTCTGACTCTTTGTGACCCTATGGACTGTAGCCTGGCAGGCTCCTCTGTCCATGGGATTTTTCAAGTAAGAGTGGGTTGCCATTTCCTACTCCAGGGGATCTTCCTGACCCAGGGTTTGAACACATGTCTCCTATATGCCCTGTATTGGCAGGTGGGTCCTTTACCACTGTGCCACCTGGGAAGTCCTAGATACACAGACAGATAAACACATATAGATAGATAGATATGGAAATGATGAATAGTTTCCAGATAATGCTCCATCAGATATTTTAATGAAAAACACTTACTTTTAAAAATATTTTCAACAACACACTTCCCATGAAGGGAAGATGGGTTGGTCTAATTGAGTAAGTTACTCTGTGCAGTCAATACTTATATCATTGACAGATCAAATCCATAAATGAGATGGGAATACCAGCTTTTATGTTTTTCTGGAATACCAGCAAAACAGAAAAGCTTTTATACATTCTACTCTGCAATTTTAAATAAAGAAAAATTATACATTGAGGGTATTCATCATCAAGAAGACGAGATGGAAGGAAGAGATATTTGCAAGAGCCCTCTTAGTCTATGGGTTTGTAAATTCTGGACCTCCTAGAAAGAAATAAAATTAATTTTAGTTGAAGGGACGTTTTCTTGACAATTGTAATCTTCTTTTTAATAATTTCTCAGTGCAGAATCTCTGAGGAATAAACATGAGGTTTGGTTATTACACATGGGCCATAGACAGCAGACGCCAGAATTCATAGTCAGACAGCACTCTTACAAACTCAGTTATAATTATTAGAAAGAGTATTCCAAGTTCTTCTACTTTTATCTTTAGAATGTCAACATTAAAGCTTAAAATATTCAGTTAGAAGGCTTTATATGTGGTGTAGAAAATCATGACTCATTTTTAAAGTTGAGATAATATTATCAATTTTATAGTGTTGGATAAAAAATTATCACAAAAGCTTGGACTTAACGTCAGTTTACTATCTCCAAGTTTCTGCAGGTCTGTAGTCTAGGCAGACAGGATTGGGTGCTCAGCTTAGGGTCTTGTGCTGGCTGCATGATAAGTCACTTCAGTCATGTCCAACTTTCTGCAATCCTATGGACTGTAGCCCGTCAGGCTCCTCTGTCCATGGGATTCTCCAGGCAAGAAAACTGGAGTGGGTTGCCGTGTCTTCCTCCAGGGATCTTCCTGATCAGACCAGCCTCTCTGAAGTCTCCTGCATTGGCAGGCAGATTCATTACCACTAACTAGTGCCACATGTATATTGTCAACCTGCTTATTTAACTTATATGCAGAGTACATCATGAGAAATGCTGGATTGGAATAAACACAAGCTGGAATCAAGATTGCCAGGAGAAATATCAATAAACCCAGATATGCAGATGACACCACCCTTATGGCAGAAAGTGAAGAGGAGCTAAAAAGCCTCTTGATGAAGGTGAAAGAGGAAAGCGAAAAAGTTGGCTTAAAGCTCAACATTTAGAAAACAAAGATCATGGCATCCGGTCCCATAACCTCATGGGAAATAGACGGGGAAATGGTAGAAACAGTGTCAGACTTTATTTTTCTGTTCTCCAAAATCACTGCAGATGGTGACTGCAGTCATGAAATTAAAAGACGCTTACTCCTTGGAAGAAAAGTTATGACCAACCTAGATAGTATATTCAAAAGCAGAGACATTACCTTGCCAACTAAAGTCCGTCTAGTCAAGGCTGTGGTTTTTCCTGTGGTCATGTATGGATGTAAGAGTTGGACTGTGAAGAAGGCTGAGAGCTGAAGAATTGATGCTTTTGAACTGTGGTGTTGGAGAAGACTCTTGAGAGTCCCTTGGACTGCAAGGAGATCCAACCAGTCCATTCTGAAGGAGATCAGCCCTGGGATTTCTTTGGAAGGAATGATGCTGAAGCTGAAACTCCAGTACTTTGGCCACCTCATGCGAAGAGTTGATTCATTGGAAAAGACTCTGATGCTGGGAGGGATTGGGGGCAGGAGGAGAAGAGGACGACCCAGGATGAGATGGCTGGATGGCATCACGGACACAATGGACGTGAGTCTGAGTGAAGTCCGGGAGATGGTGATGGACAGGGAGGCCTGGCGTGCTTCGGTTCATGGGGTCGCAAAGAGTTGGACACGACTGAGCGACTGAACTGAACTGAACTGAACTGACTGAGTGCCACATGTAAAGCCCCTAGGGTCTCACGAGGCCTAAATCAAAGTGATAGTAGAGCTGCACTCTACCCTGAAGACACTAAAGCTAAATCTGCCTCCAGTATTATTCAGTTTGTTGACAGAATTTTCAGTCTATTTGGTTGTAAGAGTGAGATGTTCATTTCATAGCTGTATTATCTGTAGATCATTCTTGATTTCTAGAGGCCACCTGTATTCCTTGGTTAGTGCCCTCAACACCTCATCTTCAAAGCCAGAAATGGTAGGTCAAGATTCTTTTATTCTTCATATATCTTTAGCTAGCACTTATGCGATCTTCCTGATTTTTTTTTTCCTTCTGACTTATTTTTCTGATTTTAGGGGATCGTGTAATTATGTAACTATATCTGGCCAACTAGAACAATCCAAGATAATTTTCTTATATTGAGGTAAGCTAATTAATAACATTCATTTACATCTGCTAAGTGACTTTTATAATATAACACCATCTGACACAGGGGAGAATGATCCTGGAGGCCAAAATTCTGCTTATGGTGCTAATGAAGAAGAAGGCTATGATTTGGGAGATGATAGTAAGAAGAGGTAATATAAAAGGAAGGGAACTGGAGAATGACTTGACAAAGTTTTGGCTGCGTTTACTTACCCGGTGTTTCAGTTTAAAGAATGAACCATGTCAAGAGTAGTTAAAGGGATTTGATAAAGTCAAATCTGTGGCTTCCATGCCCTGTGTGAGGAGGTTGGAAAGAGTTGCTGTTTAACACTGCCTCCCCTCTCAACCTGGAGCATGACCAGAAATATTTGATTTAGCTTTCTCAAGAAACTCATATGTCTCCTGTTTTCTAAATGTTGAGTTAAATGGCAGTTGCCCCTCCATGAAGCCTGTTGTGTCAAGATGAGATGATTCTGAGTCAAGGTTTGGACAACATGGAGAGCCAGAAAGCGGATCTGGGTGAAAACCCTTACTTTTTAAAAATATTCTCAATAGTAGACTTCCCCTGAAGGGCAGATGGGGTTTGACTTCCTTACGCATCACCAAAATAGTTGTTCCTTGTTCTGAATTTCTCTTACTGGTCTTCATTTTTCTCAAACAAGCCAAGCTTCTTCTAACTAGAGAGCTTTTGTCTTAATTGCTATTCATTTATATCTTACTGTAACTCTCCTTGAACTGTTTCTTATAATTTAGGTTGTAAGTTATAATAATTTAACAATTCTGCCACCATTCAAGAATCTGCAGCCAGCAAGATGTTCAGCTTGACAAAGAGAATGAGTGGACCTTGATCAGGCCATGAGTCACATCGTAGGAAAACTCAGCTACAAATGGCAGCTAGGCAAGAAGCCACCACTGGCTCTATTTTCAGTTTCTTAAGGAACCTTCATGCTGTTCTCCATAGTGGCTACACCAGTTCACATTCCTACTAAGAGTAATAGGAGGGTTCCATTTTCTCCAGTCTTCTACAGTATTTGTTAGTGCAGGGAACTCTGCCCAATATTCTGTGATAACTTAAATGAGAAAAGAATCTGAAAAAAGAATAGGTACATTATGTGTATAGCTGAATCATTTTGCTGTACACCTGACACTAATATAACATTGTTAATCAACTGTATCCAATATAAAATGGAAGCATTTGAACAAAGAAGCCCCTCGTGGAAATGAGGAATGATAGGAATCCAGAGGATTTCTAAATTGCTCGTTTTGACAGTGACGTGTTATACTTTCTCCTTACCCAGTATGAGTCCTCTTGGGAAAAGAAACAAGAAAAGTAGTTAACTGAATAATAAGTTTGAGCCTTTAAATAATATGGTCTTCTGATTACCACTGTGTGGGAGACTTGTAGAAAAGCTCAATGTGTGGTAAACAACACCTATAGTTTTTAGTAGGAAAGAAAAGTAATCTGAGGTGGGCAACATTTAGCTATTCCACCCAAAGTTTGATGGCACATTTCAGACAAAAGAAGGAAATGGCAACCCACTCCAGTATTCTTGCCCAGAGAATCCCATGGACAGAAGAGCCTGGTGGGCTACAGTCCATGGGGCTGCAAAGAGTCGGACACGACTGAGCGACTTCACTTTCACTTTCAGTGCCGTGAAACAGACATTTAGTAGTTACAAAACAGTTCATGAATTTCATTTTGTAAACTTTATGAAGTTTCACTACAGAGGTGCTCTCCTTAGAACCAAAATCAAAGAGAAACCTGCAAAATTCAGAGGTGGGATGCACAAGTAGTGATTAATTAATGAGGGCTATCCTCAAGGACATATTCAGAACTTTCTAGATATTAACACCATATTTATGCAGGAGTATTGACTTTGTATAAGGAATTTGTCAACCCTACCTTGTTAGTACCTCTAACCATTAATGAGACTCTACCCTAAACATTAGTCATTCTAGTTGAGGGGACACGAGTTTTACAAATAAAATGCAACTCCTCAGTGTGATGATGGAAAAACTCATATTGGCTCCGCCTGGAGTATATGCTTTATGCTATAAAAGTAGAATTAAATCATTCCAGGGATATGAATTCTTGATTAAGGCAATAGATGCTCTTATATTCAAAGCTTATAATACATATGTATTATAAAACTATGCAACTTGACACTTTTAAGTAAATGAATATTATAACACATAGTCTCTTAATGTGAATTAATTTTAGCATGAATAAAATCAGATGGTAATGGAAGACGTCTATGAGGTAACATTAAAGCTAAAACCTAAAGTATAAGAAACAGTTCAAGGGGATTTATAGTAAGATATAAATGAGTAAAATAAGACAAAGTCTTTCTAGTTAGAAGATGCTTGGCTTATCTGAGAAAAATGAAGAAGACTTGGGGAACTTCAGAACAAGGAACAATTATCAAGGTGGTACACAAGGAAGTCAAAGAAGAATGCAAGGCAGGTTAGATCCCGCACGACCTTGCAGCCCCAGTATTTGCGTATTGCAATAAATGAAATGCAAGCGCACTGGAGATTCTGAGATGGACATAAAATAATATGATTTATATTTATAAAGGATTATTCTGGTTCCTAGGGACTGCTGAGAAATAATATTCTAAAGGAAGAGGCAAATTAGAGTCTGGAGCTGTACTCCTGAAAAGATCAAGGTGTTTGGCACAGTTACAGAGAAAGTAGGGAGTAGCAATTCAATTTTAAATAAAATATAAAGAGCATGACTTGCTTATGATAGGATTAGCAATCCAGGCCTGAATACTTGCATTTCTTCAAAATCTATGTGTTGAAACCTAAACCCCAGTATGATTGTGTTTGGAGGAGGGGCATTTGGGAGATGATTAGATAATGAGGCTGGAGCCCTTTTGTATGGGATGAATGTCATTATAAGAGATGTCTTGCCCATTGTGCCATTGCATATCTTGGACATGCTAGAAGATGGTCATTTATAAAATAGGAAGCATAGATAACAATCTACTGTTGCAGAGTTGGAGATGTAATGATTCTATTTCTTTATTATTCTCATGGTAAAACTTTTAAAGGAGGCTCCATGACACTAATTTAAAGAATAGGTCAGTTGCATATCAGATATATGTGCATAGGTTTTCTTCTCTTCTTTTCCTGATTCTTGTGGTTTCTATAGAAATTGTGTCTATAATTATAAATATTCACACAAACATGCTTCCTCTATACAAATGAATTTCACTGATAACCTGATGACAGAAGTTTCACAATGTGTCTATACCTTTGTGTTGATTTATAAGGATATAACAATATTGCTTTATGTATCAAATAAACATATTCTGTACATCTGGAACCACACATAGCTACACACACACTCCCATGCACACACATACCATGTATATGGTATTTATCAATAATAGCTCTTAAAACAAGGGTAAACATATATACTAAAAACAAAATACATTTTAAACATAGAAAATGTTAAAGATACATGCTATTTTGCAATTATAAGTTCATGTTATTAAAGAAAATAGATCTTTTCCAATTGTGAAAAAAGTGTTATAAGTCATAACACCCCACTGTGAAATTTTATGTACATGAGTGTATTTGGGAAACAGCATGGAATATGTCCACAATCATAGCAGCATGTATTCCCAAAAGTATATGTTCACTGAAAATCAACTATTATTGATAAATAAAAAAATGTTCTTATTCTTAAGAGGTTATGAATTACCTTTAGGCGATCTTTATTAATTTGATTGAGAGCTTAAGGCATAGAGAGTTTATCTACCAGGGACATCTGGATACAAAAATGATTTGCACTGGACAATGGACAATGCAATAGACAACACAGTGAATTGGCTGCCATAGGAAGTGACCACAACAAATACAAGAACTGCAGATAAATTGTAATAAGTTTTTAGTGTTTAATATATTTTTCAGAACTTACCTAGTTGCTCTTTTAACTTGACTCTTTATTAAGACATGCCAGATTAATATATAGGAGACTATGTATGGAAATATTTTACTAATGAGCAGAGCAAGTGGAAATAAATGGCTGACACCTGTAGGATATTATGCCATTTTTATGTGTGGAAAATTGCATGGAATTTTGACACTTTTAGAATACGGTTAAAGAGGCACCTCACACATTATGCCATTGACTTTCCAATAAACCATTAAATTCTTTTTTACTTCTAACCTAACTATTTAACTGCTAGACCAACATAACCCTGCCCAAAGCCTCAGTAAATTGTGCAGACATTTGAGCGACTGAACTGAACTGAAATAAACTGAGGTAGGATTCAATGGCCTGGGTGCAAAGATCATTATGCAGTGCAGACCGCAAGCAAGAGGTCAGTGTCTTCTGAATTTCATGAATAAAATGCTTTTTATCATGGTGGTGCACTCTTCACATTTGCCTAGTTATTGCAAATGAAGTGCAGCAAACTCAGGCTTATGCCTAGTTTGAGAGTTAGAAGCAAAATCACTACCACTTCACAGAGATGCTATGTACTCTCGTCTTCCCCCACAGTCGGGAAGACCAAAGGAAATACTGTATAAAAGCTCAGAAAGCACATGAGTATTATTAAAGTGCTCGTATCTTCTCAGAAGACTAGCCTGATTCATTGGTCTGATTTAGCCACTCCTCACGCTAAGGATAAGTCTAATCCTACTCTGGAGTCTTTCATTTATTAGGTTCCTATTTTCTTGGACAGTAGTTAGTGACCTTTAGAGGGTCTCATTACCTTAGTGCATTTAACTTGATAGATATTGTAAAGTCAAAGATGAGTGACTGTTGAGTATATTAATGAATAAATATATGAATAAATTAATAAAATATGTACTGATAAATGTAACAGACAGGGTAGATTTTAAAAATAAAATAGGAATAGCTATATTCATAGCCCTGGTATGCATCTATATATCCCTTGCTGAATTAATTCAGCCTCTCATCACATCAATTCTGCAGTATTGGGATTTTCTTTTATTGCATCTTTTCTATATGTTTCCATTAATTTTGTGGGTATCTATCTATATTAATCTGGGTTTTCCAGAAAAACAGAACCAGTAGGAATTGTTTATGAGAAATAAATTTATTATAAAAATTTGGTCTACCTGGTTATGGAGGCTGAGAAATTCCAAAATCTGTAATCAGAAAGCTGGATACCCAGAAGGCCAATGGCATAGTTCTGGTTCTGGTCCAAAGGCTTGATTATCAGGTAAGTCAACAGTTAAGTTCTAGTCCGTGTCCATACTGAAAGTAGAAGACCAATGTCCCAGCTTGAAGACAGTCAGGGAAAGAGAAAGTCTTACTCAGACTTCTTGTTCTATTCAGATCTCCAAGAGAATATATGAGACCCACTTACATTAGGGAGGGAAATTTGCTTTCTTCAGTGTATCACACTAAATATGAATTTCATCCAGAAACCCTCTCAAAGACACACCCAGCATAATGTTAAATCAAACATCTGGGCACTCCATGACCTAGTCAGGTAGGGACATAAAATTAACTATCACAACTTAGTCACTGAAATACAAAGCCCCCACCCAAATGAGCACTGCATTTGAACATGATAATGATGGGAACCCATCACTTAGAATAGAAAGGAAGAGCGATCCTTAGTCATCACATTGCTAAAAAATAACCGTGACATAATTTTCACACACAAAATGTGTATTTTCTTTATTTTCTTATGTAGCACAGCACTAAATTAAAACCTTTAAGATTATTCACAAACTAGGTATATAGCAAATATCAGATACTGAACTACCTTCTAGCAATACAATAGGCAAATGCCAAAAGATATGGATGTCTTTTTGAACCTCATGCTTTAATTGAAAGGACAAAGAAGACACTAGCATAGTATTCCTTTTGTTGTCTTTATACAACAGAATGATCTTCAAAAAGAGAAGAGAAACGGGGTAAAACAGAAAAAAAAACCGTTGAGATGAAGGAATAAGAAATCAACATATAAAGACTATTTTAGGTATGTCCAACCCTAGGTCTTTAACATCCCTCAATGCAAACATTTGGCTTCAGTCAAACCAAAATCCCTACTATATAGTTTTCTACAGTAATAAATTCTCTTTATACTCTTGTTTCCATAGCTCCTAGCCCTCATTTTCTATTAAAATCTTTTTGGATACGTACTGGAAGAAACACAAGCTGGAATCAAGATTGCCGGGAGAAATATCAATAACCTCAGATATGCAGATGATACCACCGTTATGGCAGAAAGTGAAGAGGAACTAAAAAGCCTCTTGATGAAAGTGAAAGAGGAGAGTGAGAAAGTTGGCTTAAAGCTCAACATTCAGAAAACTAAGATCATGGCATCCGGTCCCATCACTTCATGGGAAATAGATGGAGAAACAGTGGAAACAGTGTCAGACTTTATTTTTCTGGGCTCCAAAATCACTGCAGATGGTGACTGCAGCCATGAAAATAAAAGACGCTTACTCTTTGGAAGAAAAGTTATGACCAACCTAGATAGCATATTCAAAAGCAGAGACATTACTTTGCCGACTAAAGTCCATCTAGTCAAGGCTATGGTTTTTCCAGTAGTCATGTATGGATGTGAGAGTTGGACTGTGAAGAAGGCTGAGCACTGAAGAACTGATGCTTTTGAACTGTGGTGTTGGAACAGACCCTTGAGAGTTCCCTCGGGCTGCAAGGAGATCCCACCAGTTCATTCTGAAGGAGAT
>SJYQ01003227.1:1354799-1369752 GCA_006410935.1 Redunca redunca
AGGCCTGGTGTGCTGCGATTCATGGGGTAGGTACTAGTAATCTATATTATATGTATATTATTTGTTAGCAATGACCAACAAGGTTAGATCATTTATATGCTGCAGAAAAGTATACAGGGAAGTCTCCTAACAAATACAGTCTGAAGTTGAATTAAGATAAGCTGATATAGCACATGAGAAAATTCTTTAAAAAATAAAATTTTGTTAATCATAATCACAATCTATTTGATGTTAACAGTTATGTAAATTTCAGTCGTAATTTTTCTTAGTCTTTACTTAATTGAGAGTTCCCAAGCATGAAACCAGTGTACAACAAAGATGTGAATGCTGAATCTGGGCTCCAAGACTGGTTTATCAGGTTAAGATAGTCAATCCTATTCTTTAGTAAATTATTTTCTTTTGCTTTCTCTGGAAAAACAGGTCCATAAGCCTTTTGGGGTTGGCTTCTTAACGGTTTCCGTTTAGACATGCCCTGAAGTAATTCCTGGTGCCCTGAAGTAATTCCTACCAGGATTCAATTCCGTGGTTACTTTGTCCTTTACAGTTAGACTTGATGATAGTGAAGAGCCCTTGTATGATTCATATTCCGTGTTTCTACAAAGGTTTAATATCAAAAATGGACCATGAGATTCAGCAGCAGAAATATCTCCATAGCAATGATAATTGCAAGTGAGAGAAATTAGCAAATTTCTTCCTTAAATTATTGCAAATATACAATGAAAATTTCTTGTTAATTCAGCCAGTTCATTTTCATTAGGTTGGGTCCCATTCACTGTGTGGTGAAGGACATTTATTTTTACTGACTACAGCACTAGACAATCCACTTCATTAGGCTCAGTTAATTTGTACTTTTCTCTCTCCTTCTCCCTATTTTCATCCTTGCCTTCCCCTCCCTCTCTCCCTTCCTCTTTACCTCTCTCCCTCCCTCCCTGTCTTCCTTCCTTCTTTCTATCAACACAGATTTAACTAAATTATGCCTTATCTAAATCATATTTCAGTGACCTGAAATACTGCACTGAGGGTTACAACCCTTTTTCTTCCATGATTCTCTAAAAGATGCCTTACATGACTTTATGTCTATGTGATCTCATTATGAGGCTGAAGTTAAACTGCTCTTAATGATCGCTGTAGTGTACTTCTTTAGTCTTTTTAAGATGCCACTTTGTCCAAATGTATATGTCTGTATTATCTCAGTTCTTGGCATGTTGCTTAAAAATAACATTGTTTCAACTTTCTCAGATGGCATGGCACTATTCACAACATGTCCATAATATCCAGACAAGTTTGGAAATTCTTCCAGACAAACTGATCCACAGTTATTTTTTAACCACTGATGACTCATTAGTGAGGACAGAACCCTTGGCTTGTTTGTAATTTCCACCCTACACTCAAGTTCATTCAACATGTCAGTTCAACAATGTGTGATGTGTCAACTTCAAAAATTAAACGAGCCAGACAACACAGCACTTGCTCTACAAAGAAATTGGTTTGTTTCCCAACTTTCCATTGCTAGCAAAACTGCTTTGACTTCTGTTTCCCACAAGCCTCGTGTCTGGCTTAATTCCAACTTCTATTTTCTGTTTATTCATCAGAAACTTGCTTTATCAGCTGAGAAATATACCCAAAGATTTTTTTCATTTAAATATCTTGTCTTTTTATGCAAATGTTTCCATTTCTGACCCAGGGGTTACAGACAATTTAAGGTGTGCTTTTATTTTCTTTCAGAAACGTTCTTGTAGCATATAAGGGAGATAATTATTCCTGTGTAAACCAAATTCTTCATTATTACTTATTTCTAGATCTGAGGATCTCGTTTCCTCTTGCTGTTCTTTGGCACAAATAAAATGTGAATGCTCAAAACTAGAACCGCAAATTAAAAGTATACATGATAAATCATGTACATCTATATGTGTACACAGATGAAAAGGTGGCAAGATGAAAAAAAAAATCAATCTGATGCATTTATACACTCCCCTACCCCTGCATGGAAAGATCTATCCATGCTTGGTTAGCTTCCTGACCCTGCTTTTCAGCACAGAATTTTATTAATGAAATAACAGAAGACTGAAAGAAAACCAAGGAACTGCTGCTCTTACAAACTGAGTTAGCAAGGGAAAATGAGAGGTTCAAGTAACCCAGCTTGATCTGGGGTGAATCAGTCAATGTGAAAATGGGTGAGACCCCAAATCAACAGTATGGAGAATGAGTCTGGAGAAAAAAGAAAGAAGTTTTAAGACACTTTGATATATCTCATAAACAATACTTGTTATTTTCATATAACACTAAAACAAAGATGATAAATCACCTTTAATTGTTATTGCTTGATAAGCTAATAAAATTTTAACTAGAACCTTGTCATGTCAAGACAGGGTAACAGATAATATTATGCAGGTTACATATAGTAACATGTACATTTATACATTTTTTAATAGCTGTTACTTCTCAAGAGAAGAATTGAAGAGGGGTGAAGATTGATTTCTATGTATATTTTCTGCGTGGCTATATGGTGAATATTTTAAGTAAGCACACATTATTTTGTCAGTTTGAAAATAAACAAATTAACAAATTTTCTATAAAATATGACCTATAGAACACTAACATTTTGTTAACTGGTTGGCAGTTAGTCAGTAAAGAGACATTTATCACCTTGGTGATGGGATGAAACAAGTATTAGTGAAAAATAATACCATTTCAAACAATGCTATTGAAGAAATTCTAAGAATGTTTACATTATCCTGAATCCACATGAACCTCTCACTCAGATCCACTGCCTCTCAAAAGAAAAAAAATTTTGAAAGACAATCTTTTATGACCCAGTTATTTCCAATCCTCCTTGAGGTATAAGCTTTCACCATGACCATAATTCATCACTAATCCAGAGAGGGTTTTGTTTTTTTTTCTTTTACCATATATTTGAGTGCTGCCAAAAAACAAAAACAAACAAACAAACAAAACTCTCAAGCTTGAAATCAGTCCTCCAAGGCCCTCAGTATCCTATGATTTTGAAATATACTTTATTTCTGATGTAAATCCTAGTGAGAAGTTACTAGGAAGAGTCATGGATAGAAAAGATTAAGATATGTTACTGAAAATGGGGGAGAAGAGAAAAGAAACTCATTATATATAGGGAGACTGCTCACTCTTCCTTATGCTGTGTGTGTGTTACATGTGTTAATTGCTCAGTTATATCTGACTCTTAGCAATCCCATGGACTGTAGCCCACCAGGCTCCTCTTCCATGAAATTCTCCAGGCAATAATACTGGAGTGGGTTGACATTTCCTTCTCCAGGGGATCTTCCCAACCCAGGGATTGAACCTGGATCTCTTATATTGCAGGCAAATTTTTTACCATCTGATCCATCAGGGAAGCCTCTTTATGTTGGAGAATGCTCAAATAGAAATACTGCCAGATAAAAATGCTCTCTTGTACACAGATTCTCAAATATCACATAAATCCCTGCTGCACTGATCAGAATTAAACTGAAGGACCTCTGCTTTGGAGAAGTAAGTATCCCTTACTACAGAGAAGCCAGCACAGATCAGTCATCTTTTAAAGCTGTCCTCTTTAGAACAAATTAGTAATCTTTGCAGAGATATATGTTACATAATTTAATAGAAATGTGTCTTTTATCTCTCTGCTTATTGTCACTCTGCTTATTTAATTTCTATGCAGAGGACATCAAGTGAAATGCCAGGCTGGATGAATCACAAGCTGGAATCAAGATTGCTGGGAGAAGTAACAACCTCAGATATGCAGATGATATCACCCTAATGGAAGAAAGCGAAGAGGAACAAAAGACCCTCTTGATGAAGGTGAAAGAAGAGAGTGAAAAAGCTGGCTTAAAACTTAGCAGTCAAGAAACTAAGATCATGGCATCCATTCCCCTCACCTCATGGGAAATAGATGGGGAAAGGGCTTCCCAGGTGATGCTAGTTGTAAAGAACCTGCCTGAAGATACCAGTGACACAAGAGATATCTTCCTGGGTTGGGAAGATACCCCAGAGGCAGGCATGACAACCCACTCCAGCATTCTTATCTAGAGAATCCCTTGAAATAATCAGACATGGTTTAGCAACTGAACAATAACACATATATTTTATTTCCACCCTAAGACCTACATTTACTTGAACAAGAAAGTCAAAGATGTCTTTTTCCTGTCTGGAAGGAAGAACCAATACAGTGTGCTTTGCTGTCTCTTATCCTATGATTTAGACTCAAGTGACAAGCAGAATTAGAAATCTTAGTACCAGATTTGTACCAGGAATAGAATAGAGTTCCCAAATCATGCTACAAAAACTAATCATGGATATTTTCAGAAATTAGGACTATAATCTTATACTCAGGAAGGTGGAGAATTACATGCAATATAGTCTCAAACATACTAAGGATCACTTCTTTTTTATTTATGGAAAAATGTATGTCCATTTCACAAAAAAATCATCATGTAGACTGAGAGTCATTGCTGCCAGTGGAAAGACTAGAAGGGGAAAAAGACATTTTCTACAGAAACATCTCCATCAACTCAATTTATCTGACACTCTGGGTCTGCCAACACAATAAAAAAAATTCCCTGTTATCAACAGCAGCATTCCTTTGGCTATTTCAAGGCTGAAGTTAAGCAATGAGTAGGAATAGCTTTGAAGCTGGAAAATGTTGTAAGAAAGCATGAAACCTTAATGATGACACTGAGCAATAATAAGGATTGATATGACTGTTTCTCAGGTGTCAAGCTGTAGAAGTACTTCCAACTTTCTAGATAACTAATGTTAAGCATCTCTGCATCCTGCTACCATTTTGTTCAAATAACTCATCTACCATGTTTTGAAGTGTTCAAAACATTCTTTCCGGTAACCATTTTGCAAGATGTGAAACTTGATATAGGAAATGACAATTATTTTATTTTTCCATCATTTATCTTCTTCTGAATTTTAATTTCTAGTGTACCATGTGTTCTGGGCTGAATTCTGAACCCTTAAAATACATATGTTGAAGCCCTCCCTGTAGTTCTGAATGTGACTGTCTTTGGAAAGAGGGCCTTTGAAAGCATGTTTAAGTTCAAATGAGGCTGTTAAGATGGCCTTTAATCCAGTCTGACTGGTGCCCTTATGAGAAACGCAAATGTGGACACACGGAGAGTCACCAGGTTCACTTAGAGGAAAGATGGAGGAGAAGGGCAAAAGTTATCATCTATAAACCCAAGACAGAGGTCTCGGGAGAACCCAACCCTACCAACTTCTTAATCGCAGACTTGTAGCTTTCAGTATGAGAAAATAAATCCCTATCATTTAAGCCACTCAGTCTCTTGAAGTTCATTACAGCAACCCTAGAAAATAAGAGACCCAGATTTCAAAAAAAGGTTATGTTTATTGTATTAATACCTATGAAAAAAGAAAGTGATAGTCACTCAATTGCATCCAACTCTTTGTGACCCCATGGACTGTAGCCTACCAGGCTCCCCTGTCCATGGAATTCTCCAGGCAAAAATACTGGAGTGGGTTGCCAGTTCCTTCTCCAGGGGATTTTCCAGATCCAAGGATCAAACCCAGGTCTGTTGCATTGCAGACAGATTCGTTAGTGTTGAAGCCACTAGGGAATAATGGATCAATAAGCTATAAAAAATTTGTATGTCCACACTTAGCTCTCTAAACAGCAGAATATTTACATTTCAGGAAAACTTTCTAAAATTTAACGCACATGTAAAATTAGGCCTTAGCTTTCAGTGTATTCCACCAAGAAGACCCGAGTTGCTACCAAAATAGTCCTGAGAGCTCTCTGCGGCTTCAGCCTCCCAGGCAGGCCTCCCAGGTCAGACTGTGCACAGTCAGTGGGTGACGGAGCTTGAGAACCTAGGCTCGGGATTCACTCTTCCACCCTAGTCCCTGATTCTGCTTGGTAACAATGAACAGATGAGGTCATTCCAAACAACTCAGGAACAAATTACTCCATGGGCAGGTGCTTTGGTAAAGCTCTATATTTATGAGGATTACTCTTCATTTCCCATTACTATTATACCTGCACCTTTAAAAGTCTATGAGTTTTGGCCCAGAGAGACAAAAAAAAAAAAGTTTCCTTTACAGTCAGAATTTTTGCAGATGTCTTTTATGAGTTGGTGAGACCTTGTTATTTTGTTCCTTGGCTGCCTTTCTCGTAAACGCTGTCAATAACTGCATCCTTAGTCCATGTAGATGTCTAGGGTCCATTCTGCTATTTATCTCTTCCTTCATCCAAGGCTGCATTTGTGGTGGGTGATACAATTCAGGCAGAAGTTTGTAAAAGCTTCAACCTCAAACTTAATTAAAATGTCTATTTATCACCAAACATAACAAGCCATACGTTATATGGATGTTTCCATTTATTTGGCTCTGCAAACATGTCACTTTGTTCAATATAAATTTGACTTCGCTCATAGACAGAAACAGCCTTGAAAGTGACAGCTCAGTGATATTCTCTTCCCCAGAAGAATTAGAGACCGCAGACGGAGGGCTGTCAGATGAGCCTAAATAGGAAGTTGAGAACCAGCGGGTAGACAGGTCCCCAGGCAGGTAAGGGAAACTTGTAAAGAGCTTAAAAGAGGAGAAAAGATTATGAAAAACATGGGGTAGCCATGGCGTTCTGTCATTCACTTTGCTACAGAATATTACAAAGGAAAAAAAAAAAAAGTAAATAAAAACAGAGAGCAGTGATAAAGGAGAAGCAGGTTTTTACCTAAAGGGAGAACTGCACACACAAAGTTTAAATTTTCACCAAAAGAAAATCAGAGAAGCATCCTCTGTTCATTTCTGATAGATAGATATGCAAATATTATAAGGAAAAATGATTAAAATAGAATTAACAGGAGATTGAAAAATTTTAAAATCTGCAAATCAAATAACTTCATCTACAACCCACCCTGAAACTTAGGTATTTTTTTTTAATTGATAAAATGTTATTTTTAAATAACTTAATCTTTTATTGAAAACTCCCAAATAGAACTGAATCTAGCGCTCTGCTGCTTTTGCTGAAGAAAGGGCTATAAGTGCTCAATAAATTTTTCTTGTTAGAATTCTCAAATGCAAGGTGGCCAGAATAGATTTCTGAATAGCTAAGAAACATGACAACCTCTTTTCCTCATTAAAGTATAAAAATATGCTTTAGCTTGCCTGGATTTCATGAAGTTTTGCCTGCAGGTATAGAATTGGTATGTGTTAGGGGCCACAATTTGTTTGAACTTGGATGGTTTTATAGCCCATTTTAATTAATTTTCTTTGTCACATTCCATATATTTCCTTTATAGCATCCAAGAGACTGTGTAGAGATGCCCCAGGGTGGCTAATTTAACACCTGAAATTTCTATTTTTTTTTCTTTTATGTCTTACATTGACTAGTGGGCAATGGTGCCATTGAGAGCGGCATAGAAAATTCCCATAGCAGGCATTTGGTTTTGGATAACTATGCATTAAGAGCTCTTAATAAGGATAGCAATATTTCCTTTGAAGTTCTGGGCAGGCCCTCTTGTAATTCCCCATGTTGCTTTTATTTAGCCAGAACATACAGCTACCCTGATGTTTGTTCTCAGTTCAAATCTCATTAGCTTGGTGTTTGCCTTCACTACTTATGTGATGATGAAGAATTTTTGATTTGAGTAAGGCCGCTGGGAATATACACATGTGCCGTGTGTACATGATCTGATTAGAAATTCTCTGTGTAGTCAGGACTGAGGGGCCGCGAAATGAAGACGTAACAGTATATCTCAGTCTCTGGCCAGGGCAATGATGCCATGGGCAGGTCACACATAGACCTTCAATTCCTATAAATAGGGGAGCAACAGAGCTTTCTTGACAGAATTACTATGTGGATTAAATTAAAGAGCAGGTAGAACAGTACCAGGTAAACTGTAAAACAATACATTAGTTGTTTTACAGTCAGGAAACAAGCATAACATGAGGCGTTAGAGTCAGACATGAGTCTGAGCTCATTTTCACCACTTTTTAGCAGCTTAACTTCTATCTGGGCTTCCCAGGTGGCTCACTGGTAAAGAATCCACCTGCTAATGCAGGAGACTATGGTCTTTCCAGTAGTCATGTATGGACGTGAGAGTTGGACTATAAAGAAAGCTGAGCACGAAAGAATTAATGCTTTTGAACTGTGGTGCTGGAGAAAACTCTTGAGAGTCCCTTGGATATCAAGGAGATCCAGCCAGTCCTTCCTAAGGGAGATCAGTCCTGGGTGTTCATTGGAAGGACTGATGTTGAAGTTGAAACTCCACTGCTTTGGCCACCTGATGCAAAGAAAGGACTCATTGGAAAAGACCCTGATGCTGGAAAAGATTGAAGGCAGGAGGAGAAGGGGACAACAGAGGATGAGATGGTCGGATGGCATCACTGATGCGATGGACATGAGTTTGAGTAAGCTCCAGAGTTGGTGATGGTCAGGGGAGCCTGGCATGCTGCAGTTCATGGGCCAGAAAGAGTCGGACATGACTGAGCAACTTAACTGAATGCAGGAGATGTGGGAGACATGGGACTGATCCTCTGGAGTGGAAAGTAGCAACTTATTCCATTATTCTTGCTAGGAAAATGCCACGGACAGAGAGCCTGGCGTGCTCCAGTCCATGGAGTCACAAAGAGCCTGACATGACCGAACAACTAAGTACGCACACACTAACCTCTCTGCCTCAATATCTGTCATCTGTAAAATGGGAATAATAGAGCCTCTTCTTGTGAGTTATTGTGAGGCATGACTAAAATATACATAAAGTGTTGTTTACTGAGTACCATAGTGGAACGGGGCTTCCCAGGTGGCACAGTGGTAAAGAACCTGCTTGCTAAGGCAGAACACTTAAGAGAAGCAAGTTCAATCCCTGGGTCTAGAAGGTCCCTGGAGGAGGACCTGGCAACCAACTCCAGGAGAATCCCATGGACAGAGAAGCCTGGCGGGCTATAGTTCACAGGGTCACGAACAGTCAGACATGACTGAAGTGACTTAGCATGCATGAAACCATCTCTGAAAGGTGATTTAAACAAAAACTGAACAGACTGCCGAGGACCTTCAGATTTATTCAAGATGCCTTTTGAAAGAGAATGGGCTTCTCGGGTGGCTCAGATCGTAAAGAATTCTCCTGCAGTGTGGGAGACCTGTTCCATCCCTGGGTGGTGAAAATCCCCTGGAGAAGGGAACAGCTACTCATTCCGGTATTCTGGGCTGGAGAATTCCACTGACAGAGGAGCCTGGCAGGGTACAGTCCCTGGGGTTGCAAAAAGTCAGACATGGCTTAAAGACTTTCACTTCACTTTGGAAAAAGAATAATGAATGACTCCCCCCACTCCTTGTTATTTTAATTGACTCTATACCATATGTTAAACAGGATAGAAACAAACTCTGAAGGCTAAAATCTTATCTATTAAAATACAGCTGGGCTCAGTGGTAAAGAATCCACCTGACAATGCAGAAGACATGGGTTCGATCCCCGATTTGGGAAGATCCCACATGCCGCGGAGCAACTAAGCCCGTGAGACACAACTGTCGAGCCTGTGCTTTAGAGCCCGGAGCTACAACTGCTGAACCCTACATGCCTGAGAGGCTGTGCTTCACAAGAGGAGCCAAGGCAGCGAGAAGCTCACACACGGCAGCTAGAGATAGCCCCCACTCACAGCCGCTAGAGAAAAGCTCACACGGCAGTAAGACCCAGCACAGTCAAAAAGAAATACAGTTATTTTAAAAAATGTAGCTATAATCTGAATGAGGGTACAGATATTAGTCTTGTATTTTTTATTTATTTTTGGGCCCCAGCACGCAGCACGTGGGATCTTAGTTTTCCCCAAGCAGGGATCAAACCCGCAGAGCACTTCCCCTGCGGTGGAAGCAGAGAGCCTTAACCACTAGATTACTGGGGAAATTAGCCCTGTCTTTTTTTAAAATGCAAAAATGAATATTGGAACATTATGATCAAATCATAAGCTGGGGTGTAACAAGCTTCTTTCTCTCTCTCTCACCTCTGTGTTACCAAGTACCTACTTTTTTCCCACCAAGCATCAGGAACTATGATAGGCACTCAACTTACAGTTACTGAAACAAGAAATTGGACAGGGCTCTATCCAACAGTCCAGGGAACTGTATAACTGTCTACACCACTTCTGTTTCCCAAGTTGACCTCTGTTATCTTTGGTCATCTGTCAGACAGAGAGTTGCAGCGATTTCTCATTTCCACACTCTCATTTCCCCTTACTCCAACTCTTATTCTCATATACGAACTTTCACTTGGCCAAACATAAGACTTCCTCTTTTATTCAAAGTTAGCTTTCTCTAATTCAGCATAATAGTTGTGGGGAACCACAAACAACCCAGCATATCATGGAAATAAAAATAAAGCCTCTCAATTTTGTCAGAAAAATAATTAACTACAAAGCTGAGGCAATCAGTTGTTAGACTTAGGTGTCAATCAATTGCCTACTTTCCAGACACGATCTGGACCAACCTTAAATATTAATTATGAGTCCCTATTTTCCATGGCTTTGGCATTTACTACCATGGTTTATTGTGAATATTTCTCCCACTCTCCCATTTTATTGCTTGCTTTCTCTGTAATATTTTTTATTTCAAACTTAACATTTTTTGTATGAATTAAGTCACTTATGGGGAGTTATTATTTGTCTTCATCCTTCAGATGACTGACCTGAAATTGAGTGCCAGTGTGGATAGTTAGGGTCACTAAGCCAGTGCTTTTGGTTGGCTCACCGAAATGTTCTTAGAAACAGCTTCCAAATTTCTGAGGCTTTTACACAATAGAGGCTCATTTCTTGCTCATAAAACACATTGGGGCAGGTGTTTGATGGTGATTTGAGGACCCTGGCTCCTTCCATCTGTGGCTTCATCATCCCCTTGGGTGCCATTATTTTGTCCTGGAACTTTGCATCCAGCTGGCTATAGGAGTAAAAGAATTCGGAGAAGTAATGTAAGAGCATTTAAGAGCCAGCCCTGGAGGTGAAGAACATCCCTCCCATCCTCTTCCATTAGCTAAGACTCAATTAACCAACCATGTATAACAAAAGGGAGAAAGAGATAGGCCGATGACCCCAAAGCCAGTGGGAAAGTGAAATATACTGATGAACAACTAGCCAACTTCTTCCTTTTATGGGCTTCACCTTAGGAAACAAAATGTCCATTTTACTCATTCCCGCACCATAAAATACAGACACCTTGTCCTCCAGGGAGCCAGTTTAAAGACCCACTTAGTAATTGCATCCAATTCAAAGTCCAAGATCCACAGGAAACACAAAGTCATTAGTAGCTCCTTGTGATGTAACGATATATGAGCTGAAGGGAGATATTATTTACCACTCTCCAACAAGGAGATCCAACCAGTCCATTCCGAAGGAGATCAACCCTGGGATTTCTTTGGAAGGAATGATGCTAAAGCTGAAACTCCAGTACTTTGGCTACCTCATGGGAAGAGTTGACTCATTGGAAAAGACTCTGATGCTGGCAGGGATTGGGGGCAGGAGGAGAAGGGGGCGACCCAGGATGAGACGGCTGGATGGCATCACGGACTCAATGGACGTGAGTCTGAGTGAACTCCGGGAGTTGGTAGTGGACAGGGAGGCCTGGTGTGCTGTGATTCATGGGGTCGCAAAGAGTCGGACACGACTGAGCGACTGAACTGAACTGATGAAATGCCTGTTTGTGACATTTGCCTACTTCTCCTATTGATCTGCAGGATTTCTTTGTGTCTTGAAGGTACTAATCCTTTATCAGTGAAGAAGTAGTAAATATCTTCTCCAGTTGGCTGTGTGCTTTTTGCCCTCTTTCTGGTATCTTTGGATAAAGAGAAAGATTTCGATTTTAATGGGGTCAATTGCCCTGACTTTTCCCTGATGATTCATTTAGTGGCGTGTATGTGGCTGGATGGCATCACAGACTCGATGGACGTGAGTCTGAGTGAACTCCGGGAGATGATGTTGGACAGGGAGGCCTGGCGTGCTGCGATTCATGGGGTCGCAAAGACTCGGACACAACTGAGCCACTGAACTGAACTGAACTGAACACCCAATATACAATGTTAGAAAAAGAGTGAACTCAGTGAAATTCCTCATTTAGAAAATGAAAGATTGACAGAAAACAGCAGACTCTGGAATCTTTTCTGAAATCCAGTTGGGCCATCATTATGAAAATCCTCTACCCAGGAGATTTGGAATCTTTTTTGAAATCCACTNTGGGCCATCATTATGAAAATCCTCTACCCAGGAGATGTGGAAAACTCACCGATTAGACCAGATTCTGCTCTCCAGAGATGCTCCATTGGCTCTTGCCTTCAGTGGTACCTGGCTCTTCCCTCGAGTGTCTACTTTATTTTCCACTTTTTTTTTTTCCATGACAAGGGATTGCTCAGAGCATCCTGGTAGGTGCCTTTTGTCTCTGTACTATTAATAATAGCACATCCTTCTATTCTTCAAAGTATCAGGTCAAGCAATAAATTATATGGTTATACCCTGCATGGCCATAAATAAAATGGGTATTGGTGGATATCGCCTCCTTGAGGAACATGGGCTAAGTCACTTGAGTTGTTCATAACTCTTTGCCACCCCATGGACTGTAGCCCACCAGGTTATCCGTCCATAAGATTTTCCAGGCAAGGATACTGGAGTAGGTTGTTATTTCCTTCACCAGGGGCTCTTCCCTACCCAGGGGATAAACCTGTTCCTCCTGTATTACAGGTGGATTCTTTAAACACTGAGCCACTGGGGAGGCTTCCTTGAGGACTATAGTGCTTACCAAATTCACTTCTTATCTCTAGCTTTGGAAATTAAAGCTTGTTTTATTGCTTGATCTATCAGATGATTTTTGGAAGAGTAGAGTCTGGATTGATTTTTTTTTTTAAATATAATTCCTTCAAAGACTTAAGATGCTTCTGTTCCAAACAATTCTTACTCCAGCAATCTCAACCTAATTTTTTTTCTAGATGTAAATCCTAAATCCTATTCATTTAATCAAGCTAATGCTGACTATTCTGAAGACATTTGGAAATTTAAAACAAGGTAGGAAGGGAAGTTAACACTAATAATGTGTTACTTGACATTTGACTTTTTTTTTAAACCATGAGATCTTGATTCTTTGAAATTTATGATCTATTGTATCTATTGTTTATTCAGTAAGTTGTGTCCGACTCTTTTGCAACCCCATGGACTATAGCCCAGCAGGCTCCTCTGTCCGTGGAATTCTCAAGGATACTGGAGTGAGTAACTATTACCTTCTCCAGGGGATCTTCCTGAGCCAGGGGTCAAATGCACATCTCCTGCACTGCCCATGGACTGTTTACCACTGAACCAGGGAAGCCCACCATTTGGCCTTTAGAAGGAACTGGTTATTTGGAAAGCTTAAAGGCTCTTGATTGTTAGACTTCCCTAATGTTTTTTCAATCTCTTATTAAAAAATCACTAATTCTCACCTACAAGTGTCTCATTATACTTTAATTGGAAAGCCAATAATAATCAAAACACAGCATCAATATGATTCTATCCAATGACTTACCCTAGAGCTATAGACTCAGTAACCATATTGTCTGCAAGACGTCTTTACAGGCAGTTGTCTGTTCCTTTGCTGAGTGCTGCCCATCAGCTAAACCACTACCATATATTTCAGGGCTTTGTTATATAGTATCCTAATTAAAAGTACTAATTCCTGTATTAATCAGGATAGACTAACAACCCCAAATTTCCCATGACTTGACATAAGTTATTTCATTCTCATTTAAAAAATAGTTAATGCAGTTCTTCATTGAGCATCCTTAAATATGATAACTCAGAGGCACTGAGTGAGTGGGTGAGTGAAGTGGCTCAGTCGTGTCCGACTCTGTGCGACCCCATGGACTGTAGCCTACCAGGCTCTTCTGTCCATGGGATTTTCCAGGCAATGATACTGGAGTGGGTTGCCATTTCCTTCCCCAGGGAATCTTCCCAATGCAGGGATTGAACCCGGGTCTCCCTTATTGTAGACAGATGCTTTACCATCTGAGCCACTAGGGAAGTCCTACTGGGGTTCTGTTGACCTCTAAACATTGCCGCTCTCTGCAACTAGCCTACAGGCAGGAGCAAATGGAGGGCTGCATGGAAACTTTTATCATCCATATACAAAGGTTATGTGTCTCATATTCAATCATATTCAGTTGGTAACAACACATTCACACGACCTTAACTAACTGGAAAGATAGAGAATAAAGAAGCCTCACTCTGAACCTATAGGAAAAAAAGAGAAATAATTTGATGAACAACAAATCAGTCTTTATCAGTAAATATGTAGCTGAACACAGTTTTGTACATTGATCCTTGATAATGAATCTCATAGGTTTTCCTTCTTCCCAAACAATTTCATCTAAAACTTTACACCTCCACTAAGTCTTTCTTCACTAAAAATATTAGCTGTCATCAAACTCCACAGCCAAGAAAGGTAAAAATTTAATTATTGAAGTACTTGTTTTTATTTTACTTAAAAATTTAATTTGGCTAATTTTTGGTACCATAATGCACTATGTCCCTGCAACACGTTTCAAGGAGCCAGGAGCTCTCTAGGTAACAATTCTAGCTGAAAATGCTCTTGACTCTGCTACCTATAAGATAAGTTTAATAAGTACATTTACAAGATGACATATTAACTACTACCTTATTTTCTTAAATTATGGCTTTTGTTGATTAGATATTTCCATGAAAATATTCACTAAAATACATGAATAAAACTAATTTGAAGCAATAAAATTTTTTTCTTCTTTAATTAAGTAATATATCGTATGTTAGTTGCTCAGTCATGTCCAACTCTTTCAAACTGATGGACTATGGCCCACCAGGCTCCTCTGTCCATGGAACTCTCCAGGCAAAAATACTGAAGTAGGTAGCCATTCCCTTCTCCACAGGAATTTTCCCAACCCAGGGCTTAAACCCAGGGCCCCTGCAGTGCAGGCAGATTCTTCACTGTCTGAGCCACAGG
>SJYQ01003231.1:0-71311 GCA_006410935.1 Redunca redunca
TTTTCTTGAAGAGATCTCTAGTCTTTCCCTTTCTGTTCTTTTCCTCTATTTCTTTGCATTGATCACTGAGGAAGGCTTTCTTATCTCCCCTTGCTATTCTCTGGAACTCTGCATTCAAATGGGTGTATCTTTCCTTTTCTCCTTTGCTTTTCGCTACCATTCTTTTCACAGCTATGTGTAAGGCCTCTCCAGACAGCCATTTTGCTTTTTTGCATTTCTTTTCCATAGAGATAGTCAGGATCCCTGTCTCCTGTACAATGTCACAAACCTCATTCCATAGTTCATCAGGCACTTTATCTATCAGATCTAGTCCCTTAAATCTATTTCTCACTTATACTGTATAATCATAAAGGATTTGATTTAGGTCATATATGAATGGTCTAGTGGTTTTCCCTACTTTCTTCAATTTGAGTCTGAATTTGGCAATAAAGAGTTCATGATCTGAGCCATAGTCAGCTCCCAGTCCTGTTTTTGCTGACTGTATAGAGCTTCTCCATCTTTGGCTACAAAGAATAAAATCAATCTGATTTTGGTGTTGACCATCTGGTGATGTCCATGTGTAGAGTCTTCTCTTGTGTTGTTGGAAGAGGGTGTTTGATATGACCAGTGTGTTCTCTTGGCAAAACTATGTTAGCCTTTGCCCTGCTTAATTCTGTATTCCAAGGTCAAATTTGCCTGTTACTCCAGGTGTTTCTTGACTTCCTACTTTTGCATTCCAGTCCCCTATAATGAAAAGGACACTTTTGGGGGTCTTAGTTCTAAAAGGTCTTGGAGGTCTTCATAGAACCATTCAATTTCAGCTTCTTCAGTGTTACTAGTTGGGGCATAGACTTGGATTACTGTGATATTGAATGGTTTGCCTTGGAAATGAACAGAGATCATTCTGTCGTTTTGGGGATTGCATCCAAAGTGCTGCATTTTGGACTCTTGTTGACCATGATGGCTACTCCATTTCTCCTGAGGGATTCTTGCCCACAGTAGTAGATATAATGGTCATCTGAGTTAAATTCACCCATTCCAGTCCATTTTAGTTCGCTGATTCCTAGAATGTCGATGTTCACTCTTGCCGTCTCCTGTTTGACCACTTCCAATTTGCTTTGATTCATGGACCAACATTCCAGGTTCTTATGCAATATTGCTCTTTACAGCATCGGACCTTGCTTCTATCACCAGTCACATGCACAGCTGGGTATTAATTTTGCTTTGGCTCCATCCCTTCACTCTTTCTGGAGTTATTTCTCCACTGATCTCCAGTAGCATATTGGGCACCTACCGAGCTGGGGAGTTCCTCTTTTGGTATCCTATCATTTTGCCTTTTCATACCGTTCATGGGGTTCTCAAGGCAAGAATACTGAAGTGGTTTGCCATTCCCTTCTCCAGTGGACCACATTTGGTCAGACCTCTCCACCATGCCTGCCCGTCTTGGGGACACCCACAGGGCATGGCTTAGTTTCATTGAGTAGACAAGGCTGTGGTCCTAGTGCAATTAGATTGACTAGTTTTCTGTGAGTATGGTTTCAGTGTATCTCCCTTCTGATGCCCTCTTGCAACACCTACTGTTTTACTTGGGTTTCTCTTACCTTGGACTTGGGCTATCTCTTCTCGGCTGCTCCAGCAAAGTGCAGCCACTGCTCCTTACCTTGGACGAGGGGTATCTCCTCACTGCCACCCCTCCTGACCTTGAATGTGGAGTAGCTCCTCTCGACCTTCCTGTGCCCACGCAGCCACCGCTCCTTGGACGTGGGGTAGCTCCTCCAGGCCGCACCCCCTGGCCACCGCCCCTGACCTCAGACACGGGGTACTCTAGTAATAGTAAAATACTAAAAACAACTCAAATATCCATCAAACATGGGGCAGATAAAAAAATTGAGGCATATTCTCAAAACAAAAAATTATGGAGCATGATAAGCAATAGATGGAGATAGGAAGGGTGCCATTGAATGAGAACTGCAAATTCCAAAAAATACATATGGATATGGACTAAACTGTGTCCCTTCCCAGATTATGTTAAGCCCCTTATATGTCTTCCTTATAGGGCCTGCCTGGTAACTCAGATGGTAAAGACCCTGCCTGGAATGCAGGAGACCCAGGTTGGATTGCTTGGTCAGGAAGATCACCTAGAGAAGGAAATGGCAACCCATTCCAGTGTTCTTGCCTGGAGAATTCTATAGAGAGGAGCTGTAAGGTGGAACCCCGGGGGCCATGATGGGCCGCCTGTGAGAAGGTCCCTAACGGAAGGATCCTCCCAGATCCCGGGGACCAATGACAGCACACTTTGCCGGTTGCCATGACGAGCCGTCCCTCCTCTCCCCCGCTGGCAGGCGAAGTCCCTAACGGAGGGAGGCTCCCAGATCCCGGGAACCAATGTCAGCACACTTCACCGCTAAAGCCCTCCCGCCCCAGCCGCATAGAAAGACCTATCAGCCCGCGATGCCCCAACCGGCAACCTATCCAAACCCCCATCCACTAAACCCCACCATCCCTCCCAGCGAGCATATATAAACAAACTTCTAACACGGTCCAGGCGCGCGGACTTCCTCGACCTGCCCAGTTTGGGTTCGGGAACCCTGCCAGGCAGCGCTTCGGTTAAAGCCTGTTAGACATTCTTTTGGTGTCCTGGTCGTCTTTTACCTAACAGGAGCCTGGTAGGCTGCATGGGTCACAAAGAGTTAGAAGGCAAGGGAGAAAAGGAAAGATGTACCCATTGAATGCAGAGTTCCAAAGAATAGCAAGGGGAGATAANTGTCAAAAGTGACATTATTAAAAGAGATATGACTTTATTTAGTAGTTAAAATAATGTTAAAAGAGTTTGTGTGTTGATAATATGAATAGAGATTTTGGAAGGTCAGAACATTATAGTGCAAAAAGGGTTATTAATAAATTAAAGTGTTTATGGAACAGAAGTCAGCTTGAAATTGTTTGAGATGTGTAATGCATCCAAGTAAGTGGAAATGCACTGCCAATCTTCACACAAGCAAAATGTTAAAATCTGCAACTCATGTTATGTACAGTAACTGGACTTCAGATTGTTTCCTAATAAAGCCATATTGTATAAAAATAAATACTTCAGCATGACTCTGTTTCTCTCTGCTACCCATCAGGCAAATTTTAGAAATACTGAATCTTTGGAGAATATTTAAATTTCAGTCTAAATGTTCTACAATAGTGTAGCTCATTACTACAAAATAAATTTTGGTTACATTTTAAAAACAAGTTAAAGGTCTTTAATAAAAGTACTCAAAAGATGGAGCACCAAAAATTTAACTTCATCAAGTTGAATTTTTGAAGACAAAGCTTGCAAACAGAGTGATTGAAATATATCCCCATGACAACAGGGAGGAACTAAAGAAATTAGATGATGGGAATTCAGCTGAGGTATAGGATAAATTTTGAAATTCTATAACTGTGTTTTGGAATATCTTATGAGAAGAACATTTGATTGAATTTCTGTTTATAGTTGTATAAACTGATATTCTGTTCTGGAGTGGGTTGCATCTAAACTTATTAAATAAATTTTGGGAAAATAGAAATCACTCTCTAACAAAAATCTATTTACAGTGTAAGATGAACACTTAGGATTCTTCTTAAAACTTATTTTATAAAATTTTTTTCTTCTCAACTAAGATACAGGATGATAATTTCTCAGAAAGAGAGGTAAAATGAAGTTTCTGGGAAGCACGATGGAAGCACTAAGTTTTCCACTCCTGGGTCCATAAAATGGCAGAAAAAAAGTAGCTACAATAAGATGTCACACTTGGAAAATGGAAGAATAAAAACAGTGCTCTGGGGAAGGGTAAAACAAATCAACTACTCTACTCTAGGATTAAAAATAAAAAGGTAATGCTTAAGATCCGGATTAGTGTGCCTGAAAAAGGAGACCATGAACATGGAGATTAATAACACTTACGAGCTGTACCCTACTATTGTATAAGTAATGCTGTGAACATTGCTGAAGAGTCAGCAAAAGTAAGAAAAAGTTCAGGATGTCATCCCAAGGATGGGATCGAGGGAGAATCTCCAGTGCACTGGTTGGAAAAGTCCAACTTTAACAGAAAGACGTATATGGGAATCTCTTGAATGTTGCATTGGAAAAGTGGGAATTTCTAGTCATTAACATGTGCCATCAGGATTTTTAAAAACATTTTTGTATTGAGAAGCACACAATACTTTCAATTTTACCTTCCTAATACTATTAATATATGGTTATACATTGAATTTGGTATGCTCTGATATAACTCTGCTATGTTATATTCTTCAGTGCTTGGTACGGGTAGCATAGTGTTATAAGCTTTGACTGAAATTGATCTGAATTCAATGAGTATGGTGACTCTATGTCAAATAGTTACTGTTTTGTCTTTGAGAAGGGAATGTGATAATTTTTATAGTATGTACTGGGAGACAATAAATTATGGGAGTGTGCCGCAATGCTGTGACCTTTTCAGTATTCAGTAGTTTGAATAGCTGGTCTTTCTATCCTATTTGATTTAACCTCCACTCATCATCAAGAAAGTTAATGAAAGATAAAACATTGTTTTAAATGGCACAGCATTAATCCTTTAAATGGCAGAAGTTGGAATGGGAACTGTTAAGACATTGGTAACAAATTTCAATGTCTCTGCTGTAGCTGCAAATCTTTAGACAGCATCCATTGACTTTGGATGATGGAATTGTGACCTGATAAAACCTTGATCCAGCACTTTTCAGGGTAATGGTATATTACAAATGTACTTTCCATACATAGAGAGTAAACACAACCTTCAAAATAACATTGATGTTTTCCTCTCCTGAGCATCACATACAAACTATCTCTTGAGAATCCTACTTATAATGATATCCAATTACATCAATATTATCTTTCAGTAACCCATGGCTAATCCTGAACCTTGATGAGAGAGAGTTCTTATTTATACTGAATGAAATGTAACAGATATAAATTTATGTTTTACTGATGGAAGTTTTTGCTGGGCATTCCATAAATATGTATTAATTGAAGAGTAGCTAATGACTAACAAAAATCTAACATTGTAGATATTGTAGGTTTTCATATATGGTCATTTTTCTATGATTGTAGACATTACTTCACTGACCAATTTTTTCCAAAATATTCAGAGTTAAGTTTCATCTATATTTCAACACATTGGGAAACATAGTCAATTGTAAATAGATATTCCTTCTTTATTTTAGAGTATACTAACTGATTTATTTTAATTATCAGTATGTAAGGTTTGGGATTTTTTTGTAGGAAGCACTTACTGTATTTATTGCTTATAGCAAACTTTTAAATGACTGACACAGAGCAGGCACTCAACAAATGTATGAATAATATGTGACTGAAAGATGAATGACAACACAAAGATTATTACATATGCTATATATATTCACTGTTTTCATGATACTATCAATTTAGCATCAAATTGCTTTTAGTTGGGTTGTAGACTTGAAAAGTAGAGGATCAATATCTACTGTTAAGAGATTTTACAGATATATACATAAAAACAATTACTCATAAGAGAGTTAGTTCATTAGTTAGTTGGCTAGTAAGAGTAACATTTATAACCTATTTGTTCAACAAATGACCAGAGTTCTAAATGAATTGAAAGCAAACCAGATGTATCCTTTGAAAGTGTTGTTTTTCCATATTTTAATATAGATATAGCTTTTTAGTTATTTCTTAAAGATTGAAAGTCAAAACATTTCTTGGTGAAATTTTTATCACTTTAAAGTATTTCAAAGAAACAGCTTATCATTGTTTCTTAAAGCAATCTGTGGTTTAAATTTTTTTCCCTTCTGTTTATATTTTCTGAAGTCTAATACTCTGTTAACTGGCAGTAGCAGTTACTCTTGTTGCTTTTCTTGATCTCTTATTGATTCTTAAACCAAAAATCTAAACTCTAATCCAAGTAAAATAAATCTCAGTATGCTTGAAAGCTTCCCTGGTGGCTCAGACAGTAAGAAACTGCCTGCAATGGCAGGGACCTGGGTTCGATCCCTGTGTTGGGAAGATCCCCTTGAAGAGGGCATGGCAACCCACTCCAGTATTCTGGCCTGGAGAAACCCCACGGATAGAGGAGCCTGGCGGGCTAAAGTCCATGGAGTCACAAAGAATCAGACACAGTGAGTGCCTAAACACAGCATACAGCATGATTGAAAGCTAAGCCTGCATGTCTATTTTTTCTGCAAGACAACATAACTTTTTCATAAGAATACTTTCTAATTGGTGAAAATAAGTGTCTATTTAATTCCAAAATGTTTTATGTATCCAAAACTTACTGTAATTCATTATCCATTGTTTTATTAAAAAACATTTATGAAGTGTATGCCTGAATATGTTGCTAAGTCACTTCATTCATGTCTTACTCTTTGCGACCCTATGGACTGTAGCCCTCTAGGCTCCTCTGACCACGGGATTCTCCAGGCAAGAATACTGGAGTGAGTTGCCATGTGCTCTTCCAGGGGATCTTCCTGACCCAGGGATCAAGCCAGCATCTCTTGTGTCTCCTGTACTGCAGGTGGATTCTTTATTGCTGAACCACTGGGGGAAGCCCTATGAGGTGTATAAGTATGTGTCAAAGTTGCAATAGACGCTACAGATGCCCTGTTAAATAGAATAAAAAACTGATGTGCTAATTTACATTCCAATTGGTAAAGGCAGAATGTAAACAAATAAAAACTTAATAAATAAGACAATCTCAGCTGATGAAAAATTTTTGAAGGCAACAAATGTGAATAATATTCAAGAAAATAATTGGGGTTTATACTCTGTTTCTGTCTTTTCATTTAACAAATTTAAAATAACTATTCTTATTGCATAGATAAGGAAAATAATTATAGCAGATTATGAATCAGTAAGAGTTCATCAAAATTGATTGCAATTTAATTTGCTGCAACTGGCATATCCTCAATGGTTGGTCCTGTTAGAAGTAATTTAGTGGTGCTCTTTGAGTATTGCTTTATATTAATAAATAATAATCCAATTTGCATAATAAATATTAGAAAAACGATCTACTGACTTCTTTGCACAAAACTAGGTTAATAATTTTATATGGATCCAGCCAGCAATATTAGCTCAATCATCAAGTGTCTCTTCAATTTTATATTTTCCTCTCTTGTATTGATATGCCAATAGAGGTGACACCCATTTTAAATTGTTGAAATGTGGATTAAAATTCCAGCAACTTGGGCTCCTCTAGATAGCCATAATTATGCTCTCTGAAAAAATATGGATAAAAATATTAAATTCTAATCAAATTGCACAAATTTTGCAGTTAGCAAGTTTCATGTATTTAAAGAGAAAGAAATAATTATATTTTAAGAGAAATTCAAAATCCCCCAACAATTTTTTTTAACTTGTTTTCCAGGTGGGGTTCTTACATAAAATGAGGTGCTAGAGATTTTTCTATCCCTTTTTCCTTGGACACCCTAGCATGCTGATAAATCAAACTTGGGCTGAGGCAAAACGGGATTTTATTGCAAAAGTATTTGTTCAGAATTCACATTCGAAAAAAATCCTTTCTATCCCATGGATGCCAAATCACACTCATTATGGGGATCAATTCCCAAAAGATTAACTTTAGACCAAAGACAGGGCTCTTCAGTTCAGTTCAGTCGCTCAGTCCTGTCCGACTCTGCGACCCCATGAATTGCAGCACACCAGGCCTCCCTGTCCATCACCAACTCTTGGAGTCTACCCAAAACCATGTCCATTGAGTCAGTGATGCCATCCAACTATCTCATCCTCTGTCGTCTCCTTCACCCCCTGCCTCCAACCCTTCCCAGAATTAGGGTCTTTTCCAGTGAGTCAACTGTTCTCATGAGGTGACCAAAATATTGGAGCTTCAGCTTCAACATCAGTCCTTCCAATGAACACACAGGACTGATCCCCTTTAGGATGGACTGGTTTGATCTTCCTGCAGTCCAAGGGACTCTCAAGAGTCTTCTCCAGCACCATAGTTCAAAAGCATCAATTCTTCAGTGCTCAGCTTTCTTCACCATCCAACTCTCACATCCATACATGACCACTGGAAAAACCATAGCCTTGACTAGATGGACCTTTGTTGGCAAAGTAATGTCTCTGCTTTTGAATACGCTATCTAGGATGGTCATAACTTTCCTTCCAAGGAGTAAGCATCTTTTAATTTCATGACTGCAATCACCATCTGCAGTAATTTTGGAGCCCCCCAAAATAAAGTCTCTCACTGTTTCCACTGTTTCCCCATCTATTTGCCATGAAGTCATGGGACCAGATGCCATGATCTTTGTTTTCTGAATGTTGAGCTTTAAGCCAACTTTTTCACTCTCTTCCTTCACTTTCTTCAAGAGACTTTTTAGTTCCTCTTCACTTTCTGCCATATGTCATCTGCATATCTGAGGTTATTGATATTTCTCCCGACAATCTTGATTCCAGACTGTTCTTCCAGCCCAGTATTTCTCATGATGTCCTCTGCATATAAGTTAAATAAAAAGGGTGACAATATACAGCCTTGACATATTCCTTTTCCTATTTGGAACCAGTCGGTTGTTCCATGTCCAGTTCTAACTGTTGTTTCCTGATCTGCATACAGGTTTCTCAAGAGACAGGTCAGGTGGTCTGGTATTCCCATCTCTTTCAGAATTTTCCACAGTTTATTGTGATCCACACAATCAAAGGCTTTGGCATAGTCAATAAAGCAGAAATAGATGTTTTTCTGGAACTCTCTTGCTTTTTCCATGATCCAGCAGATGTTGGCAATTTGATGTCTGGTTCCTCTGCCTTTTCTAAAACCAGCTTGTAAATAGGGAGTTGTAAATAGGGAGATAACTGAATCCACATCTTGGGATCACCCTCTTTCTTCTTACATAATTCAATATTGTCTTGAGTGTTTTTCCCTAGATGCACATTTATGAAAGCTGACAAAATTTAGAAAAGAGTATTTCACAGCTAATCTATTAAAAAGGAGGGAGAGAAGGAGTAAGAAGGAGAAAGAACAGCTCTGTTAGTCTCAAGATCATTTTAGAAACTTGATGAATTCATTCCCACATTACTTTTCTATATCTGATTAATCCCCATGGACAGAGGAACCTGGAGGGCTATAGTCCATGGGGTCACAAAGAGTCAGACACAACTGAATCTTTTCTGACAATGGAGGAGCTTTCCTAGTTGGAAAATCAGTCTAAATGACTCATCTTAAGTTGTGAAGACTGTCACTTATTAATAAATGTTGAAAGAAATTTCTGTTTGCTAAGAAACTTGAATTTATCTTTTGGCTATTTCCCCTTGGATGGTGAAAGATAAATCATTCTGTAGAACTTTGTGAGTTAGGCAAGACCTTCATGCAGGGAAGCAACTGAAAGGAAGAATTTATGGCTCAAACATTTAAAGGTTATATTTAGTAATGTAAACATACTGTTTATTATAGCAGATTTATATTCCTGCATAGTCTTCATTTAGATTAATGATTTTCTCTAAAGAAGAATTTAAGTTATCGATGACTTGTTCTTACAGAGTTGGGCACGCTATTGTTCAAACAGCTGCTCCTTGGGGAGCTGAAATGTAGACACTTAAAAACAATAGGATTTCCAGATCTGATATGCTCTTCACCTTCTCTCATAGAGGAGTCGCTGTAAACAACCAGGAACTAGGATGCTGAGCACAATCTGCCTCAGAATGACAATTTAGTAGGCTCAGAGGACACTGGTGCCATTATTTCTGACTGAATTTCTTACAAAATGGGAAACTCTACTCTGTTGAATTATTGTTTTGATAACTTTTGCAAAGCTGCTGTGCACAGCTGTGCAATCTGTGCACCTTGAAAATGCAGCCTGTCCGGGAACAGATAGAGATTGAAATGCAGCCTAGCATAGAACTGGTTCACAAGAGACGAACGAGCATCCTTATTTTCTTTGTTTGTTTGTTTTTGTTTTGTTTGCACAGAGTAAAATCTACTCAAGGAGCTGTGAACCATGTGGAGCTGATCCTCTGAGAGGCACCGTTTTTCTCTTTGGCTGAACAAGACACATTTTTCCAATTCAAACATAAACCTTGGTTATACTTGCAGAAGCCCTGACTTCAGTCTTGTGGGAGTTGAGGTTTTTAAAAAAGAGATTAAATGGACTTCCCTGGTGGTCCAGTGCAGGGGATGTGGATTTGATCCCTGATTGGGAGCTCAGATCCCACATACCTCATGGCCAAAAAAAAAAAAAAAAAGAAGAAGCCATATTTTAACAAGTTCAATAAAGAAAAATTCAATAAAGATTTTTAAAATGGCCCACATAAAAAGATCTTTTAAAAATATTAGATTTATCTATTGCAAATTATCTGGGAAATTATCCAGGAAGTAAGGACTCAGGAGTTTGGGCTTCAACTAAAGTAAGATAACTTCATTTCTAAGTATTGGAGTCAATTTTTCTTCTGGATTCTGAAACATGGCAGCATATAGATCCCTCCCAATGCCACATAGTTATGGTACAGGAGCAGATCAGTGAGGTAACATATGAAGGATCTCTGAAAGCATATATTCTGCAGTGGTTACAAGGTGTATTTACTTCTCCTTCAGAATTCTAGACCTTCATGTAATTCTTGTCAGCTGTGATGACTAGAACTGTGAAGAATTAAGGAGACTGTGAATCCTTTGCTGGGGGTAAGGTTGACACAAAAGAGCAGTTTCCTTTCTCTGTAAATAGTGAGGACACCTTTAATAATGGAAAGGGCAATGTTTGTAGAGTGATCAAGCATAGATGTTCAGCATGACAAGAAATTAAAAATAGATGGATTCTTACAAAAGAGTAAGCTTTTTTTTTTAAAAATACTGTGAATATATTTGGGCCAGGTGATGGCCCTAGAAGTTGGATATTAGAATAATATAGAAAACTGTTTTTAATAGCTATGGATAAAACTTTTTCTAAAATTGATTAACACTAATTATCTGACATTATTTTTAACATTTTTTCTCTTCTATTAAGGTATTCAGTTATTCCTTTTGAATTATGATGTATATTCAAACAATACAATTTTCTATCTCTTTTAGGATGTATCTTTAAAAAGATCAGCAAGAAAATATATGATAATCTCAAAAGAAAAGTCAGAAGTTTTAGATACACAGAAATAACTGAATTTAGAGCTGATAACCTAATCAAGCAGAAGGCATTTGGTGAATGCATTTTGTATAAACTTTGTATATATGGAAGGTAATGTGTATATAGAGAATAAATTATGAATAACTGCTTGTGGTAGCACTGGTTTTTGCCTGCCCTCTGTATAATATTTTCTTCTCCTAGTTATATTAAGGGATTAGATTTGATAGACAGAGGGCCTGAAGAACTATGGATGGAGGTTCATAATATTATGCAGGAGGCAGTGATCAAAATCACCCCCAAGACAAAGAAATGCAGAAAGGCAAAATGGCTTTCTGAGGAAGCCTTACACATAGCAGAAAAAAGAAGAGAAGCAAACGGCAAAGGAGATAAAGAAAGATATATCCATCTGAATGTAGATTTCCAAAGAATAGCAAGGAGAGATATGAAAGCCTTCCTAAGTGATCAATGCAAAGATATAGAGGAAAACAATAGAATAGGAAAGACTAGATGTCTTCAAGAAAATTAGAGATACCAAGGAAACACTTCATGCAAAGATGGGCACGATAAAATACAGAAATGGTATGGACCTAACAGAAGCAGAAGATATTAAGAAGTGGCAAGAATACACAGAAGAACTACACAAAAAAAGATCTTCATGACACAGATAACCATGATGGTGTGATCACTCACCTAGAGCCAGACATCCTGTGGTGCAAAGTCAAGTGAGCTTTATGAAACATCCCTATGAACAAAGCTAGTAGGGGTGATGGAATTCCAGCTGAGCTATTTCAAATCCTAAAAAAATGATGCTGTGAAAGTGCTGCACTCAATAATCCAGCATATATGGAAAACTCAGCAGTGATCACAGGACTGGAAAAGGTCAGTTTTCATTCCAATCCCAAAGAAAGACAATGTCAAAGAAAGCCCAAACTAACACACAATTGCATTCATCTCACATGCTAGCAAAGTAATGCTCAAAATTCTCCACAACAGGCTTCAATATTACATGAACCATGAACTTCTAGATGTTCAAGTTGGATTTAGAAAAAGCAGAGGAACCAGAGATCTAATTGCCAACATTTTTTGGATCAAAGAAAGAGCAAGAGAATTCCAGAAAAACATTTACTTCTGCTTCACTGACTATACCTTTGACTGTGTGGATCACAAGAAACAGTGGAAAATTCTTAAAGATATGGGAATATCAGACCACATTACCTGCCTCCTGAGAAATCTGTTTGCAGGTCAAGAAGCAACAGTTATAACCAGACATGGAACTATGGACTGGTTGAAAATTGGGAAAGGAGTACATCAAGACTGTATATTGTCACCCCGCTTATTTAACTTATATGCAGAGTACATCATGCAAAATGCCAGACTGGGTAAAGCACAAGCTGGAATCAAGATGGCCAGGGGAAATATCAATAACCTCAGATATGGAGATGATACCATCCTTATGGCAGAAAGCGAAGATAAAGAGCCTCTTGATGAAACTGAAAGAGGAGAGTGAAAAAGTGGGCTTGAAATTCAACATTCAACCAAGATCATGGCATCCAGTCCCATCACTTCATGGCAGATAGATGGGGAAACAATGGAAACAGTGACAGACTTTATTTTCTTGGGCTCCAAAATCACTGCAGATGTTGACTGCAGCCATGAAATTAAAATACTCTTGCTCCTTGGAAGAAAAGCTATGACCAGCGTAGACAGCATGTTAAAAAGCAGAGACATTACTTTTCCAACAAATGTCCGTCTGGTCAAAGCTATGGTTTTCCAATAGTCTTGTATGGATGTGAAAGTTGGACCATAGAGAAAGCTGAGCATCGAAGAATTAATGCTTCTGAACTGTGGTGCTGGAGAAGACTCTTGAGAGTCCTTTGGACAGCAAGGAGATCAAACCAGTCAATCCTAAAGGACATCAGTCCTGAATGTTCATTGGAAGGACTGATGTTGAAGCTGAATCTCCAATATACTTTGGCCACCTGATGCAAAGAACTGACTCATTCCTTGATTCTGGGAAAGATTGAAGGTAGCAGGAGAAGGGGATGACAGAAGATGAGATGGTTGGATGGCATCCCCAACTTAATGGACATGAGTTTTAGCAAGCTCTGGTAGTTGGTGATGGACAGGGAGGCCTGGCGTACTGCAGGCCATGGGATTGCAAAGAGTCAGACATGACTGAGTTATGGAACTGAGCTGAACTGAGCTTTATTAATAAACCTTGTTGTCTTGAAAACAAAATTGAGTTTATAACTCTGTGAACTAGTCACAGTCAATCTGTCTCCTATAGTGGTTTGTTCAGAGAAGTGTATACACTCAAGCAGAAACTCTTGGAGACATTGTATTTTGTTACGTATATAACATATACTTATATCTTGGAGAAAAATGCTGGCTGTCTTTCACTGGGATTAATTACTAACCTGGAATCTTATACGATAGGGTGAGGGTAGGTCTTATCTCTGGCCACATTACAGAAAGCTTATCGCCAGTTAGAGAAACTAAGATCAACATACCAAGAGAAGCAGAGAAGAGATGCATGGAGAAAGAAAAAGCACACACAATCTTATCTAGGCTCACAACAGAACTGAAGACAGCTTTCTCTTCCTTTTGTGTGGTAAGCAAATTCCCTTTGCTTGGGTTGATTTTCTTATATAACGAATTCTCATTAAACAAGAGAAAGCTATGAAAATACTTTTTGCTAGGTTAGCAAGTTGGTAAATTTAAGTCCTGGACTTAGCTCCCCTATAGATCAGTGTGTCTTTGAATGAGGCATTTATTCATTCTGAAGCTATTTGAAAATCTATTAAGTAAAGAAATATTATAAAATAATCTCATTTTTGTTCTAACAATCTCCATTTTAATCACATATTTTATCTGGCTTTCATTTTATATTTAATGCAGAACTCTAATTCCAAGATAAGACATTAGAGAAAACACTTGCTGTCCTTATGTCATTATTTTTCAGGAAGACAAATCAATGTTTTGGGTTGCCTTGTATGAATATTGAAAAATTGCCTGTTTAGCTAGATTGTTCAGGAAAAATTCTTCAACAAAGGGACTTTTGAATGATATCAGAAAGCAATCATATGATGGTCTCAGAAAGAAAAGAGGAAAGATTTCAGGAGTTTGAATAAAACAGTATGCTAGATTTGGGTTGACTACACAGTAATCACTAATGAAATGAATTATTTATGCAGATGCTTTGTTACCTACTCTTGAATATTCTCGTTGAATAAATCTGAAGAAGTGAGACTCATTTATACTTCATTTCCACTCTCCTTTGAACTTTTTTTTTTTGATGAATCTGCAAAGATAATACAGAGGAGATATTCAAAATGGAGGCTTCTTTTTTATATAATTTAGTTCAATTCAGTTCAGTTCAGTCTCTCAGTCATGTCTGACTCTTTGCAACCCCATGAATTGCAGCATGCCAGGCCTCCCTGTCCATCACTAAGTCCCAGAGTTCACTCAAACTCACATCCATCAAGTCGGTGATGCCATCCAGCCATCTCATCCTCTGTTGTCCCCTTCTCCTCCTGCCCCTAATCCCTCCCAGCATCAGAGTTTTTCCAATGAGTCAACTCTTCGCATGATGTAGCCAAAGTACTGGAGTTTCAGCTTTAGCATCATTCCTTCCAAAGAACACCCAGGACTGCTCTCCTTTAGAATGGACTGGAGATTGGCAACTCCAGTTGCAACTGGAAGGAAAAATTGTGGAAAGATGAAAAAGCTGTACCACCTTCAAATACCTACCTCCATCAAATAAAAACAATTAGAATCAATCATAGATGAGCCAGATTTTTTATTCATTCCAAATACATACTGTAGATCCACAACTATTCACATGTACCTGAGCATATAAAATATTTAGAAAATTCTGTCTCAGCAAATTTGGAAAACACAGTCAATCTTAACTATCTTCCTTTACTTACAAAGATTTAGAGTGCTTTTGAGAGACAGGAAAAAAGCTGTAACTATTATTTTAGATCAAGACAAGACCATTAAAATGCCTGTCACCTTTATGATAAAAACTAAGATGATCACAAACTGCTTATGTAGTTGAGANAGCATATTTAGATACTTGATATTTCAAACCCTAAAATTTTCCTAGAAGAAATACAAATATCTGTTTCCATTAATGGAAACAACCACACTTATCTTAAATCCTTTCTGTCAGAATGTGAATACTAACTGATATAAAAACAGCCATTTAAATTTCATCCATATATTCTTATAAAAGATGCTATATTAATTGGTTCATTTATTAAGATTTATATGAATATTGTTTCCTTCTCCCAATAATATTCCTTCTCTCAATTTGTACCAGCTTCCATCACACATACAAATATAACTAAAAGCTACAATATGGATGGGTACCTGATGCATCTAATATATTACAATAAACCAGCTTATAAATTTTAAAAGCCAGATGAGGCAAAGTTTGCCTGGTGGAAGAAAAAAGGCACCATACATGAAACTTAAAGCTAACTTCTGCTCCTGACTTTTCAGTAAGTAATTGTCAAGAAGTCCCAAGTAAAATATATATTTTGTGCTTGATGAGTTTTATTATGTCAAAGCACAGGGGCTGCTTTGGTAAGAGAGGTCAGTGGTTACTGATGGCAAGGCTGTAAAAAGCAGTCACTTTTATATGAAAAGCATACCTTCAGAGTAAAATCAAAAGTCAAAACCTTGTGAACTGTTCATTTAAGCCTCTCTCTCCTAAGACCTCAAATTTCAGGCCCTCTCCATGGAAATGCTGCATTTTAAGAAAGTCATTCTGCAAATAATCTTCAACATAGACAGGCAGTTACTATGATGGAAAAATAAAAAACTTGAAATAAAATAATCAGGTTTAGTGTCCTGGATAGAATCAGCTTTAAGTCCATGTGATCTTCCCAGGAACCCATGCTCATAAACCTGGGAGCTGATGCTCTACAGTAGGTGCCTTGAAATTCTTAATTTTCTCTTTGAATCTGTGCTTTGCAAATGAAGTTTGATTGGGCAATGGAAGCTGTATGCCTTGACATCCAAATCCTGCTTCCATGGGCCTCCCACTTTTCTGCTTCTCCTGAGTGGGTTCCTGAGCAGGTTCTCCATCATCTGTCCCCACCCAGAAACTACTGACACCCTCCACCCGTGGAGGGGGAATAGTGTGTCTAGGCATGTGACCCCACACTCTGTTAAGGATTTCCTACACTTGCCCCTCGAATCTTCCCATGCCCTAGCAAATGAAAACCACCACAACAACCAGAGAGACAGCTGTGGAAGAAGGGAAAAATCTTTTCTTCCTGATTGTTGAATAAGGGACCTCGCATTTTCATTTTCCACTGGTCCCCTCAAATTATTGCACTGCTGGCTCAGACCTCAGATCTACCATTTTACAAGCTCTGTGTACCTTGGAAAATCATTTCATTGATCCATGTTGTTTCTTCACCTGTAAACTGTGGTTTATGTTTTCTGTTATGCAGTGAGGCCAACTGAAAATCATCCTGATTGGAACACACAGTAGCAGGAGGAAACTATGATTTGCCTTTGAGTTGATTCATTCACAATTACTTCTAGTTCTAAATCACTTTAAATAGTCAGATCTATAGACTATACAAATCTGTAGATCATTTGCTGGAACTGCAAGTTCTAGATGTCTCACTGCCAAGTCAAAAGAGAAGATATATATTTCAAAGACCAGGTTAGAAACTGAAAACACATTCCATGGAATTAATTTTATAAATTTTGAAAGTTGAAAGTGAAAGTCACTCAGTCAAGTCCAACTCCTTGTGACCCCATGGACCATAACCCACCAGACTCTTCTGTCCATGGAATTTCCCAGGCAAGAATACTGGAGTTGGGTAGCCATGCTCTCCTTCAGGGGATCTTCCTGACCCAGGGATCAAACCTGGATCTTCTGCATCGCAGACAGAGTATAAATCTTAGCCAGGTTCTATGGTATTCATTGGCCCAACTGCTAAACTACGTAGTGGATAAATTACACTGCTTGTTTTAGAAAACTAATTGTCACTTTTAGCATTATAATGCCATTATTATATTTTCATAAGAAAGTGTATTTTAACATTTCAAAACCCTCAAACATACCAAAATGAATTTTGATAATCTAACTTGTTTGCATGCTGGAAGCAGATTGACAGTAATGCATTTTGAAGAGATTTCAGTAATGGCTGATAGGGATGTACAAATTAAACAGTATCTACTCCACCCCTCTAGCTGTTCTCTGCCCCATATTTCTAATTAAAAATTCACAACTTAGAAAGAGAGTTAGCACTAAGATACCTTGAAGTTATATACTATCTCTTCTCTTTCCCTTCAGCCATTTGCCCTTGTGTGTTTTCTTCACCACCTCCATATCTTCACCAGTTAACATTTAAATGCACCAATGCCAATGTCAATTTCCAATTTAATGATGAAAAAGGGACTAAAATTCATATGAAAATACTCTAGGACTGTTGGCAGTTTCCTATCTGGCTGTGTTATTGAGAAATACAGTATTTTAAATACTTAATACTCAGAAAATATTTAGCCCAGAATACATAAAGATTATCTTCTTATGTAGGGTCAAAAGTAAGTACATATTGGAATCATGTTTCTAAAGCCTCATTTCACCATGAAGCCAGAGTTATTAGAAGCATATCTTTCCTGCAAGGAAAATTTAAAATTTATAAACATACCGGATAATGGTCTTGGTGGCACAGCAGCAACAAATACATAATTTAGTATTTGGGCTTATTCTGATTGCCCTACACACATCAATTATCTTCACTCCCCGACTGTATATTAGGTTGACAGGCAGTATTTAAATTTAGGTCTGTAGTCACTGTTCCACTTTTTCATCACATGGAGTATTACAGATATGTCAAGTATATTGGGAAAATTAGAAACTTATCTGTCTGTTTAAGAATATTCGTAATTAAATGTTTAAAAATTTACTGAAGATGAAATCATTTTAACAGCAAAAGGGACATTCTGCAGTGTTTCTCTCATGTATGAATATTGTTTCAAACTTAAATAATTGGATTATATATATATCAATAGTTCATTTTAAATTTTGAAGAAAACTAACTGGGATTATGTTTAAAAGAGGAGACTTGAATACTATTTACATATTAAGAGAAGATCTAAAGGTCTTTGAGGATTTTACTTTAAGAATATGAATTAAGCTGTGAATATTTCACTGGACTAAAAATATAACCCATTTCTCAGCTAGGTAGGACTCCATACAAAATCTGTGAGGCACTGATTTGATCTGCTCAGTCCTTTTATGATATTTTCTCTAGTCACATATTTCTATATTCAAAATTCACTGTAAATCTTACATTGAGAATGACATCAATCAGATCACTCAGTTTCCTAATCACAAAAGCTCCAATTTTTTTACTCCATGAGCCTCTTCACCAAACATAACATTAATCATAATACAATTTTGTCATATATTTGTTGAATTCCCCTAATTCTATTCCTTTTTATTTTCCCAGATGCACTTAAGCTTTTTAACCTATATTTTTCTCTTTTGGGCTGCTGCTGCTAAGTCGCTTCAGTCGTGTCCGACTCTGTGCGACCCCATGGATGGCAGCCCACCAGGCTCCCCCGTCCCTGGGATTCTCCAGGCAAGAACACTGGAGTGGGTTGCCATTTCCTTCTCCAATGCATGAAAGTGAAAAGTGAAAGTTAAGTTGCTCAGTCGTGTCCGACTCTTCATGACCCCATAGACTGCAGCCCACCAGGCTCCTCCGTCCATGGGATTTTCCAGGCAAGAGTACTGAAGTGGATTGCCATTGCCTTCTCTATTTTTCTCTTTTAGTTTCTCTCATTAAAAAAAAATCATTTAATGCTTTCTTTAGTCATATTTATATTCAATTCAGTCGCCCAGTCATGTCCAACTTTTTGAAACCCCATGGACTTCAGCCCACCAGGCTTCCGTGTCCATCACCAACTCCTGGAGCTTGCTCAGACTCATGTCCTTCAAGTTGGTGATATCATCCATCTCCTCCTCTCTCATCCCCTTCTTCTCCTGCCTTCAATCTTTCCCAGCATAGGGGTCTTTTCCAATGAGTCAGTTCTTCGCATCAGGTGGCCAAAGTATTGGAGATTCAGCTTCAGCATCAGTCCTTCCAATATTCAGGACTGATTTCCTTTAAGATTGACTGATTGGATCTCCTTGCAGTCCAGGGGAATCTCAAGTCTTCTCTGACACCACAGTTCAAAAGCATCAATTATTTGGCACATATTTATATTAAATGTCTTAAAATTACTTCATAGAAATACACATCCTTAATATATAAATGTGCATTTTAAATGATATAAGTTCATATTTTGGATATATGAGGTCATATGCACACAGAAAACACTCATATTCTATTTCAACTCTTGTAAAATTAATGAAATTCCTTATAGTGATAAAGCTTCAATCTTTTCTTACTGCTACTTTTTCACAAGATAGAAAGAAATATATATTGATTCATACAGTACAAAATTAATGTATACCTATTGCCAATTCATATTGATGTTTGGCAAAAATCATCACAATATTGTTAAGTAATTATCCTCTAATTTATACAAATTAATGTTCTGAGACTAAGATGACCTTCTGAAATTTTATTATAAACTTACTTATTCTTGAAGTTTTCAAAATATGCTATACACCTTAAATAACACATATCAAGGGAATTTATAGGTTTGTTTACTTTCCACTTGATTTAAGAAATGTAATAAATAGCACTAGCTTGTTTTCATTGTTAAGTACAGCCTAGTAAATATCCATCAATTCTGTTTGCAGTGGACCTCATACACTGAAAGCTAAACATTTGAGATTTGCAATTTTATAAAACATATATATATGTACAGCTCATCTGTAATATGTTTTAGAAGAATAGATAATGCAAGTTACAGTATGCAGATAAAAGAAAACATCATTACAAACTCCCAAGTTAAAAATGAAGTTAATAAGCACCCTCTAGCAACCATCACAAAAAGGCAATTTTGGTGATTACTGTCAATGTTGTTTTTCTACTTTTTTTTAATGGGTTTCACCTCAGATAGAGGTGATAGGCTATAGATAAGGAAAGAGTTATTGATAGGAATTCTAAATGTGTTCTAGGAAAAAATAATGGGAATTACTAGATACTTATATGGCTCCTTTCATAGGAGGGAAATACAGAGGTAGCATTTAGCAGTGATTGAAAATAATAAATGATATTGTACAGCACTTCCTGTTCCAAGACATTGCTCTAATTGATAAAGATATATCTACATTCTTACTCATATCTCTGTCTATGCATCTAGTCATTTAAACCTCATGATTATTCTAAAAATCTACTAAAATTGTTGCCATTTAGTAGTTGATGATAATGAAGCCCAGAAAAAAAGTAAGTAACATGTCTAAGTTTATCTCCTGGTAAATGGAAGAGATAGGATTTGATTCATAATTCTTGGTCAGAATCTGGATTAATGACAATGATTATTTAGTGGGTTATTAAGCTTCTCAAACACACAAGCACAGTTTATTTGTATTTCTTTATTATTTATTTGTATCTGTATTTACTTGAGAGTATAAGTGTTTGTTCCTGATCTCCTACCTTCCATGTGGGGCTTCTATTGAAGCAGCAGGTTGATGATGATCTCTTATATGAAATAGATGTCACTGAGTTGGGCTCAGATTAGTGAAGTAAACAGTATACTTATTTCTCCTTAGGTATGACCATTGTTTAGCTTTGTGAGTAAAAACTAAAGTATTAGTCATTTGGTCATGTCTGACTCTTCGCGATCTCATGGACTGTAGCCCACCAGGCTCCTCTGTCCATGGGGATTCTTCAGACAAGAATACTGGACTGGGTTGCCATGCCCTTCTCCAGGGGATCTTCCTGACCCAGGAATCAAACCCAGGTCTCCTGCATTGCAGGCAGATACTTTATTGGCTGAGCCACCTGGAAAGCCCAGGTGGCTTTATGAAATATCACATGATCAGATGTTTGCAATTTCTGCTGCATAAAGATTAAGAATATTAGTCAGAAGAGTGTTGATGGCAAGTAACAGAAACTGAACTCAACCCAGCATAGGGAATAAAGAGAAGTTATTGCATTACAGAGATTATGGAAGGAAAGAATGAAGAAACTAAGAAGGGCAGAAGGCTGGGCTGTGGGGATAGCTAGAGCCAGTCACCAGAATCTTCATAAGACAAACTCTCACCAATATTCTCTCTGCATCTCTCTCTCCTTCCTTCCCTTTCTCTTTAAAGAATATCAGTCTTGTTTCTTCTCATAGTGGGAACACAGGTCCAAAGAGTTGGAGAAGCTCATATCTGGAGATTTGTATCATCAGGAAGGTGATTCCTTTGTCAAGCTCCCAGTATCACAACCCCAGAGAAAAATTATAATAGGATTTTGATAACTATAAATTTCAACTCCAGTCAAATGTGGCCAGAGAGTAGATTTTGTGAGTATTTCATGATTTCCCCTAGAATAGCTGAAGCAAAAAGGAGCAGCCACCAAATGAAGACAAAGGGAAAAAAGGAAGACAAGAGAAGGAAAGTAATGGTCAGATGGAAACTAAATAAACACAGTAAAAGTAATTCACAGGCTCAGTTCAGTTCAGTCGCTCAATCGTGTCCAACTCTTTGCGACTCCATGGACCACAGCACCCCAGGCCTCCCTGTTCATCACCAGCTCCTGGAGTTTACCCAAACATGTCCATTGAGTTGGTGATGCCATCCAGCCATCTCATCCTCTGTCATCCCCTTCTCCTCCTGCCTTCAGTCTTTCCCAGCATCAGGGTCTTTTCAAACGAGTCAGTTCTTCGCATCAGGTGGCCAAAGTATTGGAGTTTCAGCTTCAGCATCAGTTCTTCCAATGAACACTCAGGACTGATCTCCTTTAGGATGGACTGGTTAGATCTCCTTGCAGTCCAAGGGATTCACAGGCTACAGAACAACAAATGGAAGGAAGTTAGATGAACTTAATTTTTGCTTATTCGTTTCAAATGAACAGGACAGTGAATTTTTATGCATCAGATTAAGGATACAATAATATGTTTAAAGTGAAATTTTAATTAAAATAAATTTGAAAATATAAGTTATGAGCACTAACTCTCTTTTTACTAATAGCACATGTAATCTTACATGCATATTCTAGACTATGTTCCTCCATTTCTTCCCTAACTCTGAAATATGCTTCTAATGTGAGAGACATTATTTTGCTTATTTGCTGGTTTGTTCTTTAATTTTTTAAAAAATCTTCTAATACATTTCACAAGGGCTTCCCAGGTGGCTCAGCTGTAAAGAACCCATCTGTAACACAGGAGATGCAGGAGACGTGCATTCCATCCCTGGGTCCGGAAGATCTTCTGGAGGAGGGCATGGCAACCCACCCCAGTATTCTTACCAAGAAAATCCCATGGACAGAGGAGCCTGGTGGACTACCGTCCATGGGGTCACAGTCGGACACAACTGAAGCGACTAAGCACATGCAGTACTTTTCTTATACTTTTTTTAGACCAACCACTGGGAGAAAAATGAATATTTAATTCAAGACTACAGTGAGAGAGCAACTAAAACAACTTTAAAAAAAAAAGAGTGAAAAAGGAAATATTAAAATTGAGCAGAAATTAATTACATACATATATTTTCAAAAATTTAGCGGGGGGCACACCATGTGGCTTGCAGAATCTTAGTTCCCTGACCAGGGCTTGAACTACACCCTTGGCAAGTGAAAGCAGAGAGCCCTAACTGCTGGACTAACAGGGGATTCCCAATTACATGTATTTTTAAAAGAGGATGAAAAGCAATATCTTTGGAAAAATCAATAACATAGAGCATCTTCTGGGAAAGAATCAAAATAAGAAGGGGGATGAAGAAACTAAAACAAATGTAAACAAGAAATAATACAATTAAAATTTTTAAAAATGAAATAGTACATTTATATTCTGTATCAATGAGTTTATAAACATAGACCAGAGGAATGAACTACTGGAGTCACTGTGAAACGCCAACTTGAAAAAGTGTGAGAATCTTGAGCAAACCAATGCTCTTAATAGTACTGAAGTACTGATTGGAATGATAGAAAAGAGGAAAACAGCATGAAGAAAACTATGTATTTTGTATTGTTGGATATATATTTCAGAAATACATTTTATAATATGTTCATATATAATTTGCATATTAAAGAGAGTGTTATTGAACAGAGAGAGTAGGTTTAAAGGAAATCAGGGGAAAAGGAAAAATAATACAATCCAGTACAATACACAGAGAAATACAATAAAGATTCTTCAGATAAACTGATGATAGCATTGTCCTAATTACTAGAGACACAAATAAAGTGAGAAAGAAATATCATATTCAGGAGAGAATATTTTAAAACAGCTTTATGTAACCAAGGGAGGAAGTGAACACCCACAACTGTTTACCAACCCTATGAAAAAAGTTTCAGAGATGACAAATATAGATTCATTAACACTATACACTGACAGCAATTCTGTATGCAGTATCAAGTATCATCTCTGAGTAGCCAAGTAAATGCCAAACTGCAACAATGGTTAGTGTAGCTTTGTGAATTTTACACCTATTTCACTCTGAAATGTTTTAGCTTTATCAGTTTTGGTTATGAAACTATTATACAATAACATAAATAATTTATAGGTCCTCACTATTTTGAGGAAATAGTCCAAAGAAAAGCATCTACATTTATTCGACTGCTTGCAGCATGAACAGTGACTATTGCTGACTTAGAGGGTGAAATGTCTCAATTTTTCTGCATGTAGATTTTCAAGATTCGGTCAAATGTGGTTTCTTCCTTTCTCTTTCTCCATACTTGTTACACAAGCACACATGGCTAAGAATCTGGCTTTACAACTAACCTTCAAATTTATGCATATTTATTGATACACAAGGGAAATATTCTTAATAAAACTACATACTATTATAAACCAGGAAATACAAATATTATTCCATTATTTTCTACTTGTTTATAAAGACTGGACAAAGCCCTACAGTCATTTTAAATAATTAACTTTTCGTTGGACTTAATTCAAGAAGTTCTGTGTTTATTTCAAAATAGATCAGTGAAAAGCAGTGGTGAATGATGTTTCATCTTAGCAAACTGTCCATACTCACATTCTTGCCAAATCATAGCAATTAACTATCGAAAATGATGCAGTATAAGTAATTATTCACCCTAAATAGTGAGGTGTTGTAATGAGTTTATAAATGAAGCTACTTTAATCTATTTTGCCTTCAAATTGATTGTTATAAGATTCATTATTATTTCTAAATCATTCATACTTAGCTTTTTAATAAAACATAGGGAGGGAGAAGTAATAATCTTGAGCTCTATAATGGAATCAAACTTAAGTTGTTATCAACTTAAAATATCTATTGTAAATCATTGTGGGTTATTTTTGTGTGTGTGCTCAGCCACTTCAGTTATATCTGACTTTTTGAAACCCTGAGAACTGTAGCCTGCCAGGCACATCTGTCCATTGGATTCTCCAGGAAAGAATACTGAAGTGGGTTGCCATACCCTTCTCCAGAGGATCATCCTAACCCAGGGGTCAAACCCACATCTCCTGCATTGCAGATGAATTCTCTACCACTGAACCGCAGTCACCAGGGAAGCCCCAAGGGTAACCCTAAAGGTAACCCGAATCAAAACCTTATGGTAATGACACAAAAGATAAAGAAAACGTAAGTATTCCGCGGAAGAGTCATTAAACCACAAAGGAAGGGAGCAAGAGAAGAAAAAAGAAACAAAATCTATAAAAACAGTCAGAAAACAATAAACAAAACAGCAATAAGCATCTACTTGTCAATATTCATTTTAAATGTAAATAAACTAAATTCTCCAATCAAAAGACATAGATTAAAAAGACTGATTATTGCCAGAGGCAGAGAGTGCTAGATGGGACAAATTGGTGAATTATATGGTTTTTTTTTTTTTAGTTTAAATAAATTAAATTTTTGAAAATGAAGCAAATATTTTTATAATAACTATAAGTAGAGTATAACCTTTAACACTGAGAATCACTATATTGTACACATGTAACTCCATCACTTTATGGGAAATAGATGGGGAAACAGTGTCAGACTTTATTTTGGGGGGGCTCCAAAATCATTGCAGATGGTGAATGCACCCATGAAATTAAAAGACACTTACTCCTTGGAAGGAAAGTTATGACCAACCTAGATAGCATGTTCAAAAGCAGAGACATTACTTTGCCAACAAAGGTCCACCTAGTTAAGGCTATAGTTTTTCCAGTGCTCATGTATGGATGTGAGAGTTGGACTGTGAAAAGCTGAGCGCTGAAGAATTAATGCTTTTGAACTGTGATGTTGGAGAAGACTCTTGAGAGTCCCTTGGACTACAAGGCGATCCAACCAGTCCATCCTAAAGGAGATCAGTCCTGAGTGTCCATTGGAAGGAATGATGCTAAAGCTGAAACTCCAATACTTTGGCCACCTCATGCAAAGAGTTGACTCATTGGAAAAGACCCTGATGCTGGAAAGGATTGGAGGCAGGAGGAGAAGGGGATGACAGAGGATGAGATAGCTAGATGGCATCACTGACTCGATGAACATGAGTTTGAGTGAACTCCAGGAGTTGGTGATGGACAGGGAAGCCTGGCATGCTGCGATTCACAGGGTCACAAAGAGTCGGATGCGACTGAGTGACTGGACTGAACTGAACTGAGCAACTGGACTGAATTGAACTGAACTTATATAATATTTTATATAAACTATGCTTCAATAAAAAATATGAAAGCAAACAAAAAATTTTGTAAGTAGTTTACAATGTCAGAAATGTACATTAATCAAAATATATAAAATGTATATTCCTAACACTACCTTGAATTATAAACATCTTTCAATGAAAACATGCCAAACTTATAACATCTTAGAAAATTTACTTACTCATCCAGTCCCCACCAACATATATCCCAATAACAACAGACTATAATTTGTAAACCTAATCATAATAATATATGGAATCAACTGACATTCGATATTCAATAAATGTTGATTGAGCACTGAGTCTATGAGCACTGAGCACTATTCTATGTATCAGAAATACAACAGGGAATAAATTTTACTAAGTCCTTGACCTCAGATAGTTTATATTCCATTGGCTTTATAATATTTTAGGCTAACAGAATTCTCAATGAAATATGAAAACAGTGAAGAATATAAAAAAGCAGGTGAAGAAAGGAAAGCACACCAAAGCATACAATATCTGTCCATGTCAACACAATAGTTCACTTTATATTGTTTTGACATCTGAGTGGTGGGAGAACTCCCAACAGAGATCTTTCACTGGAGAGAAAATATCCAAAATTTAGTTTTGAACCAGTAAATAAGATGCTCATCAGACATGCCAGAGATATAGAGTATCACCCATACATGGATATGTTAGCCTAGAATTCATGAGAAGCGCTGATGCTGGAGATAAATGTGGAAGTCAATGGTCTATAGATGATAAGACATATAGCAAGTCTGATATGGACCATGGTAAGATTTAAAAGTTTAAACATCATCAATTTTTCAATCCCTAGCCCCACCTCATCCCTTTTTCCTCTTACCTCCTATTCCTTTCCCCTCCTCCTTTTTCATCTTTATAACTTTTTGTGTGTGCACTTCCTAGGTGGCTCAGTGGTAAAGAATCTGCCTGCCAATGAGGAGGCACAGTTTACATCCCTAGGTCAGGAAGATCTCTTGCAGTAGGAAATGCCATCCTACTCCAGTAGTTTTGCCTGGAAAATTCCACGGACAGAGGAGCCTAGCAGGCTACAGTCCATGAGGTCGTGAAAGAGTCGGACACAGCTGAGCGATGGAGCAAACTCATCAGTTGGGACAGAGTCAAATTGTAAATAAACTCTTGTTTATTCCTCTGTACCTTTCTTTATAGCAGTTTAGTGAATAAGGCCTTCTTTAGTTCTTCCCATAGTTCAGCTGTATCCTGTTTTCACCCACCTACTAAAACTAAAGCAGACATCCGTGTTTATATTTCCTCAGAGAATGTCGAATTCAAGGGTGAAATAGGCCAGGCCACAAAGGCAGGTGCAGGTTTGACGAGCTGGAGAAGGATGACTTAGATTTGACTCACTGCTTTCACGTTGTGTAAAGCAATTCACAGTGCCTACAGTTAAGAATAAAAAGAGTGCACAGAGTCCCTCAATGCCTCTTAATGTTCATCAGGGAGGCACACCAATAATTGAATGAGCTCAGTATGTGGCATAGAAGGGGAATCAGTCAGGTCAGATATAAACAAGGATTTTATATCACTTTAAACTAGGGTGTTGGAGTATGTCAACCTTCAAAAGGTCAGGCTGTTTCGAGGGAAGAAACTTCCTATCCAATCAGAGTTACACATTTCTTTGCTTTAATTCTATTTATAAAAAGAGTTATAAATAGAATTAAAGGTGAAGGACAAGGAAGGACAGGGTGAAGGACAGGAAAGCCTGGTGTGCTACAGTCCATGGAATCACAAAGAGTCAGACATGACTGAATGACTGAGCAACAACAAATTTATAATTTGACTATTTGTAATTTGTCTATTTGAAGTTTCAATGTAATAGTTCTGGCCATGGCCTATCTGTGTGACAGAGAACAATTATATTTATTATACTGAAGGTTTTCTAAGGGAGACCTGGAAGAATATTACCATACACACATATAATCTCAATTGATGTATCCTTTCTCAAGCCCTGATGTCATTTATTTCATAACTTTCCCCACCAAACCACTGGTAATTTTTCTCATTTGTTATACAGAGTAATTTTGTTTGCCACCCCCCCCACCCCGCCCCGCAGCCCTCCACGGTGAGCACATACACACACCCCATACTACTCAGCAAAGAATGCTTTTGAGTACACTATCATGAGAAAGGCATCTTTGCTTATAAATAACATGTAGTATTTCCTATCATTCAGTTGTTCAGGCAAAACACTGAGAACCAATAGTGTGGTTTCTTGGAAAAGTCTCCTCCAGCTTTAAAGATTACTTGTAATGCTGGAAGAACTTTTTGTCTTACAAACCTTTAAACAACCCCATTAATGTATTGGAGCAGTTACTGGAAAACTATTTACAAAGATTGTGGAGATGCAACACCTACACCTGTGGAAAAGTTAACTCACAAGTAGAATTTTGCTTTTACATCCATACTGAAAATTATCATCACTTCTCTACTAATACTATGAACATTTTATGAACATAATTTATCTCCATTGCCCTTCACTTTGTCTGTTTCTGTTGATGTATGACACACTTCAAATTGCTAGAAATAAGTTATAGTGAGCAATTCTTAATTATTTGCTCTGATTAAAATTCAGATATATCAAGGAACCTGATTCCACATGTTGCTGTTTGATGGGAGAAACTACTTTAAAATTTATCTGGGTCATTTTAAAACTATATGAATAAGAACTTGCATTAATGTCTGTGAAATGATTAAATATTTTTTATTTCTCATTTTCTTCTGATTTATGGGAGGATAAACTACCAAAGCTGTCATATCTTAAAAAAAATAAGGTACCAGTATGATGGATAGGAGTATCATATGCTCTTTTTAGCGTAAGGGTGAACACAGTTAAGCATCTGTCAAAAAAGTTTATAATTAGATGCAAATCTACACATTAGGCTTTTCACTCATACTTTTGGTTAGGCCTTTCTGCAGAGAAAATCATTAATGCTCTGCCTGCTCAAGAGCATGCTCAACTGTGTCCGACTCTTTGTGATCCCACCAACTGTAACCCACCAGACTCCTCTGTCCAGGAAGAATACTGGAGTGGGTTGCCATTTCCTACTCCAGGGGATCTTCCTGACCCAGAGATTGAACCTGTCTCTCTTGAATCTTCTGCTTTGGTGGGCAGATTCTTTTTCTTCAACTAGATTCTCCCATGAGCAAGGGTTTGATGGAGAGCTTAATTTTAATCACACTGAGAATCTTTTAAGTTAATTTAAAAGATTGATAACCCATTAAAGTCTAACTAGAGTAGAAAGAAAATCAGGAGGGAAAAACGGAAATAGCAGTTAATATAGTGTCTCCTAAAATATTACAAAAGACAGTTTGGGATTTGAAATGAGTTGAAAAGTGAAACTGAAAGTTAGTCACACAGTCATGCCCAACTCTGCGATTCCATGGGCTGTAGCCTGCCCGACTCCTCTGTTCATGGAATGCTTCAGGCAAGGGAGTACTGGAGTGGCTTGCCATTCCCTTCTCCAGGGGATCTTCCCGACCCAGGGATGGAACCTGAGTCTCCTGCATTGCAAGACAGAGTCTTTACCAACTGAATCACCGGGGAAGCCCAAAATGAGTTGAACCGAACCTAAACTTTTGATTCTGCCTCTTTCAGTTTTATAACCTTGGGGTGTGGTGTAGAATATTACTTAGCCTTAAAAAAGAATGAAATCTTGACATTTATGACAACATGAATGGACCTGGAGCATAAAAGTGAAATGAGTCAGGCAGAGAAAGATAAATATTGTAGGAATCCACCTGTATATGGTATCTTAATAAACAAAAGAAATGAACAAACATACGAAACAGAAACAGAGTTATAGATACAAAGAACAGGCTGCCTGTTGCCAGAGTTGAAGAGGGTAGGGAGGGAGTGAAAAACTAGGAGAGGGATATTTAGTGGAACAAACTTCCAGTTGCAAAATAAATGAGTGAAATGAACAGAGAGGAGAATATATAGTCAATAAGTAACAATTTTGTATTTTAACATATCATAACTAGACAATATGGAGATCAGTTTGAAATGTATAAAAATAATGAATCACTTTATTGTGTATCTGGAACTAAAAATGTATAGATCAATTACACTTCAAAAACAAACTCAAAGAAAAAGAAATTAGATTTGTCATCACTAGAGGGAGGGCAGAGGGGATTGGATAAAGGCAGTCAAAAGGTACAAATTTCCAGTTATAAGTACTAGGGATGTAACGTAAAGTGAAAGTGAGTGTTAGTCACTCAGTCATGTCAGACTGTGACCACATAGACTGTAGCCCTCCAGGCTCTTCTGTCCATGGGATTTCTGAGACAAGACTACTGGAGCAGGTTGCCGTGCCCTCTCCAGGAGATCTTCCCAACACAGGGATCAAACCCAGGTCTCCTGCATTGCAGGCAACATGCACATTATTAATATACAACATAAATAAATATAATTAACATTACTATATGCTATATATGTAAGTTTTTAAAAGAATAAATGCTAAGAGTTCTCATCAGAAGAAAAAATTTATTTATGTTTCTTTAATTTTGTATCTATAGGAAATGATGAATGTTCACTATATATTGTGATAATCACTTCATGATATATTTAAATCAAATCATGCTATATACCTTAAACTTATATAGCACTGTATGCCAATTATATCTCAACAAAACTGGAAGAAAAACACTGAGTACAAATACACTGACCTCAGCTCTGAGGACTATAAACTTGAACAAAATACATCATCTTCATTTTGCTACTTGTGCAAGTACCAAATTCCGAACATTAAAAGGTAATGGATGCAAAAAACGTAAAAACATAGATCAGTCTTAAAATACTGATAACTGATTTCCATTTTTTTATGCACTCTATAACTGTAATGATCACCAACTTTATGGATATGAGTTTGAGTAGGCTCCAGGAGTTGGTGATGGACAGGAAGTCCTGGCGTGCTGCTAAGAGTGGGACACAAATGAGCGACTGAACTGGAACTGGAACCGTAATGAAAACAAATGTAAACTTATGTTCAGCATAAAAGGGAAAATAAAGGACAGTCATTTTGAACCAAAATTATTATGACTAAAGCTGTGTTTCTGTTTCAGAAACTTTTGCTCTTATTAAAATTATTTTATTTTTCTCACTTCCTGGCATCAATATACTAATCAATAAGAATCTATTGTCTCAAAATAAAAATAAAAGAATGAGTTGTAATTGTTCTTTAATGTTAAATATTTGTCAGTCAAAAGGAAAGTGAAGTTCAGGTGATATATCTGCAGGGGTTTAGGAATGATAGTGCCTCAGAGTAAGCAAGTAAAGATTAATGGTCCTTTTTTAAGGAGGGGATTAAACTGTGCGCTAATGTTGTATATTCAGGACGAGGTTGGCTTAGAGAAGAGGGGGGAAAAGAAATTGTACTTATTTATTTAGTAAATAATGTTTGAACAGCTACTATTTGCCAGGCTGTGATTGAGGCACAAAGAAAATAGCAAAGAAAAATAATATGTACTTACAGAAATTATATTCTGTTGAAGGAGAACGACAAGTAATGACATTCACAAACAAGAAAGAAAATATAAAATGTAAAACTCCTCCTAAAGAGAAATTTGTTAGAGCTATGAAGACAAAGAAAGCAGAATAAGAGACAGTATGCATGCCTCTTATGCAATTCAGATAATCAGGCATAGTGTCCTAGAAAAGATGACACTAGAGAAGAAGAGCAAATGTAAAGACTCCAAAGCTGGTTTAGTGCTCAAGAAGCAGCCAAACATTCAATGAGTCTGGGAGTGAGTGAACCAAGAGAATTCAGAGACCAGGTCACTCAAATAGTCACGGTTCAGATGATAGAGGATTTTTGAGGCTGTGAAAGAGACTTTCAGTTAGTCTAAATGCTATAGAAATCATTGGAAGTATTAGACTTATGTGCTGTGATAAACACTTTAAAACTACGTGTACAGGGGACTTGAGGGTGAGCGTGATCAAGAGGATGGGTTTGGGAGGGAGAAGGAATGGAAAGGATGAGACCAGTCGGAAGACTTCGCAACGCTCTCAGGAGACATGATGATGACTTGAACCAAGTAGCAGTGAGGGAAGCAGTGAGAGGAATGAGATTCTGGATACATATCAAGGTATCTTTGCAGGACTTGTTGGTGGACTGGACTTGGGTTGAGAAAAGGGAAGAAAGACAAACTTGAGCCTTGAGTGTTGACTGAGCTCCTAGTGCAAAGCAACAGTGAAGACTCAGGGGAAGGGAGTGAGTTTGGGAATACAGATCACTTCTTTATTGAACATGTTAAAATATATATGCCTTGATAAGAAGGCAGTGAAATAGAGAAGTCTGGAACCAAGGGAGAGTCTAGATTGGTGATATTTATTTGGGATAGTAGGATAAAGATGGAATTTACGGCCATGTGCATGGGTGTGCACTAAATGACTTCAGTCGTGTCTGACTCTTTGCCATGCTATGGACTGCAGCCTGCCAGGCTCCCTTGTCTATGGAATGCTCCAGGCAAGAATACTGAAGTGGGTTTCCATGTCCTCCTCCAGGGGATCTTTCTAACCCAGGGATCGAACCCATTTCTCTGATGTCTCCTGCATTGGGAGGCAGATTCTTTACCCCTAGCACCACCTGGGAAGCCCCATTTATGGCCATAGGTCATAATAAAGTTATCTAAAGTACAATTTTAAATGAAGAAAAGAAGCACAAGGATTGAGCTCTGGAAAATGCTGATAACTCCATGTCAGAAAGGAAAGGAATGACCAGTGGAAGACTGATAAAGAGCAGCATGCAGGACAGGAGGAAACACAGATCTGGTAAGAGATACACACATGAGCCTCAGGAACTCGACTCCAAACTTCACATTATTGTCAGAGGAAGGCAGAACAAACAAAATGGGGCTGCCATGCACAAGGCTGGGTGCAGGATGAAGTGATGTGGGAACCAACTTGATGTTATTGGGGGTTGGATGTGGTTTATTAATGCTGGAAGAAAATGTGACCGTAGTCTGCATTTTAGCTAAAGATATAATAAATATGGTGACATCAGGGATTAGGTACAAAGACTGACAGAGATATTGACAATATGAAGATTCAACTAAACCCACCCACCTGTCTTAGAGTTTGTGCAGTTCTATGTATGGTTTATGATTTTCTGAGACTCTAACCAGGGACTATTAGGGCCTCAGTGGTTCCATTCAAAACACAGAGATGGTTTTTCTCTTTTCTGTGATGGAAACTCAAGTTTTGATTTTGAAGTGTCTATTTTTCAGAAGCTAATCAGGGTGAGCTAATCCTGATAACATTTGTCTTTCTTGTGAATTATTCTACATAAAAATTACATTTTCCCTTCTCTCAGCAGACAGTTGCAAACATTGTCAGAGGAAGTCAAGACAAGCAAAACGGGGCTTCCATACACAAGGCTGTGTGAAAGAATTCCCACAATAGCTGTTTGCTAAAGGCGACATTTTATAGTTTAAATTATAACACTGCTGGAAAATCATGAAATGTATACGCAAATTCATTTACCTCATTTGTTTTTCACCCTTAGGTGCAATATTGTGAACAACTGCATTTGAAATCTGAAACAGAGATTTATTTCCCACCAGTGTTTATTTATTCCTAGTAAAATGGACTTCCTTTGAGCAACATGTCATTTTGTGTAATGCTCTGGCAAGCCAAAGTTTTAATTTCACTAAATGGCACATTTTTTAATGGCTCCAAATGCTTTTTTGCCACCATTTATTTTGAAAAACCTAGTGATAACTGTAAAATATGAACTCCTGATTACTAAGAAGATATTTTGGTTAAGTAAGTAATTCACTAATTACCACTACCATAAAACAGAACACAAATGAACAGAAAACAAGTGTTTAAGAATGCAGTCACAATGATTTTTTCCTTTTTTTATCACTAAGTGAAATTTAGTCATCTCTGAGAAGTAGATCTTTCGTTATTTTGAATAGAATAAAAGAAAGCAAATGAAGCATTTCATGATGGATGTAATGATGTCTAATTGGAAAATTGTGCTTAGTCACTCAGTCGTGTCCAACTCTTTGTGAACCCATGAACAGTAGCCCACCAGGCACCTCTGTCAGTGGGGATTCTCCAGGGAAAAACACTGGAGTGGATTGCCATTCCCTTCTCCAGGGTACTTTCATGACCCAGGTCTCCTGCATTGCACGTGGATTCTTTACCATCTGAGCCACCAGGGAAGCCCAAGAATCCTGGAATGAGTAGCCTATCCCTTCTCTAGGGGATCTTCCTGATCCAAGAATCCAGCCTGGGTCTTCGGCATTGCAGGCGGATTCTTTACCAGCTGAGCTACTGGGGAAGCCCAACTGGAAAACTAGACTGATGAATATATTTTTCTGATTTTTCTCTTCCTGGAAATTCTAAGCAATTCTGTCATTACATATTAAATATCTTGTTGCCCATGTTTCAAATGAAGGTGTAATAACAACATGAATGTGAATATGTTGGTGAAAGAGAGCTTTTGGGACTCCAGGTTCAAGGTCATAGAGATGATGATGATAACCCCAACTAACTACATGAATGGAACTGGCAGCTTATGTTCTTTTCTTTGCCTTGCATCTGTAAAGAAGTTATGGTTCAACTAAAATCAACCTCTTCTGGGAGAGTTCTGACTGACTACTTCTCCAAGATTGATCCATATTCAAACAGAACTGCTATTATTTTTTGGTTGGATTCCATAATTCATTTTTAGGAGACAGATGAAATTTTCTGGGGGGATTATTTTTAGATGTTCTATCAGTTAATGCGCTAAACAGGAAATAGGAAACACTAAAGCATCTTGCATCTATTTAGAAAGGGATTTCATATAAGAGAGTAAGTGCCCATAAAATCATTGGAAGGGTTGGAGGAGTGCAGTTTATTCTGGGAATTTAGGAATAATTTCCAAACCATGAGAACCTGCCAGCCAAGAGCTCCTATCATTAAAACTGAAGTTCTACCACTGAAACTACTGAGATGAAGATGATCCATGGTTGTATTCCAGACGTCAGGAAGTCAACACTACCACAAATGTCTCGCAACATAAAAACTGGTGCCTGGATCCTAGAAAATGATAACAATCTCTAAAACCAGGAAATGGGAGAAGAGGAGCTATAATACTGCTGCAGAAAAATTTCACATCTGCAAGACCTTGGCTACCAGTAAAAAACATTCAAAAGGGGAGGAAGATGTCTTCATTCTCACTTGGATTTTCCAGTTCTCGTGTGGATGGATCTTTTTGGTGGGAATCAATTAACATTCAGATCCTAAGCAGTAAAGGAGTACTGAAAATGTAATTTTTAGTTTTCCAACATCTGCTTTAGAAAGATATCCTAGAAGACTGATGGAATAAGAAGAAGCTAAGCAAACTGCAATACTTGTCACAAATGTGATTTTAGAACAAATATACCTTTCAAGTAAAGGTAATATAAGAAGGGCTTTTAATTTTAGATTGTGCGCATTCATATGCTGAGAATGTTTGCCAAAGTCTTTCAGATCCCTATCCATCTCTAAAATATACCGGAAATGTATGCTGCAGCAGAGTATTGGACTAAAGTAACATGACATCATAGTGTGCTTCTTTCAATTTCTAAATCTTTGATAAATATTATATATGCTACACTGGTGTCTTATTTTCACATACTACATGACAAGAATACAGACCAGCCTTTCAGTCATGTGTATTTAAACTTCAATAGTGGTGGCAGCATAAGCTATGAAAATTGATTTTTTTAATTGGTTAATATGGTTCTTTGGGGTACTTCCAGTGACAGCAATGACCGTGACTTTCCCGGACAGTAAGAAATTGCCATAGTCTGTCAATACTGCTTCATCTCATGTGATCTATTAAACATTAAATGTGATCTAAGCATTTTCTTTTCTGATCTATCAATATGAAATAAATTTCCTTTGAAATAATATCATGAATTAACATTTAAAGTGGCTTTTTTAAATTTACTGAATTTCCTTATATAACAATATCAAGACCTTGAGTTTTATTAATGTTGTATCTAATATTTTTGCATGAAGGTAAATAAAAATTTCATTTTCATTTAAACTATCACTTAGTTACCTGAATTTAATTCTGAATATGGCACCCACAAGACATTATGATGGTTAATTATGAGCAAAGATCTCTTGGGGATAAACACAAAAGGCACATATACTATTGTTCTAAGTATTTTAAAAATTGTCATTAGTGAGATCCAAGGAACAACTATATAGGAACTTTTCATCCTTTCTCTACTAGAGAAACATCTATTTGAGTAAAGAACCTAATGTAACTTCTCCCAACTTCTAACTATGACTACTATGTCAAGTTTGGGCAGAGTCTAGAAGGAATTTTTTCTACAGTTACTGGAACTGGCCTTACATAAACATGCACAATGCTCATTTGTGAAAAGTTTTGCTTGATTTTGTTTTGTTTTGTTTATATTTTGCCTCCCCGCTTATGACCTCCTTTCTGTGATTGCAAAAATCCACCCCATACCCCAAATGTATGTAATCTTTGGGGGAGTCAGAATCCTCATCCATTACTTAGGACAGATGCCTGCAAGTTCAGCATCTCACTTGCCTTTCTGCACACTAGGTCATAGAAAAGTGATCCAGGCTAGGATAATCTACTATGACCCCTTAACACTGGATTTACATCTCATGATGCCAAGAAACAGGGAGAGATTCATTATGGCTGTAGCGGAAGCGTCCACAGTGTCCAGGAGCCTGGAAGCAGGGGCAGCCACGTCATTGGTGCTATACGGAGTCCAGAGCAGTTCAAGAGGGACAGTTCCTCAGTCTGGTGCCCAATGGCTATGACAGCTGGGGGCCCTGATTTGGCCTGCTTTTCATTTTAAAAAACAGAGACATTATTTTGCCAACAAAGGTCTGTCTAGTCAAGGCTGTGGTTTTTCCAGTGGTCATGTATGGATGTGAGAGTTGGACTGTGAAGAAGGCTGAGCACCAAAGAATTGATGCTTTTGAACTGTGATGCTGGAGAGGACTCTTGAGAGTCCCTTGGACTGCAAGGAGATCCAACCAGTCCATCCTAAAGGAGATCAGTCTTGGGTGTTCATTGGAGGGAATGATGCGGAAGCTGAAACTCCAAAACTTGGGCCACCTCATGCGAAGAGTTGACTCACTGGAAAAGACCCTTATGCTGGGAGGGATTGGGGGCAGGAGGAGAAGGGGATGACAGAGGATGAGATGGCTGAATGGCATCACTGACTCAATAAACATGAGTTTGAGTGAACCCCGCAAGTTGGTGATGGACAATGAGGCCTGGTGTGCTGAGATTCATGGGGTCGCAAAGAGTCGGACAAGACTGAGCGACTGAACTGACTGACTGAACTGACTGACTAGACTGCCACTCATTTCCATCCATTTCCTAAGATTCATTCCTAAGCCTTCACAGGGATCCTGTGAGTGTTCCACATTTCAATAAATTGATTGCTGTTTTAAAAAAAAAAAATTCAGAAAGAAGCAATTTTGTATTTTTTCTTTCAGCTAAAAATCCTGACTTGTACAGAAATAGATAAAATCAGAATACTGAACACAACTCCGGCAAATAAAGAAAACTGTAATTTGTAACTGTATTAGTTTCCTGGGGCTGCTGTAATAAATTGTCACAGAGCTGTTGGCTTAAAACAACAAAACTTTATTCTCTCACAGTTCTAGAGGCCAGAAGGCTGAAATCAAGATGTTCTCAAAATCACACTCTCTATCCGCTTCTTCTCCCACCCCCACCCCCACCCCGCAAAGACTATAAGGGAGAAACTTTCCCTGCCTTTTCCAGTTTGCTGGCCCCTGGGATTTCTTGGCTTGTGGTAACATAGCTCTGATCCTCATCTCTATCTTCATGTGGCCCCTATGTCTCTGTGTGTCTTTTCTCTTATAAGTACACTCTCATTGGATTTAGACTTCTTCTAATTTAGACTTCTTCTACTTTAGATAGAGATTCTTCTAATCTCTATCATTCTTTAATTACATCTGCATAGGCCCTGTTTCCAAATAAGATGACATTCTGAGGTTCCAGGTAGATGTGAATTTCTAGGAGACATTATTCAAGCAATGGCAGTGATTGTATTTAATTTGCTGAAGTGTCACAGTGAAAATCCACTAGTGGGGCGTGAAAGTGAAAGTGAAGTCGCTCAGTCGTGTCCAACTCTTTGTGACCCCATGGACACCAGGCTTCTCCGTCCATGGGATTTTCTAGGCAAGAGCACTGGAGTGGGTTGCCTTTTCGCAATCCCATGGTGTGTGATAATAAAGCAGTTAAATTATCTCCATAAAATGATGGCAAGTCTCTAGGATTCTAAATAGCTACTGCTAAACATAAAGTTTATTGGGAAGTTAAGAACTGTGGGATGAGGTAGCTGCCTTTACGGCACTGAATAGCATAAGAAAAGAGAATGATAAGGAAACATATCCAAACTATCTATAATTTTGGCCCAAGGAACAAATGGAAGACTTGAGAGTATAGTTAAGAGAATAGCAATACTTTCGAAATAAAAGATGCCTGTATCTCACAATTAAACAGCACACTTAGAATTATCCTACAGATTGATGAAGTTTGATATCAAGTGAATTCACAGTTGTTTTAAGACTGTCATTTTAAAACTATAACACTGCTAGTGGGGGAGAAAACCAGAATTGAGATAAATTTATATGAGGGAATTTTGAAGTTGCAGCATACCATGTATCCACAAACCCAATCAGCCAAAACAGTCCTTTTTCTTGTTTCCTCTGAGGTATTCGTGTGTGCAGCCAACCATGTCATCATGTAAGAGGAAGCACATTCTCTCTGGGCTCCATCCTTTCCCTGTTTATTATCACCAGATCCCTAATCACAGACATATCACAGCTCAATCCTTCAATGATAATGAGGAAGTTGAAAAGCCAGTCCACTGAAACTGAGGTACATGCCAAAATTTTTTAAACTTTTTCAACTTTGTGTCAGCAAAAATTTTGATAATCAGAAAGGGAATTAATTTAAAAACTAGAAAGAGGGCAGAATATAATGTCAAATGAGATATAACTTCAATATGAGGGTTCTTACTGCAGAAATCAAGATCAACATTATACAGTGAGTATTTGAATGTGATTCTAATGGCTTTCTCAGTTAAGTTACAGAAATCTTTACTGAAAGAGTTGAGGTGCCCTTGCTAAATTGAGTTGAGATGCCAAAGAAACAACTCAATATGTTTTAAAGAAGGAATCCAAATGCTCTGTGAAAGCGGAATGTTAGAGTGGATTTGTCAGTTACTGATCACTCGGCTATCTTTTATTTCCCAGAAAGCAAGCCATGCCTTAATTATATTGAGTAATGCATCGTCTGCAAATGCAGGAGATGCAAGAGCCATAGGTTCAATCTTGGGGCCAGGAAGATCCCTTGGAGAAGGAAATGGCAATCCACTCTGGTATTCTTGCCTGGAAAATTCTATGGACAGAGAAGCCTGGTGGGCTACAGTCCATGGGGTTGCAAAGAGTCAGGCAAAACTGAGCACTCACTTAGGTAAGTAGGTAGGTAGTTGATTAGAGACACTTCAATGCTATTGTTGAAATGAATTCTTTGATTCCTATGGGCAGACAATTCCTAGGTAGGGAAGTCAAAGGGAGTGATATAAATACCCCTGGCAGATTTTCAGTGATAACCTTTTCAGGCAACTTGTTATCAACATCACTTAATTCTCAGTGGCAAGGACTTTGACTATAACATAAATACAGAATCTGCCCTAGAGCCATATACTTGATTTACACAAATGGAAAAAAATCTCCAGATGAGATAGGCAGAAGTCTGGAGTGAGTTATTTCAGTGGAAAGTCACAACTTATTGAATTTTCAGAACTACATCCCTTAACAGGCCTGTTACCTTGAATTAAGATGTTAGGTATTCATGAGGAAATATAATGAAAATAATAAACAAATACTAATATAAAACTCTTGACTTTCTCCAAAAGACCCTGACTGACTCTGAATTTTTGCTACTTCTTGGGCAAATACACAAAGGTGTTGTTGCAGATCAAATAAAAAAGATGCAATTTTTGCCTGTATGCGCCTCACCATATACACAGTAGGATGCCTGCATTTGGTTCTCCCAGTTCTAGGGTGTATGGTGTCTGAAAATAATGTAAGCCATCAGCAGGATGTTGCTTAAGATCTGTTACAGAAGGAGAAGCCAAGGTTTGTCCTATCTAAGAAAATAGCAAATAAAGACCAACGGTGTATCACCAGAAAAGTCAAAGAAATAAGTATGTCCATCAAAGACTCTAAAGATGCAAGAGTAATGATTTATATCACAGCCCATTTAATGCTCAGACTTGACCACTTTCAAAGACAGATGGCTTTTTGAGAATGACTGAATTATTGTAAGTTTAATTAGGTGGGGTATCTGACTGCAGCTGTTATTCCATATGTGGAACTGTAGCAAATCAGTAAACTCAAAAGGGTAGATGAAAGTTGATATTTACCCACTTGGATGAAGTTCTTGTAGTATATCCTGCTGTCTCTTTTACAAGATGCCAATACACGCTGAAGTAAAAATATACTCTAATTTCTGGTTAATTGTTAGCAGATTATCTGGGTTTCTGGCACTTGGGAGAAGCAAGATTGGAGCTCTGGGGGCAAGAAACTTTGACAGAGTTTTAAAAATATACATAGCTTAGGAATGAATCCAACCTGTAGGAATAAGTTTGTCCCACATGAACATTTACTAAGGATCCCACTGCAGAGAAAGTTATGAATGTTCAGGTGTTCAAAAAGATGCAGTCAGAAAGTTAGTGTGGCAGTCCTTTTCCACTCCAGAGCTGATTTGCTACCTTGTCAAGTCCTGTGGAAAGAGTATCTCGACCCTGAATGACAGATTGTAATTCATTTAAAATCTCCTTGCTTTCCCTGCCCTGGTCCTGAAAATTATATTTTCTAAGGTTCCCTGATAAGTGGCTTCCAGTTAGAGCTTGTCAGTGGGAAGCATTGGTGGAATATTAGATGGCAGGAGGAAAAGAAAAACTGGAGTATTTCTCTCTTTCTCCACTTCCAGTGGAATCAACAGTAACAGATTCTTCCTTACAGTAGCTTGAATCCTGCCAGGCAGCCTCGGTTCCTACAGTGCCATAGTCCCTTTTTCTCTATTTCCCCCCGTTCCCTACGGATGGTAGCAGGTACCCTCTGGTTGTCTCACTGATAGCCGTATCTGGATTTCAGGCTCTTCCAGTCCTTCATACAGACTCTGTCTTTTGCTACATGGTTCCAAATGGATGTGCCTGGTTTCCAGCAATCATAATGGAGCTAGGTACTGATTCAGCCCTCATTGTTTTCATTTCAATGTCTTCTCTGTACACATTGGACCATCTCTATGTTTGAAATATTAGCTTACCATCTTCACTTTTTAAAGTTATTTTTTGAACCTTGTTCTCTAACTCAGTATCACACTCTTGCTAAAATTGTGTTGGCTCAAAGTCGATCTTTAAACATTGCATATTCAAAACCTAATTTGTCAGCACACCAAAATGCCTCTGCTTAAGTGTAGGCTTAAAAAAAAAAGCTTATAAAAATGATATACAAATGGAGAAATTTAATTAACTATGATACAATGATGCTAACTTCTGAAGCTACCATACTTGTGTCCTCTTTTCTGCCTTAAGAAAGATCCTCATGGAAACTTAAACCAAAGAACCTTTCAGTTCAGTTCAGTTTAGTTGCTCAGTCGTGTCCGACTCTTTGTGACCCCATGAATTGCAGCACACCAGGCCTCCTTGATCATCACCAACTCCCGGAGTTCACCCAAACCAACATCCATTGAGTCAGTGATGCCATCCAGCCATCTCATCCTCTGTCATCCCCTTCTCCTCCTGCCCCCAATCCCTCCCAGGATCAGGGTCTTTTCCAATGAGTCAACTCTTCTCATGAGGTGGCCAAAGTACTGGAGTTTCAGCTTTAGCATCATTCCTTCCAAAGAACACCAGGATTGATCTCCTTTAGAATGGACTGGTTGGATCTCCTTGCAGTCCATGGGACTCTCAAGAGTCATCTCCAACACCACAGTTCAAAAGCATCAATTCTTCCTTTATGTGTTTCCTTTTTACATAGACAGTACTCAGAAAAATCATTATAGTTTATGAACTTTAACCAGCTTTTTTAAACATTGATATCCATAAGATAACTGCATTAGGTAGCATATGGTTCCATCCAAATCCTGCTTTACACCATTATAAGTGCAACCATAGTCAATGTCTTAGAGAAGAACATGCCAACCCACTCTACTATTATTACCTGGAGAATTCCATGGACAGAGGAGCCTGGCAGACTGCAGTCCATGGGGTCACAAAGAGTTGGACATGACTGAGCAACTTTCACTTCACTCGTAGTCAATGTCATTGACTATTGTTTTATAATCTGAGACATGGCAAAAATTCCTATTTTTTTCTTAAAAAAATCATATATCTTGGGAGGAGGTGGAATTAATTTTGTTACTCTTGAAATAAAATTATTTAGAACTTCTTCTGTTATATGATTTTGAAGCTTGATTTACATCTCCATCCCCAAATCCTACAAAATCGGAAGGATAAAACCCACAAAGACAAGGAGAAAAAAGTGAGAACAGTAAAGCAGATGGATAAATGATAACTAATGTGCCAGCTCTGATAAAGCTGAAATTCAGTTATATAATGTGCTAAACTAAAACAAGCTGATCTCCTTTAGAAATTCAGAAGGATTAAAGAATTGGAAGAACCTCACGGCAACCCACTCCAGTCTTCTTGCCTAGAGAATCCCATGGACAGAGGAACCTGGCGGGCTACAGTCCACGGGGTCACAAAGAGTCAGACACGACTGAGTTACTAACAACAAGAACAACAACATAACTCTAAAAGTAGGAGGGGCAGTAAGAATGAAAATAAAAGGGGTGGTTGGAAGTCTATATAAATAGGAATTAGATTCCAGGATTCCTTTTCTGGAGATACTAATCTAGAAGAACTAGACTTTGGAAGAACCCAGGTACAACTGAGAGCAAAAGGTAACCATGTTGAAATCAGACATATTTAGCTCTCTTCTGTTTGTCAGCTTCAAAAATGTCAGCAGCCAGATGTATATTTCCCAGTTAGCAGTCAAGATGATTCCATTCTCCAAAAAAAAAAAATGGTCCCAGGAGAACCAAAGTGAGCTGTTGGATCTCCAGTAGGTTGAGATCACTTTATGATGAGTCCTATCTGGTAACAAGTCTCCTTTCCCCCAAAACACACACAAAGATACTGAAGATTTAGTGTATCAGTCCCAAATGGAAAAATTTAACCAAGGATCAATAGACACTTAAGAAAAACCTTTGAAATGAAAGAGACTAAAACGAAGAGCAAAAAGAAAGTTAGAGGAACCAAGGAGAGCAGAGAAAATAAGAAGACTCCAAAAGGCTTTATTTGATATCCTATGTGACAAAAAGAAGATATTACCAATCTGAAGCAAGAGCAGACAATTAATAACAGAGAAACCTACAAAGAAAAAAAGATTTAAGAAATAAAACATTAAAATGAAAATCCTTTGCAAGAATAAAAAGATGAATTTGAAGACTTTTAGAAAATAGAGTAAAAGACAAAGTAGGAAAGAAAAGGTTAGAAGATTACCACAAAATCTACACTAAAATGATACCAATTGTAAACTAAAAGAAACAAAGAGAAACTATCAAATAAATAATACATCACAACATTACAGAACCAAAGGAACCAGTTTTCAGTAGAGATAGATTTAGTGCCCAGCACAACGGATGGAGAAAAATCAACATCAAAGCAATTACTAGAATTTAAGAACACAAGTTTCAAAAGGAGATAGCAAAATAAATAAATAAAAAGGCCTCAGTGTTTGGAAATCAGATTGGCCTTAGCTTTCTCAGTGGCAGCACTGAAAGAAGAGAATAGAGCATCACCATCAAATGTGAGGGAAAAAAATAATTCCATTTGAGAACTCTAAGCATCATCACATGCTGAAGTATGATAATAAAAATGTATTTTCAGACGATGTATCAGAAATCACTTCTTAGATTATTTCTCAGACACTGACTTGAAAATGTGTTCCAGCTAAGTGAGGAATTAAGAAAAATGGAAATGTGGAACTTCCAACATGAGAGGGATGACACCAAGGAAATAAGTAAAGGAAGAAACAGGCTGATGGTGTATGTAGCTGCTGATTCAGAGCAAAGTTGCCCAACACACTCGGACTGTAGCCATTGGAATGGATAAAGAGAAGATTCCAAGAATGAGATTAAAGAAGAACATAAAATTAGCATTATACTTGATTTTTTTTTAATGCACTGAGGAGATGTCTGTGAGAGGCCACTTGAGGCAGAGGCATAAAATGTCTGAATAATTAAAAAAGAGAAAGAGTGAGAAATAAATCAGTAAATGAAACAACCTCCAAGTATAAGACTATATAAGAAAGGAAGTCACATCACTGTCCTACACAAAGTGAATGCTGAGGAAGAGCTTCTTGTTGCTGTTGCTCTTGTAATTATATTTCTTTGCTCACCCATTAATATTTTTATGTCATAATAAAACTGAGTACCCTATACAAATTGAATATATTATACAAAAAATCATAATATAACTGCTTTGGAGGATAAGAGAGGCAAATGCACACCGTAAGGTGAGAGATGGAGAGCTAAATCAACATCATCAGTAGAAAGATAACATATAACATACACATATAACATACATTTCACATGAACTTATAACATGCATGTGTGACATATAATGTGCGTGGACAACATATATATAACATCAGTTCAGTTCAGTTCCTCAGTCGTGTCCAACTCTCAGCAACCCCATGAACTACAGCACGTCAGGCCTCCTTGTCCATCACCAAATCCCAGAGTTCACCCAAACCCATGTCCATCGAGTCAGTGATGCCATCTAGCCATCTCATCCTCTGTCATCCCCTTCTCTTCCTGCCCTCAATCTTTCCCAGCATCAGGGTCTTTTCAAATAGTCAGCTCTTCACATAAGGTGGCCAAAGTACTGGAGTTTCAGCTTCAACATCAGTCCTTCCAATGAACACTCAGGACTGATCTCTTTTAGGATGGACTGGTTGGATCTTCCTGCAGTCCAGGGACTCTTAAGAGTCTTCTCCAGCACCACAGTTCAAAAGCATCAATTCTTCAGCACTCAGCTTTCTTCACAGTCCAACTCTCACATCCATACATGACCCCTGGAAAACCATAGCCTTGACTAGATGGACATTTGTAGGCAAAGTAACATCTCTACTTTTTAATATGCTTGTCTAAGTTGGTTGTAACTTTCCTTCCAAGGAGTAAGCGTCTTTTAATTTCATGGCTGCAGTCACCATCTGCAGTGATTTTGGAGCCCCCCAAAATAAAGTCAGCCACTGTTTCCACTGTTTCCCCATCTATTTCCCATGAAGTGATAGGACCAGATGCCATGATCTTCATTTTCTGAATGTTGAGCTTTAAGCCAACTTTTTCACTCTCCTCTTTCACTTTCATCAAGAGGCTCTTTAGTTCTTTACTTCCTGACATAACGGTGGTGTCACCTGCATATCTGAGGTTATTGATATTTCTCCCAGCAATCTTAATTCCAGCTTGTGTTTCTCATGATGTACTCTGCATATAAGTTAAATAAGAAGGGTGACAATATACAGCCTTGACGTACTCTTTTTCTTATTTGGAACCAGTCTGTTGTTCCATGTCCAGTTCTAAATGTTACTTCCTGACCTGCATACAGGTTTCTCAAGAGACAGGTCATGTAGTCTGGTATTCCTATTTCTTTCAGAATTTTCCACAGTTCATTGTGATCCACACAGTCAAAGGCTTTGGCATAGTCAATAAAGCAGAAATAGATGTTTTTCTGGAACTCTCTTGCTTATTCCATGATCCAGCAGATGTTGGCAATTTGATCTCTGGTTCCTCTGCCTTTTCTGAAACCAGCTTGAACATCTAGAAGTTCATGCTTCATGTATTGCTCAAGCCTGGCTTGGAGAATTTTGAGCATTACTTTACTAGCATGTGAGATGAGTACAATTGTGCGGTAGTTTGAGCATTCTTTGGCATTGCCTTTCTTTGTGATCGGAATAAAAACTGACCTTTTCCAGTCCTGTGGCCACTGCTGAGTTTTCCAAATTTGCTGGCATATTGAGTGCAGCACTTCCATAGCATCATCTTTCAGGATTTGAAATGGCTCAACTGGAATTCCATCACTTCCACTAGCTTTATTCATAGTGATGCTTCTTAAGGCCTACTTGACTTCACATTCCAGGATGTCTGGCTCTAGGTGAGTAATCACACCATTGTGATTATCCGGGTCATGAAGATCGTTTTTGTACAGTTCTTCTGTGTATTCTTGCCACCTCTTCTTAATATTTTCTGCTTCTGTTAGGTCCATACCATTTCTGTCCTTTATCGAGCCCATCTTTGCATGAAATGTTCCCTTGGTATCTCTAATTTTCTTGAAGAGATCTCTAGTCTTTCCCATTCTGTTGTTTTCCTCTATTTCTTTGCATTGATCACTGAGGAAGGCTTTCTTATCTCTCCTTGCTATTCTTTGGAACTCTGCATTCAAATGGGTATGTCTTTCCTTTTCTCCTTTGCTTTTCACTTCCCTTCTGTTCACAGCTATTTGTAAGGCTTCCTCAGACAGCCATTTTGCTTTTTTGCATTTCTTTTTCTTGGGGATAGTCTTTATTCCTGTCTCCTGTACAATGTCAGGAACCTGCATCCATAGTTCATCAGGCACTCTATCTATCAGATCTAGTCCCTTAAATCTATTTCTCACTTACACTGTATAGTCATAAGGGATTTGATTTAGGTCATACCTGAATGGTCTAGTGGTTTTCTCCACCTTCTTCAATTTCAGTCTGAACTTTGCAATAAGGAGTTCATGATCCGAGCCACAGTCAGCTCCCAGTCTTGTTTTTGTTGACTTTATAGAGTTTCTCTATCTTTGGCTGCAAAGAATGTAATCAATTTGATCTCTGTGTCAACCATCTGGTGATGTCCATGTGTAGAGTCTTCTCTTGTGTTGTCGAGTGTTTGCTATGATCATACAAAGATATAAATAAGAAATAGCAATGTAAACTATGCTATCCTATCCTATGCTATGCTAAGTCGCTTCAGTCATGTCCAACTCTTTGTGACCCTATGGACTGTAGCCCACTAGGTTCCCCTGTCAATGAGATTCTCCAGGCAAGAATACTGGAGAAGGTTGCCATTTCTTTCTCCAGAGGATCTTCCCAACCCAAGGATTGAACCTGCATCTCTTATGTGTCCTGGATGGGCAGGAGGCTTCTTTACCACTAGCGCCACCTGGGAAGCCCAACGTAAACTAATATAAATGTAAATTCTGAAAGAATCAATAAGAAAGTCAGATGAAGAAAGGTGCAGGTGAAGGACTTGCTGAAAGATGGAAGATGGGAAAAAGACTACTGCCTTTTGTAAAATGCTTTATAGATATACAGTGTTTGTGTACATACAAATTGATTAAAATTTTTAAAATCATTAGTCATTTGATGAAAAGTATTAACATAAGCCAAGACAATCTAACATGCCCTCTCCAGGTCTGAGACAAAAATATGCCCGACCCAGACTGGAGCAGTCTACAGATCCCACCCCTTCAAACCATGGACACAATTGGTACACACATAAGCAATATTTGCCTCTGAGACCTTTCTTTTTATGTTTCCATGGACACCTAACACTTTTCTGCTAAATAATATAATCTCTCTTTACATTAATTCTGCCATAGAAATGTTTCTAGGTGAGGAAGTCACTTTATCTCTAGAGGGGTAATTTTTTGCAAATGTGTGCTCTAATTCTTACATGATGATTATCATAATTTAACTTTCTCATTCTATTTACTTAACTTCAACTTCCTGAAGTATGTTTAACTCTACCACCTCAAAACAGAGAAATTGTCAACCCTGATTTAAAAGCTATATCCTTACTTATTATTTTAACTTACTTCTTAACACACTGTTTTAAACACGTTAGCCTATGTGTTCAGTTGTGTTCAACCCTTTGCAACCCCATGGACCTGCCAGGCACCTCTGTCCATGGGATTTTACAGGCAAGAATACTGGAGTGGGGTGCCATTCCCTTCTACAGAGGATCTTCCAGACCCAAGGATCAATGTCTCCTGCATTGGCAGGAGGATTCTTTACTACTAAGTGCCACCTAGGAAGCCCTTTAAATACATTAATTCATGCTTAAATGTCTATACTCTTAGGAGGCATGTGTCACAATGCACATGCTCTGTTCAGAGTAGGAGTTAATTAATTGAAAATTTTTAAAGTATATTTTTATGGGCATCTGCTCAATGACTAATACATTAAATTGGCAGCAAACAGTATTAAATAACTTTGGGATTTATTATCTGCAAATATCATTTCTCTTACACCATTAAGAGTGTAAAACATTATTAGCTAGGAATTCTGTGGAGATGTAACTCTTTAAGAATTAATGGATTTTTAAAATAATGTTGATAAAAATTTGACCTTAGACTCAATTAATTTTTAATCTTATTCCAAGGACAATAAACACAATCATATGAAGATATAATAAAATAGATTTTGTATTTCTTGCTAGCTCAGTCAGTTCTGAAGGTACCAACAGGAAAAAGCTTACACCAATCAATGATTTCACCCTTTGTGGAATTGGACACTCCATATCTCTTTTCAGCACTAATGCTCACACTGTAAAATTCTTTGACAAATGCTGGCCAAATCTATCAGCAGTAGGCCTATCTATGAACAAGCTTCAAGATCAACACTAGTCTAATATCCCCCCTGCCTCCAAATCAAGATATATGTGTTTTTATCAAGATTTTAGAACCACATATGTTTATCGAACAGTACATATTTTTAATAATATACAGCTACTCCACATGAAAATAGAGCATATTTCAGAACTTTTTCATCAATAAATTAAAATATCTGGTGCTTTTAATTAATTAAGAAAAATCACACTGTATATAGTTTTGTTTGTAGAGATGACCTTACATCTCTCAGAATGAATTGGGAAGGTCACAGTTTGGTTCTTTACATGCAAAAATTCTAAATTACTAAGTGAAAAAAAAGTGAAAGTGTTAATCACTCATCTATGTCTGACTCTGTGACCCTATGGACTGTAGCCCACCGGTCTCCTCAGTCCATGGAATTCTGCAGACAAGGATAGTGGAGTAGGTAGCCATTCCCTTAAATATGGTTGTTTTGTTGTTAGGTATTAACATAGGAATTCTTGGTTATTTACCAAGGAAAGTGATTGCGAGACACTTTAGGGCCCAGGATCCTTTGCTATAGTGCTCCAAAGCTTGCACTTGACAACCATCTCCTTGAGCTACAATACACAAAGAAACCATAAGAGACTAAAAATAACTGTGTGCATGAGCATTTTAAGCAAATTCTGGACAAAACATGCAAAAAACAAAAAGTCCAACTACTGCTACTAAAGAGCCAGGAGCAAAATCAGGGGACTGAGAGCAAAAGCAGCGTACTCTGCATGTCCCACTGCACACAACATCACAAAGGGGTGTGCAAATCTCTTAAGCCACCTCCCTCACCAAGACCTTTGACACACCCCTACCCTCACTCCCATATAAAGAACTTGTCAGCCCCCTCAGAGAGGGAGCAAGCACTGGAGTTCTTGTTTCTTCTTACACCCACCTGCTTCAGCAGGGGCTCCAATAAAGCCTTGCCTGAATTTCCTGTCTGGCCTCTGATCAATTTGTATTGATTAAGGTGGCCAAGAACTCTGGACAGTAACAATTGAACAAAATGAAAAGCTAAAGAAAAAGTACCAAACATATTCAAAAAGGGAGAAACACCAGGTATCATCTAATGAAACAGAAATAGAAATGTTAGTTGCTCAGCCCTGTCTGACTCTTTGCGACCCCATGGATAAACGGGAGTCCCCCTGCCAAAATGAGAGGTCCCTTTGAAGCATATTCTCAGGGCTCTGCCTGAATAATTTCAGGGTAATGACAACCACAAATATGTATGTGTTTGATCTGACTGAATCCAACCTTTTTCTTAGGTAACACTGTAGTATTGACTCTGTGTTATTGTTTCCATGTTCTGCTTCTAAAGGAAAACAATTAGAGTATGAGAAGATTGTTACTATGATCCTTTCTGGGCTAGTCTTCCACAGTATAAATATTCCCAATTTCTCATTTGTTTTCTTTAGCAGCATGGCTTCTTTATCCTTTGCCAAATGGAGGTCTAATTCTAGATGGACACAGAGTTAATGGCGAGTCTCTTAATATGCAGTTTCAAGAAGAAAAGAGAATGTTCTGAAGAGGGGATTCTACTTATCCAAACCAATGATTTTCAAAATCCAAAGACTCTCTCTCCCATGAAATGTTTGGGGTCTATTTATTTATTTATATTGAGCTTTAACTAACATACAATACTATATTTCAGGTATATGACATAGTGATTCTCCATTTTAATATTATGAAACGATCACTATTGTAAGATGAGTTACCATCAGTTCAGTTTAGTCGCTCAGTCGTGTCCAACTCTTTGTGACCCCAAGAATCGCAGCACGCCAGGCCTCCCTATCCATCCCAACTCCCGGAGTTCGCTCAGGCCCACGTCCATCGAGTCCATGATGCCATCCAGCCATCTCATCCTCTGGCGTCCCCTTCTCCTCCTGCCCCCAATCCCTCCCAGCATCAGAGTATTTTCCAGTGAATCAACTCTTCGCATGAGGGGGCCAAAGTACTGGAGTTTCAGCTTCAGCATCATTCCTTCCAAAGAAATCCCAGGGCTGATCTCCTTCAGAATGGACTGGTTGGATCTCCTTGCAGTCCAAGGGACTCTCAAGAGTCTTCTCCAACACCACAGTTCAAAAGCATCAATTCTTTGGCGCTCAGCTTTCTTCACAGTTCAATTCTCATACCCATACATGACCACTGGTAAAACCATAGCCTTGCCTAGAAGGACCTTTGTTGGCAAAGTAATGTCTCTGCTTTTCAATATGCTATCTAGGTTGGTCATAACTTTTTTCCAAGGAGTAAGTGTCTTTTAATTTCATGGCTGTAGTCACCATCTGCAGTGATTTTGGAGCCCCCAAAAATAGTCTGACACTGTTTCCACTGTTTCCCCATCACCATAAAAATGTTGATTAAAATGTATTGACTCTAGTTTCTATGCTGTACATTATATCCCCATGATTTATTTATTTTAGAGTTGGAAGTTTGTACTTCTTAATCCCCTTCATGTTTCAACCCCTACCCCTACCCCTACCCCTTTGCCCTCTGGCAACAGAAGCTTTGTTCTCTGCATCTGATTTCATACCTATTTTGCCTTATTTCTTTGCTTTGTTTTTAAGATTGCACATAAAAGTGCAAGAAATCATGCTGTACTGTCTTTCTGTCTGACTGACTTCACTTAGCATTGAAACACATACATATTTCCTCAGAAATTGGTATACTTGGACTGAATATGATTTTTTTTAATTGCAAAGAATTCTGAGCTGAGTTGTCTATAAACCTTACTTGGACAAGCTCTAATTTAGATTTTTGAGCAAAAAATAATATCATAACATTTCCTAATTACTACTGGTACCCATTAAGCTTAAAGTAAACTTAACCTGAGTTTCTGTTAAGCCAGGTGTTCCAGTCCTATATTTTGCAATTGATATTTTCATTGTGTATTTGGAATCTCTGTTTGGCTTTGTGTGTTTGTGTGTGTTCAGATTCTTGTTAATTTAGGTCTATAAGTTAAGTCTGTTGAGTAAAATAGTTGAACCTTGACTCTATTACCTGAAATAATTGCTTCCCTTGCCAACACTGTATCACTTACAAATCTGATAAATGTTCCTTCATCCAAGTCATTGATGAATATTTATCAGACTAAATAAAGAATTTTATGACATGCCACAAGATACCTCCTTCCAAGGTGACAATCATTTATTAAACAACACACTTGGGGGTAAGCTAAGGATTTATTAAACCGCTCCATCACTTAACATATTTCTCTATTTTGCCTACAAGCATGCTGTATTCAAGAGAACTTACAAACTGCTTTACTGAAATTCTGATAAACTGTGTCAATAATACTTCTCTGCTCTCAAAGATCTAGCAGAGTCAGTTCTGGTGGGGAAAGCAGTGGACATTTATTGAGCATTTAAACCTTCAAAATGCATCCCCTCATTTATGACCACCATCTGAAATGAACTTTTTAATTTTCCACATATAAGGACACAAAGGACTAAGGAAAAGTACATGATGCCACAAAACTAAAAGGAAAGAAGTCCAAGGGCTTTTTGTATCTCATCACTTACTAGCCCCGTAGCATTAAGCAAGTTTCTTAATATCTCTGCAGTATGTATATTTCAGAATACATGTATACTCAGCTCTGAATAGTTGGTTATACCCTAAATTCCATCAACTAATTCACAGTGTACGTAACAGAGAATCAGAATAAAATATATAAAACGTAATAGAAATTTATCTGTCACTTAAAAGTTTGAGAAGGGCAGTCTAAAGCTAGTATGGTTGCTCTTTTTCACGCAATTCTCAAAATGCCAGGTTCTTTCCATCTTGTTTCTTCATCATGCACAGCCTCCGATCTCAAGATTAACTCATTATTCATGATAACTGCTCCAAGTTCCAATTAGTACACTCACATTTCAGGCAGCAGCAAAGAGGAAGAATAAAGAAAAATGGATAATACAAATTCACCTTAGGAAAGGATTCTGGCAGCTGCTACATGACATTCTATGAGACATGTATATCTCATTGTCCAAAAGATAGTCAGATAGTTGTATCTCACTGCCAAGAAAGCTGAAAAGTGCATTTTTAAAAATTCTGTATGTTTGTGTGCCCAATACAAAGTAACTATTCTATTACTATGGAATAAGGAAAATGGATTTGGGGAGACAGCTATATCTTGTGAGAAACATGCTAGCTATAAATATAAATGAGTTTAATTGCATATACTTGTTTTTAATTAACCCTACTGATTCTCCTTAGTCAGAGAAGCCATGGGGTCACAAAGAGTTGGACACAACAGAGAAACTAGCACTTTCACACTGATTCTCAAATATGAACTTTTTGTATTGCCTTTACTTTGTTCCAGAAATACCTTAACACATTCATTTATTAATTTATTCATTCAGTCAGCAGACATTACTAGATACCACACTAGATATTGGTCCTCAAGAATCAATACAAGACACAGTTTCTGTCATAGAGGAATAAAAATTCTGTTTCTGTGTGAAAAAATATTGTGAAGGAGACAGACTTTTGAACAAGTGAAATAACTTTCATAACAGAATTATATAAAAGAGAGCCAGGAGAAGAGTAAGATTAAATTAAACAAACAGTGAAGAGTTGAGGAAGGCTTCAAAAAGGTAATATTAAAGTTAACTTTGAAGGACACATGTATTTTTTTATCAGAAAAAAAAAGAGTGGGAAAAGTACTCTGGTCAAAATAATAATATATATACTAAGGCATAAAGAAGCAAAAACAGGACCATGCTGTTATAGCAACATGCATAATTTCATACTATTATTAAGAGAGATTAAATAACTTTTCCAAGAAAACCTAGTTGGTAAGGAGCAGAGCTTAGATATAAAACCAACTCTACCCATCAACAACTGATAACCAACAACTAATAACAAGCCAGTCTATCAACATGCAGATAGTTTGCTTATTTATTAATGGGTTGAAGTCGCTCAGTTGTGTCCGACTCTCTGTGACCCTATGGACTTTAGCCTACCAGGCTCCTCTGTCCATGGGATTTTCCAGGCAATAGTACTGGAGTGGATAGCCATTTCCTTCCCCAGGGGATCTTAACGACCCAGGGATCAAACCCGGGTCTCCCACATTGTAGACAGACGCTTTACCGTCTGAGCCACCAGGGAAGTCCTAATAAACAGACATCAGCTCATTGTATCAATATTTATGAGCCTTTGGATAAGCCTAACATTCACCTGTGACTCCCTTAATGTGTGTATTTGTGTATTTTCGTGTGTATGTGCATGTGGTGTTTTTATTAGTCCAAGTGTCCCATCTTCCACTTCTATTGTGCATCAAGAAGAGTCACCAAGAAGCAATTTCTTATATTTCTTAGAGAATGGAAGCTTACATTCACTCACACTGTTTGTTTCTTCTTAAATAAGGTGTTAGACAACTAAGTGACTTCACTTTCACTTTTCACTTTCATTCATTGGAGAAGGAAATGGCAACCCACTCCAGTGTTCGTGCCTGGAGAATCCCAGGGACGGAGGAGCCTGGTGGGCTGCCACCTATGGGGTCACACAGAGTCAGACACGACTGAAGCGACTTCGCAGCAGCACCAGCAGCAGCATAACGTGTAAAGAAAACTAATGTCTTGTATACAGACATCCAGCCAACCTAAATCAGAGCATCTTTAATAAAAATAATTTTTTGAATTTTGTTAAATTTATGAAATTTACTACCTTCCTAATTGAAATATATTTGAAATATAACATTGTATAAATTAAGATATATAACATGCTGATTTGATGTATTAATTAATATGGTTGTCACTGTAGTGATAATCAGCATTTCTATAACCTGTCACGATTATAATTTTTTTTTTTTAGTGGTTAGAATAATTAAGATCTAGGGGCTTCCCAGGTGATGCAGTGGTAAAAAATCCACCTGCCAATGCAGGAGACACAGGAGATGTGGGTTCGATCCTGGGTCAGGAAGATCCCCCGAGGAGGAAATGGTAACCCATTCCAGTATTCTTGCCTGGAAAATCCCATGAACAGAGGAGCCTGGAAGGCTACAGTCCATGGGGTCACAAAGAGTCAGACACAACTGAATGACTGAACACACACACACACACATAATTAAGATGTAGTCTCTGAGCAACTTTGATGTATATAACACAATACGGTTTGTATTAAACTGTACATGAGATCTGTAGGGCTGACTTGCTACCCATTGCAAGTTTGTATCCTTTAATAACTGTCCTATCCACCACCACCTCCATTCCCTGCTAAGCATCATTTTCTTCACTGTTTTTATGAGTTTGACTATTTAGTGAAAGTGAAAGTTAAGTCGCTCAGTCGTGTCCAACTCTTTGCAACCCCCCTGGACTGTACCCCACCAGGCTCCTCCATCCATGGGATTCTCCAGGCAAGAATACTGGAGTGGGTTGCCATTTCCTTCTCCAGGGGATCTTCCTAACCCATGGATCGAACCCAGGTCTCCCACATTGCAGGCAGGTGCTTTAACCTCTGAGCCACCAGGGAAGCCCTTGACAATTTAGATTCCATATAAATGATATCCTATAGTTATTTGACTTGGTCTGACTTATATGACTTAGCATAACATCTTCAAGATCCATCCATGCTGTCATTAATTGCAGGATGTCCTGTGTCATGGCTGAATAACATTCAGATATATCTAATGTATGTATCTATATCTATGTCTATGTCTGTATCTGTATCCATAAATATATGCCACATCTTTATCTCTTCTTCTTTTGACAAGCACTTAGTTTATTTCTGTATCTTGAGTATTGTGAATAATGCTGCAAAAAACATTGAGTATGTATATATCTCTGCAGTATTCTGTTTTTATTTCTTTTGAGTAGATACTCAATGAAGTGGAATGGCTGGATCTGGACCATCTTTTCTTCTGCTATCTTAACCTTTTCTGCACTGGCTTCCAACTTCATCCTGACACACAAGGTTTAGTATTATCTAATGAGAGTAATTTGTTAACAGTAAATAAAACTGGGTTTTCTAGCACAGATTTATTTTTCAGTAGCCAAGTTGTGTCCAACTCTTGGCAGCCCCATGGACTGTAACTCTCCAGGCTTGCCTGTCTTTCACTATCTCCCAGAGTTTGCTCAAACGCATGTCCATTGAGTCAGTGATACCATTCATCCTCTGTTGCCCCCTTCTCCTCCTGCCTTCAATCTTTCCCAGCATCAGAGTCTTTCCCAGGGAATCAGCTCTTTGCACGAGATGGACAAAGTATAGGAACTTCAGCTTCAGCATCAATCCTTCCAACAAACATTCAGGGTTGATTTCCTTTAGGATTGACTGGCTTGATCTCCTTGCTGTCAAAGGGACTCTCAAGAGTCTTCTCCAGCACCACAATTTGAAAGCATCAATTCTTTAGTGCTCAGATTTCTTTATGGTCCAACTCTCACATCCATACATGACTACTGGAAAAATCATAGCTTTGACTATAGGAATCTTTGTCAGGAAAGTGATGTCTCTGCTTTTTAAAACACTGTCTAGATTTGTCATAGCTTTTCCTCCACGGAGCAAATGTCTTTTAATTTCATAGCTGCAGTCACCTTCTGCAGTGATTTTGGTTCCCAAGAAAATAAAATTTGCCACTGTTTCCACTCCCCCACCCCCCTTTATTTGCCATGAAGTGATGGGACTGGATGCCATGATCTTAGTTTTTTGGATATTGAGGGTTGTTTTTTTTTTTTAATTTTAATTTTTACTTTATTTTGCTTTACAATACTGTATTGGTTTTGCCATACATTGACATGAATCCGCCACAGGTGTACATGAGTTCCCAACCCTGAACCCCCCTCCCACCTCCCAACCCATATCATCTCTCTGGATCTTCCCCGTGCACCAGCCCCAAGCATCCTGTATCCTGCATCGAACATAGACTGGTGATTCGTTTCTTACCTGATAGTATACATGTTTCAATGCCATTCTCCCAAACCATCCCACCCTCTCCCTCTCCCACAGAGTCCAAAAGTCCGTTCTATACATCTGTGTCTCTTTTGCTGTCTCGCATACAGGGTTATCATTACCATCTTTCTAAATTCCATATATATGTGTTAGTATACTGTATTGGTGTTTTTCTTTCTGGCTTACTTCACTCTGTATAATCGGCTCCAGTTTCATCCACCTCATTAGAACTGATTGCTCAACATCACTCATTATCAGAGAAATGCAAATCAAAACCACAATGAGGTACCATTTCACACCAGTCAGAATGGCTGCGATCCAAAAGTCTACAAGCAATAAATGCTGGAGAGGGTGTGGAGAAAAGGGAACACTCTTACACTGTTGGTGGGAATGCAAACTAGTACAGCCACTATGGAGAACAGTGTGGAGATTCCTTAAAAATTGCAAATAGAACTGCCTTATGACCCAGCAATCCCACTGCTGGGCATACACACTGAGGAAACCAGAATTGAAAGAGACACGTGTACCCCTATGTTCATTGCAGCACTGTTTATAATAGCCAGGACATGGAAACAACCTAGATGTCCATAAGCAGATGAATGGATAAGAAAGGTGTGGTATATATACACAATGGAGTATTACTCAGCCATTAAAAAGAATACATTTGGATATTGAGTTTTAATCCAGCTTTTTACTCTCTTCTTTCTCCCTCATCAAGAAGCTCTTTAGTTCCTCTTCACTTTCTGCCATTAGGGTCAAATCATCTGTATATCTGAGGTTGTTGATACTTCTCCCAGCAATCTTGATTCCAGCTTGTGAGTCACCCAGCCTGGCATTTTGCATGATATACTCTGCATATAAATTAAATAAGCAGGGTAACAATATACAGACTTGTCAGAGTCCTTTCCCAATTTTAAACCAGTCCATTGTTCCATGTCCAGTTCTAATTGTTGCTTCTTGACCTGCATACAAGTTTCTCAGGAAGCAGGTGATATGGACTAGTATTCCCAACTTTTCAAGAATTTTCCAGTTTGTTGTGACACACAGTCAAAGGCTTTAGTGTAGTTATGAAGCAGTAGTAGATGCTTTTCTGTAATTATCGTGCTTTTCCTACAACCCAGTAGATGTTGGCAATTTTATCTCTAGTTCCTCTGCCTTTTCTAAATCCAGCTTATATGTCTGGAAGTTCTTGGTTCACATACTGTTGAAATCTAGCTTGAAGAATTTTGAGCATTACCTTGCTAGCATGTGAAATGAGCACAATTGTATGGTAGTTTGAACATTCTTTGGCACTGTCCTTTGGACAGATTACTACTGAACATGATTTTTTAATTTTTTCAAAATTATACCATTGATATTTATTTACAGCATAAGAAAAAGATTTTAAAAATAAATTAGCTAAGACCAAGTACAATTTCTTTTTCAAAATATTATTTCTCCAATTGTTATAACTGAATCAGACAATTCAGTTGCTATTTTGACATCTATTTCTCTCTTTTAGGAGCAATATGGCAATAGTGTGCATGCAAGCATGCTCAGTCATGTCCAACTCTTTGCAACCTTGTGGACTGTAGCCAGCCAGGCTACTCTTTCCATGAGATTTTCCCAATAAGAATGCTGGAGTGGGTTGTCATTTCCTTCTCCAGGGGATCTTCTCAATCTAGGGATCTAACTTGGGTTTCCTGTGTCTCCTGCATTGCAGGCAGATTTTTTACTGCTGAGCTACTGGGCAATCCAATGGCAATAGTAGATAGAAACAAAAACGTCTGAAGTCAGGAAAACCTAGTTTCAAGTTGAAAGTCCCACTGTTTATTGATGCATACTAGTTGTATGACCCTGTGCAAGTCACTTAACTTCATTCATCTTTAGCTTCCTAATATGTAAAATACAGATGAGGGCTTCCCAGGTGGTCCAGTGGAAAAGAATCTGCCTGCCAATGCAGAGACACAAGAAAATCAGGTTTGATCTCTGGGTAGAGAAGATCCCCTGGAAGAGGAAATGGAAATCCACTCCGCTATTCTTGCCTGGTAAAATCCCATGCACAGAGGAGTCTGGCAGGTTACTGTCCATGGGTTCACAGAGTCAGACATGACTGAGCTTGTGTGCAAAATATAGGTAATGCCACATATATATTAGAGTGAATATTAAACAAGGTCTATATACGAAATGCTCGTAAAATGCTAAAGCAAAGGCAATTAGGACTGTTAGATTCAAGTGTAACCAAATATGGATCTGCTAGAAAACTCTTGGAGATAATCTAATTCAACTTAATTATTTAACAGATATTGTCATCAAATCTCAAGGAAGTGACATGATTTGCTCAAAATTGCATAGCAAATTGAGACAGAGCAGAGATCATATCTTGTATCAATTTATTTCAGTTAAGCCTTTATCCGCTACTTCATATCATTGCATCCAGAGTAAAAACTGTCTTCAAATTCTATGCAAAAGCATTTGTGTATTTTTCATCAACATAAAAAAAGAATTAAAACAAATATTATGTGAAAGACTATGATTATAGAATTCAATGGTATTNCTTAACTCTGTCTGACTCATGATAATAGAAAAACATAGACTTTAAAACAGTAAAATAAGGACATTAGAAATAGCTTTTTAAAGTTATAGAAACTAAAGTAGATTTAAGTAGAAAAAAAATAGTAAAAGCTATTTTGTATAACAAGTAGTTCTGAGGTAACAAAATAGTAGCAATCATTTTAACACAAAGATTGTATGTTAAATCTAATCCTAAAGGTAGATACTTTTTGAAATCTTTCAGTAGGTTCACATGTGACAAAGACTTTTGAGAGTGGCAAACTCAGATGCAAACTAACTGTGAAACCCATTATACTTCTATCAGAGTTCTTGCTGCCAAATACAAAACCAACACTTCCTTCCCAATTCTTAACTTGTGAATGAATGGGGAGTGATATTACATTACTGATTTGGCATTTCAATCCTATTTATAATGTTTTTTTGTTCTCAGAGGGGTTTGTCCTACTTCCCATTCATTCAGAGATAGTCACTGTCCCAGAGAAGGGGCACTACAGCATAGCTGGAAAACAATGACATCACATTTTTACATTTATATTTAAGAACTTCAATTTATTTTAAGAGAAAAATAAGAGATGCACTGGTAGATTTGTCTACCCAACCTCACTCAAGATTAAATAAGATTCTTTGAGGAAAGGAAGAAAGGGGTTTGTGAAGCCAGTGACAAGAAATGTGAAATGTAGTTGAGGGCCCTACATTCTGACCCCACATCAAGGTTTCATCTAGAATCTCTTTAAGATATGGGTGCATTCAGGAGAATAGAGAACTTCTGCCTAGCTTCCTCTGATGAGGCCAAGGAAATAATATCCAGTGCTTTGGAAAAGTCCTGCAGCATAATTGTTGGAACGCTGGGGAGGTAGGTGCTAACCCTAGCTGTGACCTCTGTCCTCTGAACAACAGACAAGAAGGCTCTGTGAGGCCTAAGTTGGGGAAGAAGGCCTGATGAAAGTTTCAAGGCCCCAAAGGCTCCAGCTGAGTGTCACAGAGCAAGGGAAACTTCCTCCTGCTTCTGGGGATTCCAGGCCTGACTTAATTTAAACCTGAAATGATTTACAAAACCCAAGCTGACTTATAAAATTTGACATTTGCTAGATTACTTTTTCTGCCAGCATGCAGAATGTGATCTTGAGTTAGAAATTACAATCAGTTTTATAGAAATAAAACAAGTTTCCTTTGTTGGGATACCTTTGCAATCTTCAAAATACATTTTAGTAAATGATCAAGTTAAAGGACTAATATTGCAAATAAAATAAGTTAATAGAAGTCTTGACCACAGGGCTGTTTTAATTGGCCATTCTTTTCTATTTTTAAAGAACTGAGTCATCTGCATACTAAAGCCCATTAGTATTGAAGAGGGCATAATAATTAAATCATATGGAAATTAGTACTTAAGGAAATGAAGGCTTTTTGTCCTACATATGAAATAATGAATGTGTCTTGTTTGCAGCCATTATAGTGTTATTACACAATCATTTAATTGAAGTTCTTATTCCACTGTTAAAATAACTGATCAATATCCATTTCCATCCTCTGATGTTTGGAGCCAAAATGTTTTTGTAAACGAGCCACAGATAGGTAAAGATCCTTTTGCATTGATATATTTTTTTAAATGTCCTGAAGCTTATCATTTCCTTAAGGGAAGGAACAAGTCATCAAGTATGTTCTCCATGTAGGTGAGAAAATGTGCTTTAACATTCTCTGTCCTCTGTAGCAATATATTAGTATTTGAGACAGAACACTGAGAGAACAAATTCTCCTACGGAATTTCTCCCTTATATTCTCTCTGGCACGAACCCTATTGAGGCAGTTTCATTTCATTTCTAAGTTGAGCAAACACACATTCTAATGAGCCAAATGATACATGAGCCTGTAAGAGGGATTTACTGATGGTTTCTGTGTTTGGGGCTCATTCTGAAATAGGTTTATTTCTTGTTATCAATGGCTTGTGATTTATATGAAAGCCTTAAGTTCCATTATTTAAAAGAAGTTATAATAGGAGGACAGAAACTTAGCATTGGAGAAAAAGAAAAGGTTACATTATACAACTTTTATTTCAAAGAGGGAAATGTTATTGTATTATTTTGTTTAAAACTTTATATATTTTGATTAAAGCCAATGATCTAAAGTATACTGTTACTGTTTAGTCACTAAGTCTGTCCAACTCTTTGCAACCCTATGGACTGCAACATGCCAGGCTTCCCGGTCCTTCACTATCTATCTGAGTTTACTTGAACTCATGCCTATTAATGTAAATTATATTATGTATAAAATTATACTTTATATGTAAAATTACAAATATATTTTCAGAAACAAAAATGTCTAGTATATGAATAATTTGTTAATAGATTTTTTGGTATTAAGTACAAACTACATGCCAGACATTGTAAAATATAGCAGTGGAAAAATGGTTGTTGTAGTCAGTGATACTGTTCACCTCCTTTCGCTCTCCTGTTGTTTGATGGTACCTTGTTGCAGGCTTACTCATGGCCCTGAAATTTAGATGTTAAAGTACTATTGTCAAATATCTCAGAATGTGATTGTATTTGGAGATAGGGTATTTAAAGACATAATTAAGTTAAAATGAGGTCGTTTAAGTAGACCCTAATTCAATATGACTGGTGTTCTTGAAAGAAGATGGAATTAGGAGACAGACACATACCTAGGAAAGTCCTCTGGAAACACAGGAAGAAGACAACCACCTACAAGACAAGGAAAGGGAGCTTTGAAGAAATCAACCCTGTTGACACTTTGGTCTCAGACTTTCAGCTTGAAGATCCATGAGAAAATAAGTTCATTTTTGTTTAAGCCACCCAGTATGTGGCAGTTTGTGATGGCAGCTTTAGCAAGCTATTTCAGGCCCAGTGAACTGTGAGCATTAAACTGCTGATCTGCCCAGTGTGCTTTTCCCTTGCCATGATGGCAGCATTCCAGTTCACCAGCAATACTGGCAGTAACCGGGAGCACTGCTCCCCTGCCTTGGCTGAGAGGGAGCTGATGCAGAATACAGTCCTAGTGACTTACAATGGCATGAGTAACAAAGAAACTCTTTTTGTTCAAGCTATGGTGACTGCTACATGTCTCTGTTGTGGTAATTAAATGTAGCAGATTTTTTTTAGCATTTTTAATTGAAAATTATGTTAATTTCAAGGGTACTACATAAGTATTTAAAATTTACATATGTTATGAAATGATCACCACAACGAAGTCTTGCAACCATCTGTCCCCACAAAAGTTACATAATATTATTGATCACATTCCTTCTGTTGCAAATTACATTCCTGTGACTTATCTATTATATAACTAGAGTCTTATACCTCTTAAATACCCTGTATTTATTTCACCCTCACTCCATCTTCCTCCTTTAATGGCAAGTGTTTGTTCTCATCTGTTTTCTGTATCTAGGAGCCTGTATTGGTTTTTTGTTGTTTTGTTTTTGGATTCCGCCTATCACTGAGATCATGCAGTACTTGGCTTTCTCTGTCTGACTTAATTCACTTAGCATATGCCCTCTAGATGCATCCATGTTGTTGCAAATGGCAAGATTTTATTTTTTATGGATAGGTAATATTTTCCTTATCCATTTGTCTATTGATGGCTACTTAGGTTGCTTCTATATTTTGTCTATTGTAAATAATACAGAAATAAACATCATAGTACATAAATCTTTTAAAAGTATTGGTTTTATTTTCTTCAGGTAAATACCCAAAAAAAGAAAATTCCTGGATTACATGAAGCTTTATTTACAGTCATACCAACAGTCTGCAAGGGTTTCCTTTTCTCCAAATCTTGCCTCCGTTTGTTATTTCTTGTCTTCTTGATGATAGATGTTCTGATGGATGTGAGGTGATATCTCAATGTGGTTTTGATTGTCATTTCCCTGATGATTAGTGATACTGAGCATATTTTCATGTGTCTGTTGGCCATCTTCATATCTTCTTTGAAAAGAAAAACTCTAATCAGCTTCTCTGCTTAGTTTTTAATTGGGTTGTTTTTAAGTAATAAGAGTAATATGTATGAAGTGAAGTGAAGTGAAAGTCGCTCAGTCATGTCCGACTCTTTGGGGCCCCATGGACTATACAGTCCATAGAATTTTCCAGGCCAGAATTCTGGAGTACGCAGGCTTTCCCTTCTCCAGGGGATCTTCCCAACCCAGGAATCAAATCCAGGTCTTCTGCATTGCAGGCAGGTTCTTTACCAGCTGAGCCACAAGGGAACCACAGTTCACTTCACTTCATATGAGTAATACGAGTTCTTTGTATATTTGGATATTAACACTTTATCATATGTTATTTGCAAACATCTCCTCCTATTCAGTAACAGTGCCTTTTTAAAATAGTTTCCTTAGCTGTGCAAAAGCTTTTTATTTGAGGCAGTCTTATCTGTTCATTTTTGCTTTTGTTTCCCTTGCCTAAGGAGACACTTTCAAAAAATATTACTAAGACTGATGTCAAAGAGTATACTATCTATGTTTTCTTCTAGGAGTTTTATGGTTTTGGGTCTTAATGTAAGTCTTTCATCTGTTTTGAGTTTGTTTTTTACATGGTTGTGAGAAAGTAGTCCAGTTTGACTCTTTTGCCTGTAGCTGTTCAATTTGCCCAAACCATTTATTGAAGAGACTGTCTCTCCTCCACTGTATATACTATTGCCTTCTTTGTGATATTTTAATTGGCTTATAAAGTGGGTGGGCTTGTCTCCTGGGTAGCTGGTTAGGAGGGCCAAGTGGTCCTAAGGCTGGTGCCAACCACACTGGCAGGTAAACCCCTACCCTAATAAGCTAGAAGGAGGGTTCTGAGGTGGGGCTTGCCAGCACCAGTGTCCTTGTGGTAGAAGGAGCTCCCAAGAATGGCTATCTCTGAGTTCTGTGCTCCCAGTGGGAAGTTCAAGTTGCCTCCTGCATCTTGGAAAGAAGCAGCAAATGGATCTGACCCAGACTCCTTTCCAATGGCTGCTTCTTTGCTAGAACTCAGAGTGTGTGAGAATTTGCACGCACCCTCTAAGGGTAGAGGCTGTTTTCTACAGCTCTGCAGCTCTCCCGTGTGCAAACCCAGCTGGCCATCAAAGCCAAATGTTTTAGGGGCTCCTCTTACCAGTGCAGGATGCCCGGGCTGGGGAGACTGACCCAGGGTTCCAAACCCTTCCTCCTTGGGGGGAACTTGTGCAATTGTGATTATCTACACATTTGTGGATCTCCCACCCCAGGGATGGGTTTTGATCATACATCCACCCCCACCTACCCATCTCCTTGTGGTTCCTACTTTATATCTTTAGTTGTGGAAATTCTGTTCTGCTAGTATTCAGGTCATTCTCATAGAGAGTTGCTCTGTAAGTAGTTGTAATTTTGAAGTGACCTGGGAGAAAGTGAGCTCAGGGTCTTACTACTCTGCCATCTTGACCTAAAGTTAGCAAATATTTTTTTAATGACTCAAATACTTTCTTTAACGACTTGGGTTTGTGATAAACCTGTGGAGAAAAAGTGCAACCTTATATTTACACAGCAAAACAACTTTTGTATAAATCCCAACCACTTTGGACACAGAAGTGGCAAATATTTTTCTAGGCTGCTGGGAAATTAATTATCAGAAAGATGCCTGGCATAGCCAGTGGATATCTTTATAACATGATAAAACAAGGATCAGAATCCACATTTTCAGCTACTTTTTAAAAAACGCTTTTTAACTATATCCTTATGTCTCTTTAAGAAGTCAAGTTTACAATGGGAGAATTATTCAAAGTAAACAACAACAAAAAATGTAGCACTTCATCACTATGTGTGTTCCTGTCCCTAAAACTACAAAATGAAGCATATTTTAAAATCTTTTATTGTATAGCATGCATCCGTGCTAAGTTGCTTCAGTCATGTACGACTTTTTGTGACCCTATGGACTGTAACCCACCAGGCCTCTCTGCATAAGCAGTTAAAATAGAAGTTTTGAAATTTCAAATTCTAAAGCAAAATTAAATATGTTTGTTATTATTTAATTTCTATAAATAACATTTATCTAAAAGTAAGGAGTAATATATTTCTATTTCATCTCTAATTGGCCCTTAGACATAGATGGCTCCTCATGGCATCTGACTGCTTCACAAGTTGAGTTCTAATTAATTCAATTTGATAAAGATTTGCTAAGTCCCTAGATATTTAAGTTCTGTGCTAGATGGGAAGATTAAAAAAAAAAAAAAAGATGAAAACTAGGCCTGTGAAGAGCAAACTTATTAAGTTAAACTATAAAACTCTTTACACTTCTAGACATGAAGCATTTATATAATGACTGAGAATATGATTATTTTCCATAATATGAGGTTAATCAAAGGATAATGATTTCCAAGGGCACGGATAACAATGGATAGAATTTTATGTTCCTACTTAGAATAACTGATTGGTTAAACATATAGTTTAAAACAAATTGAACTACAATGATTTTTAATAATGAATTTCACCCTATCTTGGAAATACTTAAATTAAAGATGAAAACTAACTATTGCTTTATATAGGCCATATCCTGGGGCACCAGCCGGGTTGTTCTTTACAGTTTAATGTCTTTGATTTTGTACAGTCTAACTCCATATGTTTCTGACAGTGGGGTTTCCACAATGTCCTTTGCAAAAGGCAATCTTTGCACAGTTGATCTTACCGTCAGGAAATCTTTGAAGATATTCCGAATAATTTCCTCATTCTTTTAATCATATATCTGTGATAAACCCCAATTTAGAGCCACACAGTAAATTAAATAATGGTAATTAAAAAAAGACCACCAGGTTCTTTTTGTTACTAGTCAGTGAACTAAAACATTGTTAAACAGGATGGCTCAGGAGGTAAAGAATCCGCCGGCAATGCAGGAGACAAAGAGATGCAGGTTTGACCCCTCGGTTGGGAAGATACCCTGGAGGAGGAAATGGCAACCCACTCCAGTATTCTTGCCTGGAAATCCCATGGACAGGAGAGTTTGGTGGGCTACAGTCCAAAGGGTGTAAAAGAGTCAGACACAACTGAGCAACTGAACACCCACCATAAGTACTATTGCCTCTATCTGTCATCAGAGAATAAAGAGAGAAATTTACTCCTGTAAACTACTTTCATTCCATTTAAATAAGATTTGCTTGTTGGAACAAGAAACTCACTTAGCAGTGTTCTGGATTATCCTCAATTCAGAACTAATTACACAGTTTAAACTAGCACAGCTAAATTATTTAGATCAGGGTTAGAAAATGGCAGTCTATGAACAATATCTACCTCCACACACATGTTTTTGTATGGCCTCCCAGTGTTTCTTTTCTTATAGTTAATTGACAGAATTGAAAATTGGGACACTTTGCATAAAATCAGGATTTCTGACTACCATTGGAAAATGGAGACACAGAAGAAAAGAGCAAAAAAAGGAGAGGGGCAGGGGAGGGAAGAGAAAAGGAAAGAGAGCAAAGGAGCAGAAAGGAGAAGAAAGAAGGGGAGATGAGAGGACAGCGCAGAAGACAGTAGTGGAGAAATAGGACCACCTCCGGCTCAGCCTCGTGATAAACAGGCGCCTTCTGAGTAGCAGGTATTCTCCTAAAAGGCTTAAGTTTGCTATTAATATAATTTCTTCTTTTCTGTTCTTTAATATTTTACTTAAAAAAAAAAAAAACTCTACCCTTAATTTGCTATCAGTTCAGTTCAGTCGCTCAGTCACATCCGACTCCTTGCCACCCTATGAATCGCAGCACGCCAGGCCTCCCTGTCCATCAGCAACTCCCGGACTTCATTCAGATTCACGTCCATCGAGTCAGTGATGCCATCCAGCTATCTCATCCTTTGTTGTCCCCTACTACTCCTGCCCCCCATCCCTCCCAGCATCAAAGTCTTTTCCAATCAGTCAACTCTTCACATTAGGTGGCCAAAGTATTGGAGTTTCAGCTTTAGCGTCATTCCTTCCAAAGAAATCCCAAGGCTGATCTCCTTCAGAATGGACTGGTTGGATCTCCTTGCAGTCCAAGGGACTCTCAAGAGTCTTCTCCAACACCACAGTTCAAAAGCATCAATTCTTCAGCGCTCAGCCTTCTTCACAGTCCAACTCTCACATCCATACATGACTACTGGAAAAACCATAGCCTTGAACAGACGGACCTTAGTTGGCAAAGTAATGTCTCTGCTTTTGAATATCCTATCTATGTTGGTCATAACTTTTCTTCTCAAGCGTCTTTTAATTTCATGGCTGCAGTCACCATCTGCAGTGATTTCTGAGCCCCCAAAAATAAAGTCTGACACTGTTTCCACTGTTTCCCCATCTATTTCCCATGAAGTGATGGGACCAGATGCCATGATCTTCGTTTTCTGAATGTTGAGCTTTAAGCCAACTTTTTCACTCTCCTCTTTCACTTTCATCAAGAGGCTTTTTGTTCCTCTTCACTTTCTGCCACAAGGGTGGTGTCATCTGCATATCTGAGGTTATTGATATTTCTCCTGGCAGTCTTGATTCCAGCTTGTGTTTCTTCCACTCCAGCGTTTCTCATGATAACTCTGCATATAAGTTAAATAAGCAGGGTGACAATATACAGCCTTGATGTACTCCTTTTCCTATTTGGAACCAGTCTGTTGCTCCATGTCAAGTTCTAACTGTTGCTTCCTGACCTGCATACAGATTTCTCAAGAGGCAGGTCAGGTGGTCTGGTATTCCTGTCTTTCTCAGAATTTTCCACAGTTTATCGTGATCCACACAGTCAAAGGCTTTGGCATAGTCAATAAGGCAGAAGTAGATGTATCTCTGGTACTCTCTTGCTTTTTCGATGATCCACCGGATGTTGGCAATTTGATCTCTGGTTCCTCTGCCTTTTCTAAATCCAGCTTAAACATCTGGAAGTTCACAGTTCACGTACTGCTGAAGCCTGGCTTGGAGAATTTTGAGCATTACTTTACTAGCATGTGAGATGAGTGCAATTGTGCGGTATTTGAGCATTCTTTGGCATTGCCTTTCTTTGGGATTGGAATGAAAACTGAACTTTTCAGCCCTGTGGTCACTGCTGAGTTTTGCAAATTTGCTGGCATATTGAGTGCAGCACTTTCACAGCATCATCTTTCAGGATGTGAAATAGCTCAACTGGAATTCCATCACCTCCACTAGCTTTGTTCGTAGTGATGCTTTCTAAGGCCCACTTGACTTCACATTCCAGGATGTCTGGCTCTAGGTGAGTGATCACACCATTGTGATTATCCGGGTCATGAAGATCCTTTTTGTACAGTTCTTCTGTGTATTCTTGCCACCTCTTCTTAATATCTTCTGCTTCTGTTAGGTCCATACCATTTCTGTCCTTTATCAAGCCCATCTTTGCATGAAATGTTCCCTTGATATCTCTAATTTTCTTAAAGAGATCTCTAGGCTTTCCCATTCTGTTCCTTTTCTCTATTTCTTTGCATTGATAGCTGAAGAAGGCTTTCTTATCCCTTCTTGCTATTCTTTGGAACTCTGCATTCAGATGCTTATATCTTTCCTTTTCTCCTTTGCTTTTCACTTCTCTTCTTTTCACAGCTATGTGTAAGGCCTCTCCAGACAGCCATTTTGCTTTTTTGCATTTCTTTTCCATGGGGACGGTCTTGATCCCTGTCTCCTGTACAATGTCACAAATCTCATTCCATAGTTCATCAGCACTCTATCTACCAGATCTAGGCCCTTATATCTATTTCTCACTTCCACTGTATAATCATAAGGGATTTGATTTAGGTGATACCTGAATGGTCTTGCGATTTTCCCTACTTTCTTCGAGTCTGAATTTGATAATAAGGAGTTCATGATCTGAGCCACAGTCAGATCCTAGTCTTGTTTTTGTTGACTGTATAGAACTTCTCCATCTTTGGCTGCAAAGAATATAATCAATCTGATTTTGGTGTTGACCATCTGGTGATGTCTATGTGTAGAGTCTTCTCTTGTGTTGTTGGAAGAGGGTGTTTGCTATGACCAGTGCATTTTCTTGGCAAAACTCTATTAGTCTTTGCCCTGCTTCATTCCGCATTCCAAGGTCAAATTTGCCTATTACTCCGGGTGTTTCTTGATTTCCTACTTTTGCATTCCAGTCCCCTATAGTGAAAAGGACATCTTTTTGGATGTTAGTTCTAAAAGGTCTTGTAGGTCTTCATAGAACCGTTCATCTTCAGTTTCTTCAGTGTTACTGGTTGGGGCATAGACTTGGATTACCGTGATATTGAATGGTTTGCCTTGGAGACAAACAGAGATCATTCTGTCGTTTTTGAGATTGCATCTAGGTACTGCATTTCGGACTCTTCTATTGACCATGATGGCTACTCAATTTCTTCTGAGGGATTCCTGCCTGCAGTAGTAGATATAATGGTCATCTGAGTTAAATTCACCCATTTCCGTCCATTTTAGTTTGCTGATTCCTAGAATGTCGACGTTCACCCTTGCCATCTCTTGTTTGACCACTTCCAATTTGCCTTGATTCATGGACCTGACATTCCAGGTTCCTATGCAATATTGCTCTTTACAGCATCAGACCTTGCTTCTATCACCAGTCACATCCACAGCTGGGTATTGTTTTTGCTTTGGCTCCATCTCTTCATTCTGTCTGGAGTTATTTCTCCACTGATCTCCAGTAGCATATTGGGCACCTACTGACCTGGGGAGTTCCTCTTTCAGTATCCTATCATTTTGCCTTTTCATACTGTTCATGGGGTTCTCAAGGCAAGAATACTGAAGTGGTTTGCCGTTCCCTTCTCCAGTGGACCACATTTGGTCAGACCTCTCCACCATGACCTGCCCGCCCTGGGTTGTGCTGCAAGCATGGCTTGGTTTCATTGAGTTAGACAAGGTTATGGTCCTAGTGTGATTAGATTGACTAGTTTTCTGTGAGTATGGTTTCAGTCTGTCTGCCCTCTGATTGCCCTCTTGCAATACCTACCATCTTACTTGGGTTTCTCTTACCTAGGGAGTGGGGTATCTCTTCACGGCTGCTCCAGCAAAGCGCAGCCGCTGCTCCAGCAAAGCGCAGCTGCTGCTCCTTACCTTGGACGAGGGGTATCTCCTCACCGCTGCCCTTCCTGACCTTCAATGTGGGATAGCTCCTCTAGGCCCTCCTGTGCCAGCGCAGCCACCACTCCTTGGACGTGGGGTTGCTCCTCCCGGAGTTGTCCCTGGTCTCAGACGCGGGGTAGCTCCTCCTGGCCATCACCCCTGACCTCGGAAGCAGGGTAGCTCCTCTCTGCCGTTCCCATGCCGTCACAGCCTGGCACTCTAGGCCGCTGCCCTTGACCTCGGACGTGGGGTAACTCCTCTTGGCCACCGCCCTTGGGCATGGGGTCCTCCCGGCTTCTGCCCCTGACCTCGGACGTGTGGTAGCTCCTCTCGGCCGCGCTTAGTGCACCGGCCGCAGCCGCCTGCTATAATCTTCACCTTTTTCTGTTCTTTAGCATCGTATGTGTGTGCGCATACTAAGTTGCTACAGTCATGTCTGACTCTTTGCAACCCCATGGACTGTAGCCCGCCAAGCTCCTCTGTCCGTGAGATTCTTCAGGAAATAATACTGGAGTGGATTGTCATGCCTTCCTCCAGGGGATCTTCCTAACCCAGGGATCGAAACTGCGTCTTCTGTGTCTCCTGAATTGCAGGGAGATTCTTTACCACTCACTGGGGAATATCTCTTTACCATTTTACTTTTTAAAAATCCAACTCTAACCTCTGTGGTAATTTACTTTGTGACCCTTAATTTAGACTTCAAGCTCTCTAAGGCAAATCCACTGCTGCGAATGGTGTTAAATCTACAAGTTATTTGGGCTGAAATGAATGGGGTTCTGTGTTGAAGTCTCATCATATCACATTTATTTCTGTTTCAATTTTCATCTTGTTAGATATACTGTTTAGTGTATTTTATGCTTTCTTCTTTCATTTCCCATTGTCAAGATCAAATAGCAACTTTATTTTGCACTCATGCTCCTAACTTCATCTCCACCTACCAATGATTGTAGTTGTCTCATTTCAAGGATTCCATTACCTCTGAAGTCACCTCTCGAGGCCAGTAGTACCCGATCTCCCAATCTAAAATACGATTCATGTTAATATGAGAAATGGAAAAGAAATAATGTCATCAAAACTAACTCCGGCTGAAAATCTGCTGTTCTTCCTCATTGTTTAGGGCAGATGAGTTTTACCCCTTAATGCTGAATTATCACATATTTATTCAAGAATTGTGGACCAAATCTTATCTATCACTCTGCTAAGTAAGACTTTTTTAGTGTCATGTAAATTAATCAGTTCTAAGCAATTTGAGGTCTTAAAATATTAGACTCTTTTCTCATTACTCATTTTATTTTAAACTTATAATCTTCAACTTTGTTTATAGCCTATGTTGTAATCCTCATTAAATTTAAAATAAAGATTAAATATCCTGGTTTC
>SJYQ01003231.1:82026-100444 GCA_006410935.1 Redunca redunca
AATCCTGGGGTAGCTTAAAGGAACAAAGATCAAATATTTGAAGAATCTGAGTGATTTGTTGTTGTTCTTCTTCTTGCTTTGTTTATTATTGTTGCTGTTGTTGTGTATTTTTCTGAATCAGGTGTCAGTCCAATACAGATTCCAGAAATCTGTGTTCACAAGGCTTGTATAAACCAAAATATTATAATGTTTAAACAATTCTATATTTTCTAAATTAGAGAGACATTTCTAACAGATCAATGACTGAAATAATAGGACTATTCTAAATCCATTTGCTAGCAAAAAAAAAACAAAAATAAAGAAGTCATTATGCAAATGATCACCATGCAAAGGCTGGTCAACCTGCCTGGAGGAGATAATGTATAATGTGGTGGAAAGGGAAAAACCAAAATGTATTTGATTCATTTGATTTCAAACCTAATGTTTCGTTAATGTTTGTTTTCTGAAAAGATATTAATTAATCACTTTTAGTCACCTGTTTGGTATATTTGTATTCCTGGTCATTATTCCCATATTTTTTAGGCAAATCATTTTCACTTATTAAAAGAATGAAAGTTTCAGGAATGCTGAGATGCTTTAAGTTTTGTTTGCAATTATATTCTATTGTTCATATTCTAGATGCTTAATAAGAATATTTTATTGAACTTTGAATGAGTCTATTCTATTCAGAAATAAACAGTTTCCCCATTACACACTAGGAAATGAGAGAGAAGAAAAGAGTTTCCAACAAGTTTATAAATGTTTTCAGTACGGAAATCTATGTGATAGACCTTTGTACATTCACAATCTAAAACTTTCCAGAAACAAGCACAAAAACTAGTAAACATAAAAAATAATAATTGTTGATAGAATTACTTCCAGCAGTCTATTCCCAAAGATGACATATTAGAGGATTTGGGGTGCCTTCACTTATTTACACTCAGAAGATCCAATTCAATAGATAATTCCTTCATTCCATTTCTTCTTCAAAAGTCTCCAAAGAGAATAAAACCATTCAAGCAATAGTGTTTTTTTTGTTTGTTTTTTTTTTAGACAAGTTTTGCTCACTACTTCATAGCCTGGAAAACCAATGAACCCTTCTCCAGAGGAGCTATTGCATTTAGGAAATAGATGTTAGTTTGATTATGATTATTCCCCATTAGGAAATAAAGCTTGACTTTTTAAAATATCAATGACAGAATAGTTCTTGCAAAACAAAATGATTTAAAATCTTTATTTACTGAATGAATGGTAATGTTAGTAGAATAAACCTCACCATAACAAAACGGGGTGGGGGAATTGAGGCATGAACTCCTCGATATTCATAAAGCAAGTATCACCTTTATTTGACTTGAAGATATCTATTCTGCATCCATATTTAATTATAGGTCTGCCTAAATTTTGTGGCAGTACGTTACACGTAAAAGATTTCTAATGCTAAAATGTCCCCCAAACCTAGGTTCTCTCAATGATTTGCTAGGTGAATTTGGAAATTTAGTGTGCTTATTTGTAAAAATTTAAAACAAACAAACAAACAACAAAAACCTCCTTCCATCTATTTACAGGCTTAATTTAAAACTTTAATGAGATGAGATCTCTGTTAGAAAAGAGACATTTAGGCTTAGCAACTTACATGGTGCTGGAATATAAGTCTGAATAAGGTGTGGTCATGCCTTCACATTATTTAGCCAATAAAGGAAAGAGCTACATAGATAGGAAAGTTCTATAAAAATGATAGTCCTCAGGAAGACAATGTAGAAACATAATTCCATAAAGTCTATAGCTGCTAAATTCTTCTTCATCTCCCTTAACAGTTTTCTGAGGTCAGTTTTCTGAAGTTCATTTTAACTCTGAGAATGGAAAAGTCTATTTTTTAAAGGTATTTTCTTTTAAATCCTGTGTAGATTGTGTAGCATCAGTTTCAAAGGCATGGCCTATCTCTTGAATCTAAGAGAAAATTGAAGACAGAAATATATATATATATATATATGTATATATTATCCTTGGTTGTTATTCTCATTATAAATGGAAAAAAGTTTCACCTGAATTGTTTGAATTTCTGAAGTCATGAAAAAGCTAGAGTTTATTACTATTCCAAAAGCAAGTGAGAGCTTATATTAAACCTAAATCACTAATTTCTATGATGCCATTTTTATTTCTTATCACTAACTATGTGACCTTAGGCAAGTTATTTGGATTTTCAAAAATCTCAGTTCTTCCAAATGTGAATTGGAGATAATAATAATACCTAACTCAGAAAGCATTTGAAATGGAGCCATTTGAATACTGAACACAGGAGCATATTAAAAGAATCAATACATTTTAGCCATTTGTATTCTTATCACAGAGGTTATAAGGTTAACTTCATAAATGACCTTCCCAGTCATTTATGCTGTGCTCTGAAATTCCAAACCAGTTACACAAATAGTCAGCTTCCTCTGGCTTTCTTCCAGTGGACCAGCAAAGGTGCTGTCAACAGCATTACCTTGACCAGGCAAAGGAACTGAAGGGAGAAGACTTATTTATTGTGAAAAAGAGGAAGCTGTTGAGTTTCCAAGGAAATCGTATTGAACTAAATAGAAGATAACACTTATTTCAGTGAAGTTTGGTGGGGGGTATGAAGTGAGGAATAAGTGACAGCTGAGGGAGGATGCAAAGACCTGTAGAGAGCTAAGAGAAAACTCGGGTTTTTTAAATTATTATTATTATTATTTTAACAAGAAGAGTAATCAGTTTCTCAGCAATTCCCCTAGCTTACTTATTTATTTCATGTTGGCTTCTTGAGATTTGTTTCATTAACTGCAAAAGATTTTCCAACAGGTATAACAGATTACAGCTACAGATTTTCTCATTAATAATAATGTGGCAAGAATGTAGCTTTCTACAACCATCAAATAAAAATTCTGAATTTAAGTTTGATTAGACCAACATGGGCCAATAACTGTGACCAGAGTAAATATATACGTTCATTGATTTAGCCTTAGGTTGTTGTTCACTCTTCAATTCATGACTGTGCCAACAGATACTGTAATTATGTTAATTTTCCCACATCAATGAGTGGGCATCTATGGAGCCAAAGGTGGGGTTAGCACCCACCCAGATTATATGACTGCCACACAGAAAAAAAGATATACCCCAAGGGGTGTGAATTTCCCGAGAACAAATCTGCAGTTTGCTTAAAAAAAAAGGGCAGCAGGTGGGTGGTAATGAGGTGGAAGTGACTGATAAGAATATAACTAACTAATGATATTCCAGACCAATAAGCTTCCCTGATGGCTCAGCTGGTAAAGAATCCACCTGCAATGCAAGAGAGGCAGGAATTGTGTGTTTGATCCTGGAGGAGGAAAGTGACAACCCATACCAGTATTCTTGCCTGAAAAATCCCATGGACAAAGGCCTAGAGGGCCACAGTTCAAAAGGCCCCACAAGAGTGGGCCACGATTCTTGGATGCATGCATCCAAAACAAGGAGTCACTTTTAGTTCAATTGGTAAGTATCATCATTTTTATTGGAAAATAGGCAAACACAGAGAGATAATACCTACCATTTATTGATTTTGCCATGCACTCTCTACCTGCAATGTTCAAAGTATTTCTGAAAGCCTTGAAATACATTTGGTATGGAAGTAAAGTTTTAATTTCCTCATTTTAGAGATCACAGAATGATTCAGGAAATTTGAGAGACTTGTTCCATGGGCACAAATCTAACAAGTTACAGAACTAGAATTCAAGGCCAGTTATGCTTGACTCCAAAGCTTTTTCTGTCTTTTTACCACTCTATACTACCCTCACCTGATCCTGCAAACTCAGCAGTAACAAAAATTTCCAAAGCAGTAAAAAATATATTTAACACTCTTTGCTGGAAGAAAGGATGGATATCAAATTGTCACTGAAGATGTACTAAACAACCATAAAATAAGTAGAAGCATAATTAACATAAACTTTTTGGAAGGGATTATAATATACATTGAAACAAATTATACATACTTTTTGATCTGTTTTATTGCTAGAGGATACAATTTTAAGTTTAAAAAGATATAGATACAAGAATATTAATTGCAGTAGTTGACGGAATAAGACAGGAAATAACCCAAACCATAAGTGTTCAAGGATGGTGAAAGGGACGTGCTACACTTATTAAAGGAATAGTGAGGAAGGAGACTGAAACTTACGGACATAAGGAAGAGCATTCCAGAATGTAGAATAATTTAGAGCAAAATACAAGGGTGGGAACATGCTTAGCAAGTTTACAAAAAAGCAGAGAGGCTAACATGGTTAGAACAGCATGAGGGAGGGTGAAAGTATGAGATAAAGGCAGAACTAAGCTCAATAAAATGCATGTAAGGCGTTATACTTATAAACGCTCGTGTACACTGGCCTACGGTTGCACAATTAGATTATATGTATATGTATATACTTGAGTGTAAGAACAACTGATCTAAGAACTGGGCAGCTAAAACAGGGGGGAATAAGATCAGGAGGCTGAAGAAGTGACAATTTTGAGAAGATAATAAATTAACTTTATTTACATCCTTCATTGATGAAGGATAGATTAGGACATAATTTGAGAGACAGCAAGAATGCTGAGTCTCGTTCTTGGCTATAGGAGTAGACGGCTGTGTTGACCAGAAGGGAGTCAGGGGGAAAAAGGTGTCTACTAGCTCAGTTCATGTAATGAATGTGAAGAGATTGAGCTAATTTTTGAGAAAAATTCTGAAGAAACATAACTGCTTGTTGCAAAACAGCAAGGATACTATTAATAATTTAAAAAGGAACACAAGAAATGTGATTTTCCAAATAATTTAGAGACAATAAAATTGATTTTTTTTTCTTTTGAGATTTTCTTTTTTAACATGGATTAATTACTCTGCTAAATTATCCAAATAAAAATTAAGTATTATACTTAATTAGGCTGTTTTTCTCCATAAAATCAATGCACTTATGTGATCGTCACTGTAAATTACAGAAACTCCACTGAAATGCATAATTATGTCACTAACAGTGCATATGAATTCTATTTTCTATTTTTATTGCAATCTATTTAGTAACTTGAGAAAGGTAGGTTCTTAATCATGTTAGGTAGTTGTGTCTATCTTGATTACATTACCAAATAATTTATTGTAGAGAAAATTAAGTGACTATTGATTACAACTCTATGAATTTCCTAATTAATTTTAAGATTTTAAAATGTAAGTCTTAGTTATGTTTTGGATTTGCTGTCCTATTCTTTTTGCCTGCTACTTTTGTGATATCACTCCAGTTGCAGCCAAGCCAGTCCTGGAAAACAGCATCAGGGATAAAATGTAAAGACCAGAACTGAATCAAGGACAGCACCACATACAGCCACAGAGGTCCTGAGAGAAGATAAGGATGACAGAGAGAAGTTCAGGAGAAACTTACAAGTGGAATGGAAAGGGAAAACTTTAAGGCTGCCAGATGCTTACCCACATCAGAGTCAGATGAATAAGTAATGTGAGACAAGAATACACAGTTCACCTAGTATGACAACCACACTGAATAAAGGAAGTCACAAAGAGAAAAACAATATGTAATATCACTTATGTAGGATGTAAAATATGACACAAATAAACTCATCTGTGAAACAGAAACAGACTCACAGAAACAGAGAATAGACTTGTGGTTGCCAAGGAGTGGGGCATGGATGAGGGATGGACTGGGAGTTTGAGATTAACAGATGCAAACATTATGTATAAGATGGGTAAACAATTAGGCTCTAGCGTATAGCATAGGGAGCTACATTCAGTAGTCTATGGAAAAAATATAATGAAAATCAATGTATAGTATGTATAACTGAATCACTTTGCTGTACAGTAGAAATTAATACAACTTTGTAAATCAAACTACACTTCAATAAAATTAATTTTTAAAAAAGAATACATAGTTCAGAATCTACCTGTAAAAAATTTTGTTTATATAGATACAACTACCTATCAGTTGAAAAATAAATTTAAAAGTGCTTTTTTCCCATATGTATTAATTTGATACAATTTCTAATTAATCACTAACGTGAACAATGAAGAAAATCTGCAGCCTAACACAATATTGTAAAGCAATTACCTTCCAATTAAAAAAAATTTAAACTAAAGAAAATAAAGTACATCCCCAAGATCAGCAACAATCTGAAAGACTATTGTCTTTAACTTCTTAAAAAGGATTTGATATATTCAGTACATTAGTTATTTCCCCAATAGAATTATTTTCTTTACAAATATGATAAAAATGAGACACAGTTCCTCACATCAGGAGAATCAACACTTAAAATATGATAATCTTACAGATAGATGATGTAATTCTTTTATTATAATTATTGTTGATTGGCTGTAGTGACATTCTGCTCCCTACCAGGTGGAACCTAGTATCTGGTATCTGGTTTTCCCCTTTAGCTCACTCTCCATTTCTCCTGTCTCCTTTGCTTATTTCAACCCTTCAGTTTGACTTAAAAAGTTCTTGTGTCCCAGAACTTATCCTTGGAACCCATCTCTTTTCTAACTTCATGGACTTTCTAGGTAAATTATCAGTTTCAAGACCTTAAATACTGTATGTCTGCTGCGTGCGTGCATGCTAAGTCGCTTCAGCCATGTCCAACTGTCTGTAACCCTATGGACTTCAGCCCTCCAGGCTCCTCTGTCCATGGGATTCTCCAGGCAAGAATACTGGGGTAGGTTGTGATGCCCTCCTTCAGGGGATCTTCCCGGCCCAGGGACTGACCCAGCATCTCTTACATCTTTGGCATCTGCAGGCGGGTTTTGTTGTTGTTGTTGTTTTTCCACTACCAGTATCACTTGAATTCTCTTGTTTAAACTTCAGGCTCATGTTTATATTTACTTGTATTATATTTATATTTATTTATACCAGACTCATCAAAACTGAACTTTTGAATTTCTTCCTGAGTCTTCTCTATCCCTAATATTGCTCATTCTTAGTAATAACAACTTCATCATTTCATTTTCTTACATCAAAAACATGAATCATTTTTTACTTCTCTCACATAAAACAATGTTGAGTCTTCAAAAGACATTCAGAATTGTAAATAAGTTCATTTGTAACATTAGATTTTAGATTCCACACATAAGCAATATGATATTTGTCCCACATAATATGATAGTCATCACACATAAACATTGTAATATATTTGTCTTTCTCTGACTTTGTCTTATTTGCTTTACTTAATTGCCAGGTCCATCTATGATGCTGCAAATGGCATTATTTCATTCTTTTTATGGCTGAGTAGTATTCCATTGTATATATGTACTGTATCTTCTTTATCTATTCCTCTGTCAATGAACATTTTTAGGTTGCTTCCGTGTATTGGCTATTGTAAACAGTGCTGCAATGAATACTGGGGGGCCCATATCCTTTCAATCTGTGTTTTTCTCTGGATATAAGCCCAAGAGTGAGATTGCTGTCTATATCCAAACATCCTCATATCATAAAGATAACAATCATTTTAGATTAGGATCCATACTACTTACCTCATTTTAACTTAATAATCTCTGTTAAGATGCTATCTCAAATATTGTCACATTCTGAGTTTCTGTAAATTCGAGTATCAACATAGAAATTTGGGCAGTTTTGGGAGTGGGGAATACAGTTTAGCCCATAACAACCACAAATTCATATTCAATATCATGAATCTGCAATTTAACTGAGTCTGAATTAAGTGACAGATACTGTGAATAAGTTTCTGCTGCTTGGAAGGTAAGGAGAAAACATGAAACAAAGGATTAATAAACCAAATGAATTAGATTTGGACATTCTCTCACCGTTCAGGTCCTGGGAAATTTTTCATATCCACTGCTACCCTGATCCACTGAGTAGAATACTATTAAAACAAAATTTTTTGCATAAACCTCCAAAAGAGGTCTAACTTGTGACTTAGACCCAGACCTTAGATCTGGAATGATAAAATTGATTGTTATGCATTGAAAATTAGAGCCATTCAAGTTGTACCTTATTGTATTTAAGCTCTCACCCTTGCTATTTTGTAAAATAAATTAGCTTTAAGAATGCTGAATTGAAAATGTTGTCTTGATTATTCATCTCTTGGGCTTTAGACTTTTTTATTTTCCCAGACCACTGAAGACTGAATAAATGCCTGAAAGCATTCATACCCACAAAAAACCTGCTGTGGTATTTATCAACTGATTTTTTTTAAAGGCCACTTAGGAGACTACAACCTGGTACATGCACAAAATGGATTATTGTTGGGGTTTGTGTTGTTTAGAATCCTTAAATCTCAGCTACAGTGTTTATCTTGGAAATGAGTTTAGTTAAAATGAGTAATTTTTATAAAAATTCAAAATGAGGAAATGGAAGTTTTAAATATTCTGTGTTTGCCAACACTTGGTTCAGTGGGCTTATCTGGAAATTTAACAACTACGCTACAGATAAATTATAAGCATTTCTAAGCCTGGTTGCTGGGGAATCAGGGTAGAATTCAGGTTGTGACAAGTTTCAAATGTCAAGTTCATGGTGAATGATCCTGGAGCTAATTTGCCCCACCCTCTTGCTTCTAACATTTCTCTAAGTCCTCTGGCTATGAGTTGAGAGAATTCAGGTACAGAATTTTAGGGATTCTTCATTATGACTCCTGAAAAATTTGATAGGAATGACTGATCCCCTCCAAATCTTAGAACTTACGGAAAACTCCTTTTAGAAGTTAATCAAAAACGGATTAGATGATTGGTGAAAACCCTCTCAGGGATCAACACTAGGCATTCCAAAGTAGTTTAGCAGCATTGTCCACTGACCAAGAGCAGGATGAATATAGAAACAATTAATAATAGGTACAATGTGAACACTGGCAGTGAAGCCTGGGTATTTAGCAGTCACAAATGGCTCTAATTATGCAAAGAAAAAAAAACACCCTTCTGGTGCATAAGAACTATAGGATTTGCTTACAATTCTAGCAGCATAAATGGCTTCAAATTCCCATCCTGCTGTGTGACTTTAAGAAAGTCCTTAAACTCTTTGAACCATTGTTTTGCTTTGTTTCTGTGTCCTGTAACCTAGGAAAAAATACTGCCTACTTTCTGGAATTGAAGGATTACAATGTAAACAAATAATTAACGTAACAACTGACTCACTGGAAAAGACCCTGATGCTAGGAAAAATTGAAGGCAGGGGGAAAAGGGGACGACAGAGGATGAGATAGTTGGATGGCATCACCAACTTGATGGACATGAGTTTGAGCGAGTTCTGAGAGTTGGTGATAGACAGAGAAGACTGGAGTGCTGCAATCCATGGGGTTGCAAAGACCCCAACTGCTGGACACAACTGAGCAACTGAACTGAACTGAACTGAATATCTCTTAAGCTTTCAACACTTAAGCATGCATAAGTACACACATATGTTTGCAAGTATGTACAATAGAAGTTTTCCAAATGCTTTCACATTTGATTTGGAGTTTATTATTTCAAAAAGAATATTTGGGATACTGCTACTGCTGCTACTCCTAAGTCACTTCAGTCGTGTCCGACTCTTTGAGACCCCATGAGTTGCAGCACACCATGCCTCCCTGTCCATCAGCAACTCCCGGAGTTCACTCAAACTCACTTCCATCGAGTCAGTGATGCCATCCAGCCATCTCATCTTCTGTCGTCCCCTTCTCCCCCTGCCCCCAATCCCTCCCAGCATCAGAGTCTTTTCCAATGAGTCAACTCTTCGCATGAGGGGGCCAAAGTACTGGAGTTTCAGCTTCAGCATCATTCTTTCCAAAGAACACCCAGGGCTAATCTCCTTCAGAATGGACTGGTTGGATCTCCTTGCAGTCGAAGGGACTCTCAAGAGTCTTCTCCAACACCACAGTTCAAACGCATCAATTCTTCGGTGCTCAGACTTCTTCACAGTCCAACTCTCACATCCATACATGACCACTGGAAAACCATAGCCTTGACTAGAAGGACCTTTGTTGGCAAAGTAATGTCTCTGCTTTTCAATATGCTATCTAGGTTGGTCACAAGACAATTCTAAATGGTGTGAAGATATTTATTGTTTTCTTTGAATTATTTTCTCAGATGGTGCTTAACTGGTTGAGAAGAGCCAGGCCTTATGAGATATCAAAAGAAATAAAAATAAAAACGAATGTGCATGTTTGGTATGCACAAATTTGGTATGTGATGATGAGAAAAAAGACAACATTAATAATATTAATAGTAAGTACTTATGTAGCTATTACAATGTTCCAGACATTAAGTGGTTCCCATATATTTAGTCCAGGCTATGGTTTTTCCTGTGGTCATGTATGGATGTGAGAGTTGGACTGTGAAGAAGGCTGAGCGCCGAAGAATCGATGCTTTTGAACTGTGGTGTTGGAGAAGATTCTTGAGAGTCCCTTGGACTGCCAGGAGATCCAACCAGTCCATTCTGAAGGAGATCAGCCCTGGGATTTCTTTGGAGGGAATGATACTAAAGCTGAAACTCCAGTACTTTGGCCACGTCATGAAAAGAGTTGACTCATTAAAAAAGACTCTGATGCTGGGAGGGATTGGGGGCAGGAGGAGAAGGGGACGACAGAGGATGAGATGGCTGGATGGCATCACTGACTCGATGAACGTGAGTCTGAGTGAACTCCGGAGATTGGTGATGGACAGGGAGGCCTGGCGTGCTGCGATTCATGGGGTCGCAAAGAGTCAGACACGACTGAGCGACTGAACTGAACTGAACTGATATATTAACTGAATTGTTCCTGACTATAGGGTAGTTATTATTATTGTTCCCATTTTATAGATAGGAAACTAGGGAACAAAAATCAAAGCTTTGTGACCAAGATCATATCCCTAGTAATTGGTAGAGATGGGCTTTGACATGAGTCATCTGATTACAGAGTCTCTGTGCTTAAGAACTTCACCACTTTTCCCTTATGTGTTCCCATGTGCCAGAAACTTTGGCAAATTCCTTCATTTATCTTATATCTGTGCTTAAGAACTTCACCACTTTTCCCTTATGTGTTCCCATGTGCCAGAAACTTTGGCAAATTCCTTCATTTATCTTATAATATTCATGTTTAGATGGGATTTCTATTTCAATTATATGGGATAAGGTTCAAAGATGCTTAATGATTTAAAAGTCAAGCTCTAAGACCTGACAGATACAGAGTTTTCACTTAAGAACTCCAAACCCTGTGTTCTGGGCAGCCGTTGTCAGTACTATATTGGATGACTCTTATAAAAATTTTTAGCTATCAATATCAAGAGATATTCCATTCTCTTTACTGAAGTTAACTTGTCTGGCTGAGGTCATAAATGTAATTGGAAAGGGAGTCTGCTAGCTATAACAGCTGAAGCAAACAATAGAATAAACTGTGATTGTAGCTGTAGGTTCTGATTTACAGTCACTGAAATTGAATCACACTGTTTGAGAGACTGCTGGTTTTTCATTTGTTAGGCATCTGGATATTCCTGTAAAATATCTCAGATGATGGTTAATAAAAGATACTGATAACTGAGAACTCCAAATAGAAAGTGTAAATTGTCAGGAATGGTTAGTTAAGTCACTCAGTCGTGTCTGTCTCTTTACGACCCCATGGACTGTAGATCCTCAGGCCCCTCCATCCTTGAGATTCTCCAGGCAAGAATCCTGGAATGGGTTGCCATTTCCTTCTCCAGGGGATCTTCCTGACCCAGGGATAGAACCTAGGTCTCCCACATTGCAGGCAGACACTTTAACCTCTGAGCCACCAGGGAAGCCACCAAGAATGGTAGGGGGGAAAAAAATCCACCAAGTCCACAATTGTCTACTTTCAAGGTAAAATGTGTCTCCCCGTAAAGAGGAATGAACATGAGGATGTCTCTATAAAGGGCTGTGATTGATTTCCTGGGTGACTAATAGCAATCACTCTTCCTTTTGAATCACACCTCATATGTCACAACTCAAAGAGCCTTAATGCCAGCTAATGTCTGCACCCAGAAAGAACAAGTAATGAATTCACAGATTACCTTTCTTTCTATACTTCATTTAAGAAAGCTAATTGTTTAGGGAATAGACTCTCACTGGCTCATTGGTTTAATAATACAGGAAACTTGAAATTTCACAAATCTTGCATTTCACAGTAGGAAGCCAAACTCAGCCTAAATGAACAATCCTCTCTTAACCCATAATTGTGATAAAAGCAGAGAGCCTTATTCATTATTAAAATGTAAACAGATAATGAATGAATTTACTAACTATTCTTTCCTGCTGGGGCATTTAGCCTTTGGGTAGCTTTTAGCTCTAAAATATAAATAAAGCACCTCCTCATTAATCTGAAACAAAAGATCACAAATTAAAATATTTTGTTCACCAAAACTGATCTTTTAGCTCAACAGACCTCCACAGCAAGAATTTCTCCAGATCACTTATGGGAAATGTCACTAGTATTTTATTATTTTACTACTTTGTGCATTAATTATCATGGATTTCAAGTAGACCTACCACAATATGCATTTGCTTTTTGTAANGCATTAATTATCATGGACTTCAAGTAGACCTACCACAATATGCATTTGCTTTTTGTAATGCAAATTCAGAATAGGAAAGAAAGTTTTGAAGCTACAGGTAATATATACTTAGAATTTTTTATAATCCTAGGTACATCCAGGGAAATAAATCTCATTTGTGAATGTCATCAGTTATGTGGTTTCAGAAATAAAATAGGTTGAGAACCACTGATTTAGTTTGTTAATATTTTAAGTTGAAGTTAAAGTATCAATTCTCATAGTCAAAATTATACATAAGCAGTACAAACTTAAGAGATACCCAGTCCTTGTCTTCTAATATTTATGTTAAAAGGTAAGACTCCTATCACAGAGTAATAAGTAATGTATTAATACATGACAAAGTAAAAACATAACAATAATACCACTGCTAAAAATAACTATAATTCCTGGAGTTTTGATATATAATAGATACTGTGTATGTATATGTATGCGTATATATATATACATACATATAAGCTTGCGTGTGTGCTGTCAGTCTTTGCAACCCTATGGACTGTCCCCCACCAGGCTCCTTTGTTCATGGAATTCCCCAGGCAAGAATACTGGAATAGATTGCCATGGCCTCCTCCAGGGGATCTTCCTGACCCAGAGATTGAACCCACATCTCCTCTGGCTTCTGCATTGCAGACAGATTCTTTACCACTGAGCCACCTGAGAAATATATATATATATGCATATATATGTATATATATATTGTATAATATGCATTTGGTACTTTATGTTCCTCCCAACAGTACATGAACAGTATGTTATTTCTCCATTTTTAAAGGAGAAATATGAGGCTAAGANTACATGACAAAGTAAAAACATAACAATAATACCACTGTTAAAAATAACTATAATTCCTGGAGTTTTGATATATAATAGATACTGTGTATGTATATGTATGCGTATATATATACATACATATAAGCTTGCATCTGTGCTGTCAGTCTTTGCAACCCTATGGACTGTCCCCCACCAGGCTCCTTTGTTCATGGAATTCCCCAGGCAAGAATACTGGAATAGATTGCCATGGCCTCCTCCAGGGGATCTTCCTGACCCAGAGATTGAACCCACATCTCCTCTGGCTTCTGCATTGCAGACAGATTCTTTACCACTGAGCCACCTGAGAAATATATATATATATGCATATATATGTATATATATATTGTATAATATGAATTTGGTACTTTATGTTCCTCCCAACAGTACATGAACAGTATGTTATTTCTCCATTTTTAAAGGAGAATATGAGGCTAAGAGAAGTTAAATATCTTACCCTTGTAGCCAAATGGTGAAAGCAAGATTTAAACCTAGGGATTACTCAGAATTGCGTGTGTATGCTTTTCCCATATGCCATTAAACAATGTGAACAACAACTATGAATTAGACTTACGTCTGATATTTAGCCAAGGTCAAAAATGAATGAGACTAGAGAAATAGGAAAGGGCTGAGAAAGATATTGTTAAAATTCTAAGATGGATCCCACAGATTTTGTCTTCAAAATATTTAATGATTTCAGAAAACATTAGCAAGGGTTAAATAGAAAAATGGGATCTGAATTTGAATGTTATTTTGTTAAAAGAAATTTCAGATGGAAGACATGAAAAAACAGACCAATATGTTGGCAGCTATTAGCTCTACACAGTGGGATTATGTGAAATCTTATTTTGAATGTAATTTTTGCATTCTTGTACTTTCATGGATTTTATTTATGTTGTTCAGTAGTATGCAAATTATAGATGAATTTCATTATTTTTTGAAAAAAATGAAAAAATAGAAACTGAACTTCATAGCAAGGCATTAGAATTTGAAGTGAATTAACTGGTCTGTAGAAAGTGAACAAAATGCAGCCATTAAACCCCTTCCACTCTCCAGATGCCTTGATTCTAAGTTCACATGGGTACATATGCAAAGAGAGGAAAATTTTTGGCATTTAGCCAATATCTATAGTTCACAGTACATCATAAATAAAATATTACTCACTTCCTTAGCTACAAAAATAGGTAACCAAATTAGATGATGAATATCATGATCTCTTCAAGTTATACTGCTCTATGGTTCCATATTCTATGATTTACTGGTACAGAATTCTTAAAGATATTCAATTTGTGTGTTAAGAATTTCATTTTAATTATTTTAAAAAAAAGTATAAACAGAAAACATTCAGCCTTAAAATCTATTACATAATGAAGGAGCTGGTTGCAAGCAGAGAGACAGTGCAGTATAGCATTAAGGCCAAGGGCACTGAGGTCACATTATCTATGGTTGAATCATGTCACTGACATTTATTAAGTGTGTGATTTGAGTCAAGTTCTCTGTGCTTCAATTTGCTCATCTATGGTTAAGTGCTGAACTCATAGGGTTGAATATTAATGAATAGATGTAGCCTACTTGGAACAGTATCTGGTACATGTTAAATACATATTAGTTATTATTATTTTTCTCACCTGCTAAAGTAGGAAGAGAAAAAAAATGAGTCAAATGAAAAACAGCCCAAGGGAATTGGAGCAATTTATTCTGCATTAGAAAAGGGCTAGGAGGGACATCTAAAATTTCTCAGTCAAAGCAACCTTATTAACTTGCATGATTGCTTCTCCTCTTAAACCTGCTACTTTACCTTTAGAGGAAGAATTACGTGGGCATATTGCTAAAGATAGTTAAATAACTGAGATTCTAGCTCAGAAGAGGGAGGATTCTGCATATAACCCGGTTGCCAGTTTAATTTTTACCTTTCCTCCAAGGCCACTCTCCAATGCCATTTTCTCTGTTAAGTTCTGTTAACAAAAATAGAAATGTTTCCTATCTCATCTTAAAGGCCTTATGTCAGCACACATGTGACACTTTTTGATAGAACTTTATTTCATATAAAAGTGTAAATGCTGTATATTCTCTAACAAAATATATTTTTAATAACTCATTCAACATTTATATAGTGCTAACCATGTTCCAACTTCTGCTTTAAGCACTTTGCAAATATTATCTCATCTAATCCTTGTGGGTGATTGCAAAATGTAGCCATGATTCCTCCCATCTGTGTTTGCACACCTGTATGCAATGTGACTTTGCCATACTTCCCAAGTGTATTTCTCCATCTCCTCAAATCTCTGTTGCCCTTGGGATTTGTTTTGACCATAGAATGCATCAGAAGTGATATTTTGTGAGCTGAGAGTGTATACTGAAACAAGTCTTACAGTTTTTGCTTTGGTTTTCTTGCTTCCCTGAGATTGCCACATAAAGGAACATTAGTCTTTTCAAGGATAACTGATGCAGTGGACAGACAAGCCACCCAATGACTAGTACCACCTACCAAATAATGAATAAAATTCTTAGATCAAATTTCCTTGTGTGCATGCTCAGTTGTGTCTGACTCTTTAACACCCCTTGGACTGAAGCCCTCCAGGCTCCTCTGTTCATGGGATTTCCCAGTGGACAATACTGGAGGGAGCTGCCATTTCCTCCTCCAGGGAATCTTCCCAGTCGGGTTATCAAACCTGCGTCTCCCGCATCTCCTGCAATGGCAGGTGGGTTTTTTACCACCGAGCCCCCTGGCAAGCCCCCTTAGATTAAAGATCCCCAGAGAAACCACCAGATGACCACAACTGCATGAGCGACCCAGGCAAGAACAGCAGGAAAGTTACCAGCTGATTTTGGCCACCGAGCCCCCTGGCAAGCCCCCTTAGATTAAAGATCCCCAGAGAAACCACCAGATGACCACAACTGCATGAGCGACCCAAGCAAGAACAGCAGGAAAGTTACCCGCTGATTTTGGCCACCAAGTTTAGGGAGACATTTGTTTAATAGTCAAGGGTAACTGATACATATCCCAGAATAGAAATGTAAACCTGATATAATTCCATTTCCATCTTACAAATGAGGAAGCAGAGATACCTAAACTAATTGTTCAAGTTTCCACAGAAAGCACATGGCAAACCCAAGATTCTTAAAATGTGGCCCTAACCATCACACTAGCTGACTTCCTTAAATTAGCATTCCAGTGTATAGTTTCTTCAATTGCACTAACATTTGTGAAGCAACCTTGCCCTCAATTAAGGACCACAGTGTCTACTGACATTCTTATTTGCATCATTTTTGTTTGAATCTCCCAACTATCCTCTGGGGTAGGCAGGCCAAGTGTCAGCACTTTCATCCTATAGATTTGAGACAGAGACTCTTAAAGGTAAGCATAATGAACAAAGTTACACAAGGAAGAGGGAAGAATCTTAAATACATCTCTTTATTTTCACATATTACCTAATGCACAGGTACCAAGTTTTCCCTAAGTTGTATATATTAGAGTATCTCTCATGGAGTAAATTTTTAATGAATATTTACAGTAATTAAATGCAGTGGAGATATATCATTTAGCCTGAGCTTAATTTATTTCCCCTTCTTTTGAAAATGAGGTCATTCATGCTTCTTATTTATATTTCTTCATTGCAGATTCCATATGCCACACAATATGACAAAGAACAGCCCTCACAGCCATCAAGAGTGATGACAATAAAGTAGTGATACCAAGAGAGAAATGAATCTCTCTTCTTGCTATTTCTTACATGTTTCAAGTCAGTACCTAGGGACTCCAAGTGACAATCACCTTGAATTGTGACAGCTTGAGAGAGGCTGGTAAAAAGTATATAGACAGAGTGATAAGGCATAGATTCAGGGGCAACAGCTTTTTGGCATAAATATTTGGCAGGAAAAAGGAGGTGATATAGTGGCAACCACTCTGTAAAATCATGGATTTGACCTCTACAGAGCAAAGTTATAAGTTCTTCATCATGTTCTTATAAAAAGATATATAGATATATATTTTACCTCTTACATCTTATGCCTGTCTTTTATGCCTATCTTTTAAGCCTATTATATAAAGATATGTAAATAAACCTTTTCTTCTCGAATAGCACATCTGGTAGCTATTTTGTTTAATTAAAGAAAGGAAACTTTGGATTATATGTAAACTGCAATGCTGATAACAGTCCAGCCACTTTTGATTTATAATTAATCAATATGACAAATCCTTGGCACACTAAATATCAAGACTCCTGACCTATTCAGATGCTAATGTCTCATTGAAGTCCTCTGCCCTTTGCCTTAGGAAAATAGAGCTTATGAGACAGTCATTAATGCCAGCCCCAGGAGGCTGAACTTTAAGAACTAATGCAAACACCCACCAGGAAAGCAAGATCTATTTAAGCAGAGAGGATATACTGAATGGGTAATATAAATATAATTGTGCTGCTCATCTTTCCTCTTCTCTTTCCTCCCACAGCTGTATCTTTTGGGAAATTGAAGACAAGAGGAAATTTGTCAATTTAGTAAAATAAATTCACTGTCAAATTTGAGAAAAAGTAGGATGCAAATTAATCGAATACGTCTGCATCTCTTCTCTACAAATACCTAGAGAAGTGGGATGGGGGATGGGAGAGAGGCTCAAAAGGGAGGGGATATATGTTTAAATATGGCTGATTTGCATTGTTGTATGGTGGAAACCAACACAACATTGGAAAGCAATTTTCATCTAGTTAAAAAGTAAATTTAAAAAAATCAATAGCATAACAATAGTAATGTAAAATTTGTCTAATGCAAGAAGACTTCACACTTCAGGTAGAATCTGTGCTACTCTGGGTTGAACTTAACTTTAGATGTACATCTAAACAGTGCTAATTTTCACTAAAGTCTCTTTTATGCTAAGAAATTCAGAAACCTAAGGGTAGAAGCAGGAAGGGGAAGATAGAAGAGAAAAAGTTACCATATTATTATAGAAGTTTGAAGCAACATATCTAAGAAAATAGTGGAGGTAATTTGCACTTTTTTATTATTTCTTTCTTGTCTTTTATTTTCCTCTTGTTTGGAGGGATCATAACGTTAAAATATTTAAATTCTAAGATCTGGACTTGGAATTGAAATATATTTAACACTGATACAGTGAGTAAAAGTAACACACATATCAAGATATAT
>SJYQ01003231.1:110881-140908 GCA_006410935.1 Redunca redunca
GTGTGTGTGGGGGGGTGTGTGTGTGTGGGGGGGTGTGGCCCTTCCGCCTTCCTGCAGACGAAGCTGAGGCTGAGACGAGGCCCGCAGCCTGGTCCCCACGCCGATCCGGTGTGGCTGCGCAGGGCCATCCTGGGGCCTGGGCCCCGCCCTTCCGCGCGCTGGTGGGAGTCGCCCCTCCGGCCTCCTCCTGCCCCCTGGTGGCATCCCTAAGGCGTCATTCACCCGGGAGGGTCCCGCTCGGGGCGTCAACTGGAGACTGTCAGCCCACAGCCGCCTGCTTGCCCAGGGGAGTAACAGGCCAGCCTCCTGAAGCCTTACCCCATCTCCCCCTCAGATAGGGCAATCAGCAATCGAATGGCCTGCTTTTGTTTGAGAAACACTTGAGCCATGTGCAAATGTCATGTAAACTTCAGTGAGGAGCCCACTCTTTCCTTTTGTTTTTCTGAGTAATTGCTGTTTGTCCAGCAGCCAGATGGTACAAGGAGAGGGGAAGATTGCGCTGGGTATTTCCAAATATTACAAACGTTTGAAAAACAAGTTGCTCTGGGAAAAAAAAATCTATAAAAAAAAGGAAGCTTCAGAGCTGAAATTTTGCAGAGCAGGATTTTCAAGGGTATCTTCTGTTTATTTGTTTGCAAAGGAATTTAAAACTGTGTTGCTTGGCTGCCTGCCCGCCGAGCATCTGAAGGAGTTTGCATCTCTGGGAGATCAAAGGGGCCCAAAGCAGGGAGAGCAAAGGTCAGAAACGATGAGCTTGAAAGGACCTGCCCTCTTTCCAGGCTGCAGTTCTGTACACAAGCCCTCCTCTCACAGTGCCCAGCTGAGTGAGGCTCTGACAGGAAGCAGTGAGATGTTTCAAGTTCAGGTGCAGTTAACCAGAAATTGTTTAAGTCCTAACGAACCTGCAGGGATGTAGGGCATGGCTGGGTGATAACGTGTGGGAATGGGGACCTGGGGTGGAGCAGCTGCTTAAGGAGCAAACCCCTCGCTGGTGGCTCGGCTGCTTTGATGTAGGTGGGGGGACGGAGGGGAGGGGGGCATGGTCCTCAGGAGTCAGCAACCCCCAGGTTAGGGTTCCAGGTCCCTATCTTTGTGACCCCAGGGCTTCTCTTTTGTAAATTTGGGCTGGAAATGACTCTGCCGTTACTAGAAATAGTGGTGGTCCGTTGTGTGCCAGACGCAGCGTCCATGTTTGGTCAGCAGCACCTTCATTATATTGTGGTAGCAAGGGAATGAGAAGGGCCATCTGGTTTCAGCGAATGTCCCAGCAAAGAGAGCCATTTGACCAGTGGCTGGGACATCTTGGCTTTAGCTTTAGTCCGGTTGCTGTAACCATAGGAAGTGGCTGTGAGGTTACCGTGGAGGCCTCGGGTCATTATCTAGCAACTGTGGGACCTCTTTCTGCTAAGAATTGTGACCTTGCATGCCCTCTGCTGTGGGCAGGAGTGCTTCCTCCCCGCTGTCCAGGATCTTCTTGGACGGAGTCACTCAGCAGATGAGACCTGAGCTGGCTGGCATGTGGCTGTTTTCACCTTGGCTGATCTGGGCTCTTCCCACCCAGAGACGCCCACACCCACTCCCCATTTTCCACTGTCTGAGACTGTGCCGGGTGGATGAAACCACTTACATGCGGAGCTGTGATTCTGCCTTCTCGACGTCACCCCTTGGAGCATGGCTCCTATTATTACGAGGATAGATGATCCCAGACCTTTGAACTTTGCTATAGTGATCATGTTTTGTACACACTCTTCCATGCAAGGGAATCATTTGGCTGTCTATGGAAATTGCAGTAGGCTCATGGAGTCTTTCAGAATCTAATTTCCGCAAACCGAGGAGTTCTGGGAATGATGTGAACCTGATTGCACCTGCCAGCAGTGGCCTGACCCCAGGCCCCCAGGAGCTCCGCTCCCAGCAACACGCCATGAGCAGTGTGTCCATGTCTGTGCTTTTCAGACTAAGGTTGACCCAACCAGCTTCCTTTCTTGGAAGAGTTCAATAACTGTATCCCACATGATCACTGGGTCATCTCAAAACATCTGGTCCTTGATGTATGGCAGGAAGAAAAAAGGGAGGCTAGAACCAATCTATACTTTCCTCCCCTGGGAAAGTGGATTTGTCGCCATGGCAACGGCATCCCACTCCAGTACTCTTGCCTGGAAAATCCCATGGACGGAGGAGCCTGGAAGGCTGCAGTCCATGGGGTCCCTGAGGGTCGGACACAACTGAGCGACTTCACTTTCACTTGTCACTTTCATGCATTGGAGAAGGAAATGGCAAGCCACTCCAGTGTTCTTGCCTGGAGAATCCCAGGGACGGGGGAGCCTGGTGGACTGCCGTCTATGGGGTCACACAGAGTCAGACACAACTGAAGTGACTTAGCAGTAGCAGTAATACATCCTCAGAAATGGTGTATAAAACTGCCGGATGCCAGTAAGTGCCCAGCTGACGTTAGAGCTGTTTATATATAATAGCCACGCTTAGTGAAATAAAAAAGCTAGTTCCTCAGTTTCTTCCTTTATAAGACATAAACATAAATGACCTAGTTCGTAAAAAATATATTTAAATAACACTTCAGGGTTGTCAGAGCACTTCCACATGAGTCATCTTGTCTGGTCTTCAAACACTAGATGTGGATGAGGTTAGGTGACTTGCCCAGGTCATGCATCCAGGCAGGACAAGAGCCGGGGTCTGTCCACATGTCACCCACCCTGAAGGGCTCCACGCCTGGAAACAATCAGGATGTGGGGAAACTGAACAACTTAAAGTTGCAGAGTAGGAAAAACACATTTCCCTCAAATGTTTATGAGTTTGATGGACCTTCTTGACTCAGCTCAGCCCTCATGAGGACACTGTGGAGTGTTATGAGGCTCTTGAAAAGTCCAAGGACATCCATAGCTGCCTGGCCAGGCCCATCGCCCCAGGTCATCGAGGAAACAATGGCCTAGAGTGGGATGCCACCGAAGCTCCTGGAGGAGGTCTACAACTGTTTTCAGAAAGTAGTGGCTTTTGGAAGAGCTCTGTCCAGCCTGCAGAGCTGGCGTCAGGCTTGCCTGCACTTACCAGCTCTGTTCCCCAGAGAGCCCCACTTTCTGCTACGGCCTGGAGCCTACTGAGAGGGGATATGAGCTCCGTGTGGCACTTACGGGTACATTACCTCCGAGATGGGACTTCTCTCTCATGAATACCAAAGGCAGGCTGTCAGAACTCCCTTCTCTGACTTAAGACGAGTTAGTTGCTGGATTTCCCAGTAGCCACCCCCACTCTCGGGATGACGTTCAGAATCCCGGCCAGGTGAGTCAGGACGGTGGGGTCAGGACGTGGGCGCCCAGAAGGCGCTGGCCCGTGCCCCCCCTGGCGCCGCCCTCAGCCATCAGCGCCCTGTGTCCCAATTAGAAGGGAGTCTCGGGACACCGAGCGTGCTTCCTCCTCTTCTCGGTTTGCTGATCTGTTCTGGTCAAAAACAAGCGAGCCTCGAGCTGGGATGCCCAGTATACTCTGTACTCTGTGGGGCTTGTTTGTCCCTGGAACGGTGAGCTTTGGAGCGGTGTCACGGCCTGTGCCTCCACCATCACGATTAAAAACAAAAAAGCCCAAAATAAAATTACAGCATGCAACACGGCAGCACTGGGACAGCCCCACGGGCAGAAAATCGATAGACAGTGACCCAGCCTAAAGCTGAGCGAGTCAGCAGAGGTGAGGAGAGCCTTTCCGTTCCCTTGCCCCCCTCTTCCAGCGAAGGAAGGGCAGGAAAGGAAACACGTCTGGGACCGGTGGCCGGGTGGTTAGGCCTCTGCACGTCCCTCCCACGTGAGGGCGTGAGTTTGATCCTTGATTGGGGAACTAAGATCCCACAGGCCACGCAGCATGGCAATAAAAGAAAAGGAGAAAGCGAAGCTGGGCCGGCCGTCACAGGAAGGGTCCCTGGAAGCCCCCTCCCCTCCCTGCTTCACCTCGTCACATCACAGCCAGCTCCATATGACTGCCCTCCATGGCCTGATGCCAACGGACAAGTTTTGGGATCCATTTCCACTACCTAAAGCCTCAGAGCAGAGTTGGAGTATACGGCAGTAAATAATTTACCGGTGGTGGGATTTGGCTGGATTAGGCTTACCGAGAGAGCCCTCTGCCTCTTTTGAGAGCTGCTTCGCTGGCAGGGCTGGGGTCTCAGGCACCCAGGCCCCATGTGTGCATCGGGCCAGCGTCCCACTCAGGCCCCTGGGCCCCCGAAGCTCCTCTGCCTCTTAGGATCTAACACCTGTCAGTGTTCAGGCTTCCCACTTCGGGGGCAGCCGGAAGAGTTTATCTATCAAAGCCCCGGTAACTGAGCCTTCACTGTGGCCGGTGGCTGGAGAAAGTGGAGGATCAGAGGGGAGCCTCACTGCGGTTCCTGTCTGCACTTAGGCAGGTGGAGGTCAGAGCCTGGGGTGGATGCTGCCCCAGGCACAGGCCTGGCATGTTAAAGGAAAATGGGAGATTTCACCTGCCCCCCTCCTAACTCAGTTTTAATAGTCTTAATGGAAATCTGCACCTGAGAAAAGACATTTTTACCAGAAAAATGCAGAAAGGCAATTTAGTAGTGAATTTGTTATTATTTACCCCACCTTTTCTGCTCTCAGCATGGGCGTCTTTCAAAGAAATCAGGAAGTGACATCGCAAAGGCTATATTCTTTGATATGATGCTTTTCGCTTTGAACTGCCTGCTGTGAGATGATTTGAAGAGAAGACCCCAGGGTTCTTGCCCCTCCCACTGCAGCCGGTTCTGTTAATACTTCCCAGCTGCCCTGACTCCTGACCTCATAGATGGAGAACAGAACCTCAGATTCCTCAAACTGAAGACTCGAGGCGAGCTCCCAGCCCAGGCCCTGAGACCAGGTGTCGTAGGGTGCCTGTCTGAGACCACCGTGGCCCATGGTCGCTGACCGCCAGGGTAGCCCAGGCCAACCATGAGCAGCCTCCTCTGCTTCCAGCCTCATTTGTATAAGAGGTTTGGGAAGCCGTGGTCTAGGCTGGGAAACAGACCCTTTGCCTCAGGTCACTGTTAATCTGTCAATACATAAACTTAAATGGTGCTGTCAAAATTTAGAAGAGTGGAATCCATGAAGAATGTTCCCTTTACAACTGACACAAAGGAACTGGCCTTTTTGTTTTACTGGATTTTGTTCAATGGAATATGACTTGAAATTAGCAGGTCATTAACTGAGACCTGGAAATCTCCCTTTACCCAGGAGACTTTGAATTAATGGCATTAGGAATAATGGGATTTGACATGAGCTAAAATTTCCACCTGGGAACAGTGCATTTTCATTAATGCTAGCAGGTTTGAGTTGAAAACAGAATTCTGTCAAGAATTGTAATGAAATTTTTACCTCTTGCTGGGTTAGGGAACCCTTCACTCCGTTGTGGCAGAAAAATCTGGACTTTTGAGGCCTTTACTCAAACTCACCCCTGGTCCCTCAGAGTGAGAGGAGCAAGGAGGGGACCCACAGAGGCCAAGGGATTCACACGCCAGCTCCACGCCTGGCCCGGCTGCCCCCTGGGAAAGCTGTTAGAGCAGACAGCCGTGAGCTCTGGTCTTCTAGCTGTTCTCAAGCAAAGAGATAAGTGGCTAATCCTCAGTTGAAGTGAGAGAAAAGGAGATTTTTCCAAGACTGGTCAAGGAGAGAAGCTTGTTTTATAAACAGGATCAGTGATTAGCTTGGTGGTTAAGAATGAGGCTGTGACTCTGACTCCCTAGACTCAAATCCTGGCACAAGCATGGGACAGCTGTGTGGCCTTGGGAAAACTCCTTAACCTCCCTGTGCTTCGGCGGCCTTGTCTAGGAGCTGAGGATAAAAAAAAACCATGACTCCTGAGGATCGTGAGAATTAATGATCTCCTACAAGTAAGCCCTTATATAGTAAGCCCTTGAGACAGATTTACTGTGATAGAAATAATTATTACTATATCAGTAATTACTCTTATTATATAATTCTTAATATATTAATATTGTTATATTAAACAATTGCTCTTATTCTTACTAAAAGAGCGAACAAGAAAGAGGCTCTCCCTTTTCAGTTTTTTCATCCCCAGATTCAGGGAAAATATATTTGGCTCACTCTCCTAAGGAATTGTTCGTGCTTTTCTCTAAACTGTGTTGCTTGATTTCTGAGAAAGGTGTATGGGTGTGCTTGGAAATAGTCTGGCATGGTTATTAAATTCTAAACTGAACTTCATAGATCCTGGCTGTGTTGGGGCAAACCTAGTCAGAACATTGTGTTTTGATGAAGGTACTGCAATAATAAATGTCTAAAATAGTCTCAGTGTCCTTAGATAAGTGGTAAATGAATGCATGGTAGAGAGCTTTATAATGAGGGTGGGGTTTCATTTTCAATCCAAACAAAACTATTCCAGATTGAAAGCTTTCATTTTCTCAGGATTTCATGCCTCAGTCCTTATTCAGGCTTTCGTTATTTTTCAGGTGCAATTGCTGGTATAGTTGATCAGCCAATGCAGAACTTCCAGAAAACATCGGAGGCTCAAGCTTCAGCAGGACACAAGGCCAAGGGTGTTATCTCCGGCGTGGGGAAAGGCATCATGGGGGTGTTCACGAAGCCCATTGGAGGGGCTGCTGAGCTGGTGTCACAGACTGGCTATGGTGAGTCCTGGAGAACTGGCCAACTCGGACATCACTGGTCACTTTGCGTTACTATACCAAGGTTTTCCTAAGATAATCTAGCTCCTCACATACCAAGGAGTGAAAAATAAAATAGATAAAGCTATAAATAATAGTTCTTTTTCTCACCTCCTTAGGCTTATTTACACAAAGAGTAAAATTGGCCTATTACTAATAAATTATGATAAAATTATAGAGCTAGGAAATCAGTTAGTAATTTCAGTGTATATGTGTCATGGGATCTTTTCATAGTCATTTAACAAAGCAGGCTTTAATGAAAAATAACGAGTTAGAGGTTGAGGACAGAAAGTTGAATATATTGAAGCAGAGAGTAGACTTACCTTTTCTGGTGAGCAATTTGAAAGAAAAAATAGGTCCTAAAGCAGGAAGGTTATCTTTAAAAAACAATGCCTGTGAATTTGGAGAATGAAAGAGCACGCGTGTGTCGGTGGACGCGTGCACACTGCCCATGCAGCTTGGCCTCAGGCATGGCTTTCTCGCCATCAGACCCTGTTGCTATTGCAGCCAGGCCCGGTCTCTCGGCCAAGGTCAGCAAAGGCGCATCATCTGCCACTGAAAACCATTCCCAGAGCAGACTAGTGCGGAGAACCCGGGCTCGTGGAACTACCGCCTTAGGATGGTGCCAGGGCTCTCCACAAAGCCGTGCGCACACAGCAGGGGGGTGGGAAAGGAAGCGCTTCTTCCTGTGCTAATTTTCTGCATTCTGGGCAGAGCACATTAACTGACTTTACATAAATAGTTGTTCTGTCACTGAGTCACGTCTGACTCTTTGTGACCCCATGGACTGCAGCACGCCAGGCTCCTCTGTCCTCCACTATCTCCAGAGTTTGCTCAAATTCATGTCCATTGAGTCGATGCTATCTAACCATCCAATATTAAAAAAAGAAGTCTTTTAAAAATTAATTAAATGCGTAGATACTACAATAAATATGGTACTTTACCTTGAAGACACTTTGACATTTGCTTGTGAAAATGAGCGTCAGCAGGTCTGCAGTGTGAGTTACTACAAAGTGGTGACGGTCAGTCATTCAGTTCAGTCACTTAGTCGTGTCCAACTCTGCGATCCCATGGACTGCAGCATGCCAGGCCTCCCTGTCCGTCACCAACTCCCGGAGTTCACTCAAACTCACTTCACTTTCACCTTTCACTTTTATGCATTGGAGAAGGAAATGGCAACCCACTCATGTTCTTGCTTGGAGAATCCCAGGGACGAGGGAGCCTGGTGGGCTGCCGTCTATGGGGTCACACAGAGTCGGACACAACTGAAGTGACTTAGCAGCAGCAGCATGTCCATTGAGTCAGTGATGCTATTCAACCATCTCATCCTCTGTCATCCCCTTCTCCTCAAATAGGTAACCGGAATTACTTTTTTTTTTTTGGCCTCACCACAAGGCTTATAGTGGAGAAGGCAATGGCATCCCACTCCAGTACTCTTGCCTGGAAAATCCCATGGACGGAGGAGCCTGGTGGGCTGCTGTGCATGGGGTCGCAAAGAGTCGGACACGACTGAGCGACTTCACTTTCACTTTTCATTTTCACGCATTGGAGAAGGAAATGGCAACACGCTCCAGTGTTCTTGCCTGGAGAATCCCAGGGACGGGGGAGCCTGGTGGGCTGCCGTCTATGGGGTCACACAGAGTTGGACATGACTGAAGCGATTTAGCAGCAGCAGCAGCAAGGCTTATCGAATCTTCCTTAGTTCCCCGACCAGGCATTGAACACTTGCCCTTGCAATGAAAGCACAGAGTCCTAACAGGGCCGCCAGGGGCTCTGGAATTGTTGCCTTTGTGCCTAAAATCGGTATCATTTTGCTCACGAAGTGGGGGGTGGCTGGCACCACAAACAATGGGCAGGCGCCCTGCATGTGTAACTGCATCTGGCTGTAGAGTCCGCAGGGCACGTTTGACTGCGGCTCTGCGCCTCGCTGGATCTGACAAGGGGCAGCCAGATTAGGGCATAAAACCCGTGTCTGAAAGGAAGGGAGCGGGAAGAATGCCCGCGCTCAGGCAGCCATCCGGAGCAGCTCCTTTAGGAGACCACACAGACAGGAACACGTGTTCCCTCCCCTTCCCCTCGCCACTTCCCCCTCATGCCTGCCTCTCTCTCCTTCCGTGAATGACATTTTCACTCACAGGGAAACTGACAAAAAGTACTCCACAACTCATAACTGGACAAAGTTAAACGCTCCCTTATCAAATACTTACACATTCACAGAAACAGTATTCCTTTTGCCATGGACGGCAGCAAGATAAAGTCAACTTAGGCTTCATAAATTCCTCTGGTCTTGAAAGCGCCTTTGTCCCTCACTGCGCATTTCCCAAGGCTGTGGGGTTTCTCCCTTACATAAGAGCATCTCGGAGCAGAGCTTCACATGGCCTCGTTGGTTTCCATCATTCTTGTAAAAGTTTTATTACCGCTCTGAAGGTTTTACAAACCACTAACTCTTGGTCTAATGACTGTGCCTCATTTATAAACATTTATAGGCCCTCAGAAAGCACACAGGCTGTACCATCTCTGGTTCCGGAGCGTCTCTGGAGGACTGCGTGGCTGCCGCTGGGTGCCCTCGTTTGGTGCTGGCACCAGGGAGAGCGTGTAATAAACCAGAGGCCCCACGAGCGCTCATAAATACATATAGATTCATGTCTAAGAGCTGGACTGTCATTTAAATACTGTATCTAGGCAAACCACGCGCCTTTGTGTGCATCTCCGTGCGTTGTGTTTTTTATGTGTCCAGCCACGCCGCAGATACAGACATATTGTAATATTAAGCAAGGAAGTCAACTAACAGTCTTGACTTTTGTGTCACATCAACTGTAAATGATGTGTAAGCTATTGCTCAGGCCTGACTATTCCCAGGAGCATTATGCTTCCTCTAATTGCCCGCCTGTACTTGGACTGTAGCTCATTCATATTTCAGCTTGCAACTAATGTAAAAGATCACCCGGGTTAAGGGCATTGCAATGTTTAATGAGATAGCGTTTTATAGATGGCTCTGAGCAAATGACATCACTGTACCATGAAGCTGTTTTCCAGAAAACAACTAGTAAAACCCCCTTACTTCTCTTGCTACAGGTATTTTACACGGAGCTGGACTTTCTCAGCTTCCCAAACAGCGCTATCAGCCAAGTGATCTGCACGCTGACCAGGCTCCAAACAGCCACGTCAAATACGTCTGGTAAGATTATCTGGAGGCTGGTTCAGCTGCACACGTGCATCGTATGTTAACAGGGCCTGGCTTCCTCTCAAGCTAACGGGCCACCCTTCCAGGGGAGCCCATGAGGAGTAGCTGTTTTCAGGGGAGGCTGCTGGTCCACAGCTCTGGGCTGGCAGCAGAACACCCATCCCCATGTCCCACTCAGGGCAGGATGTCCATTGGCAGAGGTGCCGGGGCCCGAGATAGGCCTGAGGTCATCTGTGTCCTCATTAGGGGTGACATTTCTAACAGGGGGAAGAGGACTCACCAAACCAAGCGGTATCTTTGTCTTCAGGAGGAGCTAGGTTTGATTGACCAGAATTAGAATTAAAGTGACAATTACACATTTCAAGATGACATGATGAGATTGGTGAGGGCCCTTGCTTTGGTTCAAACCGTGAGCCCTTAGAGTTGAGCATCTCTCCTAAGCTGGCTGTGGCCTCACCTTTCTCCTCTGACGCAGGAAGATGCTCCAGTCTCTGGGCAGACCGGAAGTGCACATGGCCCTGGAGGTTGTGCTGGTGAGGGGCTCGGGCCAGGAGCACGAGGGCTGCCTGCTGCTGACGTCAGACGTGCTCTTCGTGGTGAGCGTCAGCGAGGACACCCAGCAGCAGGCCTTCCCGGTCACGGAGATCGATTGCGCACAGGACCGAGAGCAGAGCAGCCTGCTCGTCGTGCAGCTCAAGCAGCCCAGAGTGGCCTGTGACGCAGAGGTACCTTTTGACAGCGGGGTGCCTGGGGTTAGCTGCTGGCAGCGTTGAGACCCAGGGTGACGGCAGGTACCGGGTGTCTGTGAGCTGGCAGCCTCTGCGGTGGGCGCCGGAGACTAAGAGGGCTGCCAGGGGCAGGGGTGGCAGGAGGCCAGTGGACTCGCCGCTGGGGCTCAGCCACCCAAAAGTCCAAGGTCGGTCGTGTGGGGCCGGGGTGCAGGAGCTCCAGAGTGAGTGGGTCTGAAGTCCACAGGGCAGGCCCGAGTGCTGCAGCTGGTCCCTCCAGCAGGGCTGAGAGAGAAAGGGCCAGCCAGGAGCGAGGGGCGTAACGCGGGGGACAAGCACAGGCACCACCTCCCTCGGCCCCAGCTCCTGAGAGCTTGGGCTCACTCTCGTCTCCAGCTCTCTCCCACCCCCCACTCTGTCTTCCGTGCGGCTGTGTCCCCTTCCCTGTGGGGCATTTCCCACCCCCTGAGCACTACACGGTACCTCCTGGGGACGCTGCCCAGGCTCCGGGGGCAGGCTCCCTGGCCACACGACAGCTGGGAGGGGGATGCATTCTGGGTGTCGGGGGTCAGAGGTGATCGCAGGCTTCCTGCCATCCAGACCAGGGTGAACACATGCACCCACTGGAACCCTGCCCTGCCCCTGCCTCCCTGATGACGGCCTGATCCTTGGGGCCCCGAGAGTTGACCTCGGAAACAGACATCTTTTCCCACACAGCTAGCTTGGGGTTGGATCAGAGGTTAAGTGGAACCTGCCTGTCCTAACTTAGGGTCTGAGTAGCTCCCAGAAAGGCCAGCAAACCTTGCCTCTGGCAGGTCCTGCCTGATTCCTTCTTTCATTATGTTCTTCCTGGTATGGGAGCCTGCATCTCCCTCACACCACTGTTTGGGTAAAATTATCTGAGAAGATGGAAGGCAGCCAACCACAACAACTCTGAGATTTCTTTAGTTTCTTGGATCATAATCAGTCAGGCTTTAAGCAGGGGCTTGGCACTAAGACTACATTGCTGGTTCGAGTTGATGACTTTCTGGGAATAAACAGAGGTCAGATGTCCAGTCTGACTTTATTAGATCTGCCAAAATCTTCTGATCCAGTTGACAATAAAGCAGCAATGATCTGGCTACAGGCCTTGGCAGGGGATAGTATCATTATCTTCAAGTCCCTGGTCCTTAACGAGAAACTTGCAAACCCCTGAGGAGTATCTGTGACCATCGTTATTCCTCAGTTGCTTGGGAACTATTTCAGATCTTAAAACTATTGAGACTAGAGAATCAGCATTTGCTGTGACCCTTCTTTTTGGCTTTTCTGCTTGAGGAGGGTACTGTGGGGAATTGTAGCTGGAGGGGAACACACCTCAGCTTCCCTGGGGGTTACTGAGACGGTTGGTGATCGTTTCTCAAGGGTGCTCAGGATGAAGGGGTCAGGGTTGTTGATGGCTGCAACAAAGGCAGGAAGAGATGACTGGGAGCAGGAACACTGCATGGCAGCTTACACAGCAGGAGGCCCTGGGCAGACCAACAGATTTGCAACCCTTCAGCCTCTAAATTCCACTTTCTCTCTAACCCCAACTCCTTATCAACAAAAAGTAACTGCCCTGTTAATCCCGTGTCTAAACCCTCCCCTCCCCGACTCACTCCAATGGAGACCCAGGCTGCAGAACAAAAATGCCCCCAAAAATGTTTTGGAGACAGTAGACGCTTCGTTACTAATGCTCTATACCAGTCTTTCCAAAATGGGAGTGGGGGTCACTCAGCAGTGCTGCCTGACAGTGCCTTTTCCTCAATGGCCACACCCAGCCTAAGCCTCGGGCTTAAAGCCGGGCTGGGAAGCCTACCCACTGTCTTCCAGTGAAAACTAAAGAACAGTATTTTAAAATCTTTACATGAAATGGTTTTTCTGGGATTTTGCTTTAGATGCTAGCGAACATAGCTCCTTTAGATTTTGGAAGCAATTAATTTGTAGATGACATCATTCAGTGTATTCAAATATGGGAGGATTTTTTTTTTCTTTTTAAATCAGCATTTGCTTTTCTTAGTTAAATGCAGCCATTTTTAGGGTAATAATTGCTTAATATGCCTGGCACATTATTGAAATCCCTTATGAGAGGCTCAAAATGAGTCAGAAGGTCAAGTTTATTCCTTGGCCATGTTCCTTTCACAACACGGGTTTTCCTGTGCTGCTGTTCAGGAGGAGCAATTAAGGCTCTTGTGTATTCGAAGCTTTCCAGCTGAATCCTGACCCCATCAAATGATATCATCAGAGTTCTGGCTCTTGCCTGGTGGTGCACAGCTTTCATCTGTCAGTGAATCTTTGGGGGCCTTTATTTTCTTTCCCAAACTTAAAAATATGAGACTGAACTCTAATGGACGCCCTACTTATTTTTCTGGCAGGCAGACCTCTCTTTACCATCCCACTGGCTTTCTGCCGCTTCTAAGACATCCTTGGCTGCACTGTCTCTGTGCCCTACGCAGAAATATATACATTCTTTACTACTATTTCAAGAACTCAGAAGTCCTCATTAAAATGTTTATAAGTCTTCCAGAGTAGTCTTGCCAACGTTTGGTAGGTAAAGGCTATGGAGAGGTCAGTGGCTACCTGATTCCCAGAGACCAGTGGCTTACTGGAAACGTCCCACTCCACTTGATTTACACAGTAGGCAGCTACAGAATTCCAGGATGGGGGGCATTTGTAGCTCCACTTGCCTCTGATGGGCACTTCCTGAGAAAATCTCTCTCAAGAGTTTGGGAAGCGCATCAGTTCTTCTATTTGAGCTCCACTGAAGACGCGCCAGACCCTGATGGACCATGAATGTGCTTTACATCCTCCCTCTTCTCCATAAACACTTCCCCTTCCTCTGCCCAGTTTTTTTTTAATTTTCTCTGGCTTTAAATCCTAATATTTATAGAAGCAGAAAATGTTACAGTTCAAATGGTTATTTGTTTTCTTAAGGCTCTGTCCAAAGCCACTGGTTTGACAGAGGTAAAGAGGTTCTATCTGGAGAGGTTTCCAGAGACAAGCAGAGCTTTTATCTCAGGGTTTAATGTTGATTAGATTGAAACAGAGGAAAGATATTTTTCTCCTTTGTTCCTGGACTAGTCTAGCAGAGAGCAGTGACAGATGTTTTTAAGAGTTAAGAGTAAAATATTCCCAAATCGTCAAACATGGGACTTTTACACAACACCAAACACTTATTCAGTGGCTTTATTCAGTTCAGTTCAGTTGCTCAGTCATGTCCAATAACCTAAAAGGCACAACATCCAGTGTATGAAGGCAAGAGAAGGAATAATCTTGTTATGGAAGTGTCCTTAAGAGGGCTTGGCAACTGAAAACTTCTTTTGGGTCGCAGGTGGATGGAGTTCGAGAGAGGCTGTCAGAGCAGCAGTATAACAGACTTGTGGACTACATCACAAAGACCTCTCGTCACCTGGGCCCCGGCTGCTCCTCCGTGCAGACATCGTGCCCTGTGGTGGCTGTGGAACCACTCCCCTCCACTGTGAAAACCTACCATTATATGGTTGATCCACATTTTGCCCAAGTTTTCATTAGTAAATTTACCATGGTGAAAAATAAAGCCCTGAGGAAAGGGTTCCCTTGAGTCCCCTCCAAGGTGTTGATTGCTGCTTGTGCAGTTTATTTTTGAAAAATAAACCTAATGAGCTCTTAACATCTATTGTGGGCACAAAACCACTGTTCAACTCAAATTCTTCCTTTTTCCTACAACTAAGATACTTCAAAATTGAGTGATTAAAAAACTTAGTCCTTTCCTGTTTGGGTCTTATCATGAATTGAAAATACATTCCTTTTTGCTCTTTTTGCTAAAATTTCGACTTTAATTAAGATCGCCAACTCTGTAGTCAGGCGTTGGAAACAGATGTAAACGCCATCTCCTGCTGCATCTCTTTTTAGGATGAGACATCATCTTTGCCTAACACCCTTCTCTGCAGAAGTTTAGCATTAAATTCAATGTTTGGGATCTTACTGTTTGTTAATGTTATTTAAACGTGATGCTATTTTAAGTGAAAGCAGCCATGTACATTCCTACTCTAAACTTTTACTGAAATTTTACTGATGACTTATCCAGGTACATTTTGGAAAAATGTCTAATTTGTTTTGCTAGGCAAGCAAATCTTTTCTGTCTACTGCTAAAAACAGATCCAGGGTGCTCAGGTGAGTTTCTTTAGTTCCATAAGCAACACAATACTGGGGAACTCCCACTACTGGATACTTTTATGGACGGACTCATCTTGATGCCTTAGCCAAGTCAAGGACCCTAACAACCTTAATAGTTCGTTTTTATGACTTAGCTTGATCCAGCATAAAGATATTCACATGATTTTGTTTTTTAAAAATGGATTTGGCTCAAGATCCTGGGTCATCACGTACACCTTGAGCATTCAGTAAAAATTTGATATTCCAACTAAAACACACTTTTACTCATTACATCCAAACTTCAGCCTACAACCTGATACCTACAATTGTGAGATGCTAAGGAATTTTCAATTTCAAATGTCCGCTTTAACTTAAGCCTCACATGTTACTTGGCATAAGAAAGGGATCACTGCATAGTTGTTTACTGGTAATGGACAATTTAGGCTGAATATGAAAACAATGGCTCCACCATTACTTTGCTGTATCATACTCATTTAGGAAAGTGACAGTTTTGTCAACCACAAGAGTAACTATTTTTAGGCTTGTAAATATGTATTAAGTCTTGTATCTTTTATGATAATTTTGCATACTACTAATTGTTATATGAAATTGTTTAAAATAAAACAAATTCTTGAATTACTGATCATACATAAAGGTGGGTTCTTAAAATGCAGGTTTTCACTGATAGCTGGGTTTATTACAGCTTACATTATTGGACTCAAGAATTCTGCCCAAGAAAATCCGTTAACCCAATGAAAGAACTGGGAATTCAATTACTGGGGTTCAATTAGTTTGCGCTAAAATGACACAATTCTTAAAGCTCTTTGATCACAACAAAAACAATTACTAAAGAAGAGAAAGATCCTAAGACCTCCTCTGAAAAATGTTACCACACTCTCACAATTAGCAAATATTACTCAACTTCAGTTCCAATTAAATAACAATTTTTATGTATTCCATATTGTACATGCATATGTTAGACCTTCAATAAAGTGATAACTGAATAAAGAGCCTTAAATGTACCTATTACATCTGTCCAATGGCTGGATCCAGTAGGGCAATCTGATAACAATGAAGTCCAAAGACATTTTATTGGAAAGACAGTCTGTTCCTTTTAAGGGTCCACAATATTCAGTAGTCATGTAGGTTCATGCAGACCCTTTAAACCCATGGCCCAGGCAGTATCTCAGTGAAATGGACAAAATGTGAGAAGAGTCAAAAATGTCCTAGAATAGTAAAAATTTTAATCAAAATTTAAAGTTACCTTCTTAAGATTCATAAAGTTAAAAATCCCTGACCAATTCTAATCCAAGTACCCCAAACTCTACATGTCGGTAAGAATAACTGAACAAAGACTTAAGTGTCCACAGTATTTGTTAATTGTTTGTTTATTGAGAGACTATTTCTCACCCCAGATAGTCATAGTTCATAGTTCAGGAGCACAGGAAAGTGACAAACTTCCAAGGAACTCAACCCAAAGAAATTCTGTGGAGAAAAACAGAGTGACCAAGTTAACGACAATCACTCTCTCAACAGCTTGCCACGCTGGGCCCCCCGGGCACTACTGCCACCGATGCGGGCCACGTTTCGCTCACTCACCCTTAGTCCAGGAGCAGCCCCGTTCCGGCTGCCTGGGCTCCAGGTCCATCCTCCCCACGCTCCCCAACCTCTTTTCCATGTGGGGCGTTCACATCTTTTTCTGAGGTTTCCTGCTTTCATGTACCAAGTTCTACCTTTTTTTCTCCCAAGTCCACCCCATCCGTTCCCATCTCAGACCCATACTGTTCTTAAAAAGCAGCGGTCTGTTCTAAACTTTTGTATTCCTGTCTCCAAATCTGCTCCTCTATTGTTTTTTAAGCAATCAACTTCTTATAAGTAAAAGCTAAAAAAGTATTTAAAAAATCAGCCTGTTAACATCTGATTATGAAAAGCATAACCACTGTGAAAGTTTTGAAAATTCCAAAGGTATCAGAAAACAGCAGTGTTAAGATTCCACACACAAAAAACTAGTCTTTTCTTGATCTTTTTACCTTCAGCCTTTTTCCTTATTCACTTTTAACACAGATCACCCTTTACATAAAACATTCTTAGTTTTCTATTTTAGTAATTCCTGTTACTTTGTGGTTATCAATTCTAACGGGCCTAACAGTCCATGATGGAAATTACAATTCCTATCAGTTTTCCAACCACTGGGAATAAACTTGTTTTTCTACTATTATGTATTACATATATTAAACTGTGGCTACTTAATATCAATCTGTGATTCAGATACTTCCTTAATATAAGCAACTACAGAAATGGAATGTAACAGAGTTGAATCTAACACTAGGCAAAAGCTATTTATATTCAAAATTATCCTTAAATTTTAGACACAGAACCTTAATTCACACTGTCCATGAGGCAGTGGACCTTGACTACCCAAACCAGAATCTCTAGAAAGCCACCAAGTGACCTGTGGCCATCCAGATAACAAACCATAAAAGGTTTCAAATACTTCAGGGAAGAAGGAAAAGAGCAGACCTTGCACACAATGTTCTGGGTTGTCTGGGGGCCTCCCAAGGGACTATTTATCTCGGAACACTGGTGACAACGGTGACTGCGTTTAAGGGACTTATGAGACACCATCAAAAAGGCCACCATTTGTATTGTGGAGGTGCATGAAGGGACAGAGAATTTATTTGAGGAAATAATGGCCAAAAACTTCCCAAATCTGAGGAAAGAAATGTATATACAAACATGTTACTTGGAAGTAAGATGAACCCAAAGTCTCCTAACATCAAGACACATTATAATCCAACTGTCAAAACCAAAGACAATAAATCCTGGAAGCAATAAGAAGATTCACCGTCTATAACGGGAGCTTCTGTAAGATTATTAGTGGACTTCTCAGGAAAATGTCCTTCGAAAATCAGGAAGAAATTAAGACACTCCCAGATAAACAAAAGCTAAAGGATATACTACTAGTCTGCAAGAATTGTTCAATTTGAAACAAAATTACACTAGACAATCACTCAAAGCCATACTGAAATATAAAGTTCCCTGGCAAAGGTAAATATAATAAATATAAAAGCCAGTGTTAATCATGTTTCATATCCCCACTTTTAATTCTGTAGTATTTAAAAGGCAAAAGCACTAAAAAAAAGACATCTGTGTTAATAGGCACAATATCTAAAAATGCCATTTGTGACATTAACAAAGTAGGGGAACAAGGTTGTAAAAGAGAATTTTTGTATGTGATTAAATTTTTGTATGTGTGTTATCAGCAATTCAAAATAGATTATAACAATAGGTTGGTTTAAACGTCCCAACCAAAAGTCATGGATCTGAGGAATGGATACAAAAAAGGTCCAACTACAAGCTATCTACAAAAGACTCACTTTAGATCCAAAGATACACTTTTGAAGTTAAGGATGAAAAGAGACTCCATACAGACAGCAATCCAAAGAGCAAGAGTGGCTATACTGTTAGCAGACAAAACAGACTAAGTCAAAAAAATGCTACAGACACAAAGGCAGGGTCAGTTCACCAAGAAGGCAGATTATATATACACCAACCATCAGAGCCTGGAAATACATGAAGCAAACACTAACAGAATGAGGGAAGAAACAGACAGCTCTATGTAACACCAGGTGACTTAGAACGTAAAATCTTATAGAAAACCTAAACAAACTCTTTGGCAAACCCAATAATGGCTGTAACTGAAATGACCAGACAGGTCATTAAGAAAATAAGAGGACTTGAATACTACAGACCAATCAAATCTCATTCTACCAAACATCAGAATATGTATACTTTTTCTTAAGTGCACATGGATTAATTTCCATGTTAGGTCATAGAACAACAGATTTTATGACTGAAATCACATAAAGTATCTGTGCTGGTCACAATGGATGATACTAGAAATCGTAACAGAAGAAATAGAGATACCAAGGGAACATTTCTTGCAAAGATGGGCTCAATAAAGGACAGAAATGGTATGCACCTAAACCAGAAGAAAAGGATACTAAGAAGAGATGGCAAGAATACACAGAAGAACTATACAAAAAAGATCTTAACAACCCAGATAACCACAATGCTGTGATCACTCACCTAGAGCCAGACATCCTGGAATGCGAAGTCAAGTGGGCCTTAGGAAGCATCACTATAAACAAAGATAGTGGAGGTGATGGAATTCCAGCTGAGCTATTTCAAATTCTAAAACATGATGCTGTGAAAGTGCTGCACCCAATATGCCAGCAAATTTGGAAAACTCAGCAGTGGCCACAGGGCTGGAAAAGGCCAGTTTTCATTCCAATCCCAAAGAAAGGCAATGCCAAAGAATGCTCGAACTACCGCACAAATGCACTCAACTCACACACTAGTAAAGTAATGCTCAAAATTCTCCAAGCCAGGCTTCAAGAGTACATGAACCGTGAACTCCCAAATGTTCAAGCTGGTTTTAGAAAAGGCAGAGGAACCAGAGATCAAATTGCCAGCATCTGCTGGGTCATCGAAAAAGCAAGAGAGTTCCAAAAAAACATCTATTTCTGCTTTATTGACTATGCCAAGGCCTTTGACTGTGTGGATCACAACAAACTGGAAAATTCTGAAAGAGATGGGAATACCTGATCACCTTACCTGCCTCTTGAGAAATCTGCATGCAGGTCAGGAAGCAACAGTTAGAATTGGACGTGGAACAACAGACTGTTTCCAAACTGGGAAAGGAGTACGTCAAGGCTGTATATTGTCACCCTGCTTATTTAACTTATATGCAGAGTACATCATGAGAAACCCTGGGCTGGATGAAGCAAAAGGTGGAAATCAAGATTGCCAAGAGAAGCATCAATAACCTCAGATATGCAGATGACACCACCCTTATGGCAGAAAGTGAAGAAGAACTGAAGAGCCTCTTGATGAAAGTGAGAGGAGAGTGAAAAAGTTGGCTTAAAGATCAACATTCAGAAAACTAAGATCATGGCATCTGATCCCATCACTTCATGGGAAATAGATGGGGAAACAGTGGAAACAGTGACAGATTTTATTCTGGGAGGCTTCAAAATCACTGCAGATGGTGACTGCAGCCATGAAATTAAAAGACGCTTACTCCTTGGAAGAAAAGTTATGACCAACCTAGACAGTATATTCAAAAGCAGAGACATTACTTCACCCACAAAGGTCCATCTAGTCAAGGTTATGGTTTTTCCAGTGGTCATGTATGGATGTGAGAGTTGGACTATAAAGAAAGCTGAGTGCTGAAGAACTGATGCTTTTGCACTGTGGTGTTGGAGAATACTCTTGAGAGCCCCTTGGACTGCAAGGAGATCCAACCAGCCCATCCTAAAGGAAATCAGTCCTAAATACTCATTGGAAGGACTGATGCTGAAGCTGAAACTCCAATACTTTGGCCACCTTATGCGAAGAACTGACTCACTGGAAGAGACCCTGATGCTGGGAAAAATTGAAGGCAGGACGAGAAGGAGACGACAGAGGATGAGACAGTTGGTTGGCATCACCAACTCGATGGACATGAGTTTGAGTAAGCTCCAGGAGTTGGTGATGGACAGGGAGGCCTGGTGTGCTGCAGTCCATGGGGTCGCAGAGAGTCAGACACAACTGAGCAACTGAACTGAAGGAAAATAGAAAAATCCACAAATAAGTTGAGATTAAATGACATACTCTCCAACCACCAATGGGTCAAAGTAGGTTTAAGAAGAGAAGTTTAAAAAGATCAAATCAACAACCTAAGTTTACCCCTTAAAAGATAGAAAAAGAAAAGCAAGCTAAACCAAAGCCACAGGAAATAAATATTATTATAAACACACCAAGCAGACTTCAACTAAGTAAGAAGATTAAATCCACAATCAAAAAACAACAAACAAAAGGCTGGGATAAGATGGCTTCACAGGTAAATTCTACCAAATATTTAAAAAACAGTTAACCCCAATCCTCCTCAAGCTCTTCCAAAAAACTGGAGAGGGGAACACTTTCAAATTCACTCTATGTACTTTTTAACTTTCTATAATATTAAAGACATCTTAAACATGTGTATGGGGGAGAGATTGTCCTTCCATGTTTTCCTGTGTCTCTCATATGTCTCATGGCCACATCTGACTCACCGCCTTATTTAAAAATACAAAACATTTGGGGCTTCCCTGGTGGCGCAGTGGTAAAGAATCCACCTGCCAATGAAGAGACACAGGTTTAATCCCTAATCCAGGAAGATCCCACATGGTGCAAAGCAACTAAGCCCATGCACCGCAACCACTGAGCCTGTGCTCTAGAGCCTGGGAGCGGCAGTGACTGAGCTCATGAGCCACAGCTACTGAAGCCTGTGCGCCCAAGAGCCTGCGCTCTGCCAACAAGAGGAGCCGCTGCTAAGAAAAGCCCCCGCTCACAGCAACTAGGGAAAAGCCCACTTAGGAACAAAGACCTAGCACAGCCAAAAATAAAATTAAAAAAACAAAACACATAAGCCCATCAAATATATTAAAGACACATTACAGAGCAATATCCCCAATATAGATGCAAAAATTGCTCATAAAATACTAGCCAACAATTCAACAGTTCATTAAAAGGATTATACACCATGAACAAGGATGATTCAACATATGAAAAATACAATACACCGCAGAAGGACAAAAAGTCACATGATCATTTCAACTGATTCAAGAAAGCATTTGAAAATTTTAATACCGTTCCATGATTTAAAAAAAAATTTCAAATAAAGAATAGGAAGAAAAACTACCTCAACATAATAAAGATGATATATGAGAAACCCACAGCTAATACACTCAATGGTAAAAGACTTAAAAAGTTTCTCCTCTAAGGTGGTGGTTGGACGGGTGCGGGGGAGGGGAACAAGGATGCACATTTTTGCCGCTTCTCTTCAACACAATACTGGAAATCCTAGCCAGGGCAATTAGGGAAGAAAAGAAATGACATCCAAATTGGAAAAGAAGAAGTAAAGCTATCTGCAGATGATCTGATCTTACATGCAGAAAACCCTCAAAATTGATCGATCTCTCTCTCACACACACAAAACTGTTAGAATAACTCAGCAAAGCTAAAGGATATGTAATCACACAAAATCAATGCATAATCAGAAAAGCAAATTAAAACAATCTCAATTATGTTAGCATTAAGCTACAATTCTTAGGAATAAACTTCAACAAGGAGGCAAAAGACTTATCTACTTAAAAGTATAAAACTGCTGAAATTAAAGAAACAAATAAATAGAAATATATCTTGTGTTCATGACCTAGAATACTTGTAACCGTCAAGATGTTTACACTACCCAAAGTGATCTGTATAATGCAATTCCTATCAAAATCCCCACAGCTTTTGATAAATAGGAAAATCCATCCTAAAATTCATGTGGATTATCAATAAGATCATGAACAGCCAAAACAATCTTGAAAAAGACAACAACGCTGGAGGACCAACACTTCCTGATTTCAAAACCTACTATAAAGGTATTGTAATCAAGAGTGTAGTATCAGCATAAAGACAGAAATATAAACTAATGCAATAGAGTACCAAAATAAACCCATCCATATATAGAAAAACACCAAAGGTACTAAGACTAATGGGAAAAGGAAAATTTTTTCAACAGATGGTGTTCGGAAAACTGGATATTCACATGCAAAACAATGAAGCAAACCATTTCCTTAACATCATATCCAAAAATTAACTCAGAATAGATCAAAGACCTAAATAAAGGTAAGAGCTAATAAAACTATAAAACTTCAGGAAAAAGTAATACTTTATCACAATGAATTTGTCAATGATTTCTTAAATATGACACCAAAAGTACAGGCAAAAAAAAAATCAGAAAACATCAGAATTTCAAATGTCTGTTCACCAAAAGACACAATAGATTGAAAAGGCAATTACAGAATGGGAGAAAATATCTAAATCATAGCTGATAGGGGCTTTTAAATAACTCCTACAACTCAACAAAAAACTATCCAGTTAAAAATGGGCAAAAGACTTGCATAGACATTTCTCCAAAGAAAATATACCAACAGCTAACAAGCATGGGAAAAGAGGCTCAACATCATTAACCATTAGGGAAATACAAATGAAGACCAAAAGAAAATACCTAACACTCATTAGGATGGGTACTATCAAAAAAACAGAAAATAAGTGTCGGCAAGGACGTTTAAAGACCCTTGCACACAAAAGTTGGTGAAGCGTAAAATAGTACAGCCACTATTTAAGAGTATGGTGGTTCCTTAAAAATTTAAAACCAGAACATCATATGATTAGCAACTCGACTTCTGAGTATACACTCAAAATAGTATGAAAAGCAGGGTATCAAAGAGATATGCACACAAAACAGCAGCATTATTCACAAAAGCCAAAAGCTGTATAAGGATTTAATGATTATAAGGAATCATTAACAGATGAATGATTAAACAAAATGTGGTATACAGATAAAATGGATTACTTAGCCTTAACAAGGAAGAAAATTCTCACACAGCTGTAATGAGTAAACCTTGAGGCTGTTACATTAAATAAGTCATTATTCCACTTAACATGAGGTACCCAGACAGAAGCATGGTGACTGCCTGGGGAAGGGGGAAATATTTCACGGGTACAGATGGATACCCATTTGCAAGATGAAGAGTTCCGAAGACTGGCTGGCAACAATGTAAAGGTACTTGACAATACTGAACTGTACGTAATTAAGACTGTATATTTTATGAATACACACAACCGAAAGATTTTAAACAGTAACTTCAAATAACCATATTACCTTTATATTCCAAATCACTTTGCACTCTGAAAGATACCAGCCTTCCTCATCTCCTCAAAATCTTTCATGGAATCATAATTTCTGTAGAAGTCTGCATATGCCTTCTTTCTTTTTTCAGCCACAGCAAACTAAAAGGTAACAATCACATTCAGGGTTTATTTTTTAGATTATTAGAAACAATATCTAAAGACAACATAAATCACCAAGTTTGCATTCACCTTGAAGCCCAGTATTTTATTAAGGCCCTTAAGTAAGTAAGTAGGGCTTCCCTAGTGGCTCGGTGGTCAACAATTCACCGGGGTTCAATCCCTGGGCCCGGAAGAGCCCCTGGAGAGGGAAAGAGCAATGCACTCCAGTATTCCTGTCTGGGAAATCCCATGGACAGAGGAGCCTGGCGGGCTACAGTCCATGGGGTCACATAAGTTGGACATGACTTAGTAATTGAACAACAAAGAAGTAATAAGTTAAAATTAACTTTTTAGGATGGATCTTAATTTGACTAGCATCCTTACAGGAGGAAAAAATTCAGACAGAAACATACTAACACATATAGGACCATGTGATGAGAGGGAGAAGACAGCCATCTTCTACAAAGTCAAACAGAGAGGCAGCAGAAGAAATCAACTCCAAAGTTTTTTGTTTGTTTTTTTTTTTTGGCCACACTGGTGGCAGGTGGGATCTTAGTTCCCCAACCAGGGACAGAACCCATGCCCCCTGCACTGGAAGCTTGGCATCTTAACCACTGGATGGTCAGGGAAGTCCCCCACAGCCATCTTGATCTTGGATTTTTAGCCTCAAAAATTTTTTTCTATTGTGGAAGCCACCCACTTTGTGGTATTTTGTTATGGCAGCCCTACCAAATTAAGTTTCATTTAAAGATGGAAGACAAGCCATCTGGAGAATGAGATACTGTCCCCATCACACTGAGGTGGGTGGAGAAAGGTAACAGCAAGGGAAGACCCTACAGAGGGAATTTCTTTAAAAGACTCTTAAGAACTATCTATGAAAATGAAATACATTTTCAAATTGAAAACATTTTTGGACCGCGAGCACAAAGTAAAAGTAAAACATACATACCTTATAGAAAGTTGCAAACCCCAGGGAGACCATGAATGCTCCAACAATATGAAATCGCAGACGTTTGGCCAGGAGGCCACGCATCTGAGGTTTTGCCAAAGCAGTGGACATGGCAGTTTTTCTTCTCGACGGCTAGGATGGAGAGAGAGCTTAGAACTCATCTGCATAATACATTTTAGTACCTAGCAACACAAGCAGGAGAGTGGACCAACTCCTCTACCAAAACTTAGGCTCTTCAGGGGCTTAGTGACTTCATCTTTTTCCCTTTCACACACTGAACGACCACCCTAAATAAGCCGATTGCGGCCCAACAGTAACCGGGGAGCAAGAACGACAGAGGCCTCTCCGAATGACAGGAAAGGTCAGCAGTGGCTCTAGACTGACAGCACAAGTGCGAACAACTCCACCACCAACTCATTTAACCCTGTGAGCAGGTGTTTTCCCGTTTTCCTGACAAAAACCGGGACGCACGAAGGTCAGGGGACCATTTCAAGGTCGCGCAGTCACGGCTTAACACCCGGGCGGGACCCCAGCAGGTCCCCCGGGCCCCCGGCGAGCGCCGCCCGCGCGGGGCGAGAAGGCCGCGCGCGCGCGGAGCGGGCTGCGGAGGGGGCTGCGGAGGGGGCTGCGGAGGGGGCTGCGGGAGGCCCGCCCCCCGCCCTCCAGCCTCCCAACCTCAAGCCCGAACGCCGCCACAAAGCCACAGCCACCGAGCGCCCACGGAGCCCCTCCCGCCCCGGGCCCGGAGGAGGAAACCACTCCCTTCCTGCAGGTGAAACACCGGGAGCGGACAGGTCAAAGGACGCCGCCAAGGTCACGCCCGACGCGCCGAGATACGCAGCGGTCCCCGGGGCCGGGCCGGCTGCCTCAGCAGCCTGGCGGGTCCTCGAGGCCCCTCTCACGCCCCTCAGCAAACCCGGGGTCCCCGGGAGCCCCTCCCCGAAGAGGCCGCAACGCCGGGAAGCTGGGGTCGACACGGGCCAGAGGTCCGAGGTTTCCCGACCCCAGAGATACAGAGTAACGGCTAGGGAGGCAGACCGGCGGCCGGAGGCGGCAGGCGGGGGAATCCAAACAAGGGAGGCAGTAGGCGCACGACTCACCTCAACCGCGACGTCCTCTCAGGCTGATGGAGAAATGGACGGCGTCCCCGCAGCGCGCAGGCGCATAGATAGAGGGAGCGGAGAGAGGACCCGGCTACGGTGGCCGAAAGAGTCCAAAAGGCCTCCGGCGCGCCTCCCGCCGGTCACAGCTGACGTTAACCAGGGTGTTCAGTCTCTTCCCTGGGTAACCTTGGATTTATTTAGACTTTGACCTTCTGCGTCAGTTTCCTTAGTAAATTGGAGATACTGATCTTACTCATACACAGAGTTGATATGAACTAATTAAGGAATTCAAAGATTTTAAATGTGTGAGTATAAATAAATATATACCCTACAAATACAGCACAAATCTTCCTGGACATGGATTGCTCCGACTATGTGCACAAACCAACGTTTTCATTATGACTATCCTTATGCATATAGCCATTTGTTTGGGTAAAGAGTGAACCAGACAGCCAAGTTCCAGAAGCTCACAGCCCAGCAAATGAGACAGGCATAAACAGAGTAATATCATGAATCCCAACCAATGGATGCTATAGTAGACAGCTGACCTAGCTGTTGCAGAAGCAATTACCTGCTTAGCAGAGTTGAACAAATTTTGATGGAAGTACTTGTGTGGACTTCTAGTAAGAGACGGGTGTTTTTAAAGGAAGACATCTGGAAGTTTATGGAAAGCAGTCTGTAAAGGTAAGACTTGTGCCTTAGGGGTGTCAGACTTGGTTTTTATTGAAATAACCTGAATTGGTACTGCACTATTGAAGTCAGCTCAGCAAGGACTGTGAAGGATTTATAGGCTACATGATACTGATTCAACATATATGGATTGATACCAGGCTCTGCTATTAGGCAGGCAGATCATCAAGCAGGTCATGGAGTCTTTGTCCTCAGAGACTTGTTAACAGATGGTTCTGGGGAGTGAAACCTTTCAGTCATAAACGGTGGTAACTGAAAGTCAAAGTAGATTTGTACCTCAGCAACATTTTTCAGGCTACTTATTGTTGTCCCAAGACACAGACTAAACAGACTGAAATGTCAGCGTTTGGAGCAGAGAAAGGTTCATGAGCTTCCCAGGTGGTGCCGTGGCATAGAATCCGTCTGCCGGTGCAGGAGACGCAGGAGACACGGCTTGATCCCTGCATCAGGAAGATCCTCTGGAGCAGGAAATGGCAACCCATTCCAGTATTCTTGCCTAGAAAATTCCATGGACAGAGGAGCCTGGCAGGCTACAGTCCATGGGGTAGCAGAGAGTCAGACACGACTGAGCGGCTAAGCACACACACACACAAGCAGAACAGGCCAGCCATCCTCAAAAGACCTGAATTCCCTGATGGTTTGGGGGGAAGAGTTTTTAAGCACACACTTTACGGTGAGGGCTAGAAATTGTGTGACTTTCTTGCAATTGGCTGGTGGTGAAGAAACCAAGCGGTGTCCGGGACTCGTGCACAGCCTTGCGTTATCATCCTCCACCTGGCTAGGTGAGGGCCTTAGTTCTGCAGAACTCAAAGACATGCTGTTATATATCTAGGAGGTGAGTGATCTGGGAGGTGAGTCTTAGAGAGTAAATACAGACCTTAATTAACAGAACTAGAATTTAATAGTCATTGAAATATAACCTTTTTCTAAAATTACCCTCACTTTTATCACATACAACTAAATTGAGACTAATTTGCTTATAAATTAAGCCCGGTTAACTGATTACATAGGGTTTTTATACGAGCTGTATCAGAACTTTTCATAAGGAGTCTTGGACTGAACTTTTTATAGGCCTCTCAAGGTCAGGAAAGCCATGCCAAAGGCTGGATGAATTTCTTTCTTCTAGAGGTCCCCCAAATATCTAGATTCCTGCACCTGCCAGGAAGCAGCCTTTCTTGTTTGCCTGATAAGGCTGTTCAGAACCTAAGAGTTTCTGGTTTCTGGATGAATCAGGTAGAGAGAAAAAATAAGTGTTCCAATTCCACTCATAGAGATGTAATTTACCAAATTGCTTTTAAATCATAATTAGCTTGAGGGGAAGGGTTTCCTTATATCTGGAAAACACAGATCAAAACCAAAGATTTTCCATTAGGATTCTTTCATTTCTTACCAAATTCAGCAGTATGATCTGAAAGTTATCAGAAACATGTACTTGTCCCAAAGTCCTTACTATGAATCTTCTGGAAGATGAAGCACTTTTGCAAAAGCATCAGAATACAATAATAACTGTCTGTACATGACAAAGGACTTTAAAATGCACAGTTAAATACCTGACAAAGTAATTGACAAAGAAAATTTTTTACTGCTGTGACACACAATATTTTAAGATAATAACTAGACTAATGACTTATAATATTAGCGGATAGAGTAAGGGGTCCCAGAGAAAACAAAGAATCAGCTATAGCTTTTCAATTATTATTTTTAAATTATGTATTTATTATTTTTGCCTGCACCAGCCCTTAGTTGCAGCAGGCATGATCTTTTGTTGTGGTGCAGGGGATCCTTGCTGCAGTGCGCAGGCTTTTCTTTAATTCAGGCATGCGGGCCTAGCAGCTGCAGTGTGCAAGCCCAGTTGCCTGAGGCATATGGGATCCTAATTTCTCCAATTATGGGAACAAATACTGGCTATTTATGAAAGTAAGAAATTATTGTAAAATCTCTTCTTTGGAATGAAAGTGATCTTACGGTTTAAAAGTACATACTGAACTATTTCTCAATCAAGTGGCTTGATGATTATTTCCTTCAATATAATACAAGTGGGGCTGGCAGGCAGGTAGAGAAATGTGGCAGGGGTGTTGATTAGGGGAGAAATAATCAGAGGTTAGCAAATGGTTTCTATGAAGAGCCAGGTAATGGCTGTGGGCCGTCTTTGTTGACAGTATCCAACTATCCTGTTAAGTCGCTCAGTTGTGTCCGACTCTTTGTGACCCCGTGGACTGTAGCCTAACCAGGTTCCTCCGTCCATGAGATTCTCCAGGCAAGAATACTGGAGTGGGTTGCCATTTCCTTCTCCAGGAGATCTTCCCGACCCAGGGATTGAACCCAGGTCTCCCGCATTGTAGGCAAGACGCTTTACCATCTGAGCCACCAGGGAAGATCCAATGTGAATGCAGCCACAGGCAAAATATTAATATAAAGGAATGAATTTGACTGTGTTCCAATAAAACTTTATTTATAAAAACAACTAGTGGGCTGGGCTTGGCCCTTAGGCCAGAACTTGCTGACCCCCTGGTCAAACAGGAATTCTTGTGGCTGGATCATGATTACACAGTATTTCATCATACTATTCTGTCTACTTTTGCACATGTTTGATGTTTTTCCTCAATAAAATATTTGCAACAAAGGAATATCTTTAGCATTATTTACAAGCTTCAGACCACTCTTCAGCCTTCTTGGTATTATTCTTGGAGGTGATTCATACCTTTCATTTTCCTTTTTGTATATAGGCTTTTAAATACAAACCTCATCTGAAAGCCATTTGGCCTTTATTTTCTGCCATGTTGAGATTATACATAACTACATTTTAATTTTTAAATTTAATTTTCAATTTCTGGCTGTACTGGGTCTTTGCTGCCTTGTGGTCGTTTCTCTAGTTGCAGAGAGTGGAGGCTACTCTTCATTCTGGTGGGCAGGCTTCTTATTGCTGTGGCTTCTCTTGTTGCAGAGCACCCGCTCTAGGCACACGGGCTGCAGCAGTTGCAACATGTGGGCTCAGAGCTGCAGTTCAGGGCTCTAGACCACAGGTGCAGCAGTTGTGCACGGGCTTAGTTGCTCTGCAGCATGTGGGATCTTCCTGAACCAGGGATCGAACCTGTGTCTCCTGCATTGGCAGGCGGATTCCTTACCACTGAGCCACCAGGGAAGTCGAAGCCATCCTATTTAAAGTGGAATCAGACCACAACTAGCATTTCCATGTGATCACTCATCTAGAGCCAGACATCCTAGAATGTGAAGTCAAGTGGGCCTTAGAAAGCATCACTACGATAAAAGCTAGTAGAAGTGATGGCATTCCAGTTGAGCTGTTTCAAATCCTGAATGATGATGCTGTGAAAGTGCTGCACTCAATATGCCAGCAAATTTGGAAAACTCAGCAGTGGCCACAGGACTGGAAAAGGTCAGTTTTCATTCCAATCCCAAAGAAACGCAATACCAAAGAATGCTCAAACTACCACACAATTGCACTCATTTCACATGCTAGTAAAGTAATGCTCAAAATTCTCCAAGCCAGGCTTCAGCAATACATGAACCGTGAACTTCCTGATGTTCAAGCTGGTTTTAGAAAAGGCAGAGGAACCAGAGATCAAATTGCCAACATCCACTGGATCATGGAAAAAGCAAGAGAGTTCCAGAAAAACATCTATTTCTGCTTTATTGACTATGCCAAAGCCTTTGACTGTGTGGATCACAAT
>SJYQ01003231.1:140937-185899 GCA_006410935.1 Redunca redunca
CTTACTCCTTGGAAGAAAAGTTATGACCAACCTAGATAGCATATTCAAAAGCAGAGACAGTACTTTGCCGACTAAGGTCCATCTAGTCAAGGCTATGGTTTTTCCTGTGGTCATGTATGGATGTGAGAGTTGGACTTTGAAGAAGGCTGAGCGCCGAAGAATTGATACTTTTGAACTGTGGTGTTGGAGAAGACTCTTGAGAGTCCCTTGGACTGCAAGGAGATCCAACCAGTCCATTCTGAAGGAGATCAGGCCTGGGATTTCTTTGGAAGGAATGATGCTAAAGCTGAAACTCCAGTACTTTGGCCACCTGGTGCAAAGAGTTGACTCATTGGAAAAGACTCTGATGCTGGGAGGGATTGGGGGCAGGAGGAAAAGAGGACGCCAGAGGATGAGATGGCTGGATGGCATCACTGACTCGATGGACGTGAATCTGAGTGAACTCTGGGGGTTTGTGATGGACAGGGAGGCATGGCGTGCTGTAATTCATGGGGTCGCAAAGAGTCGGACACGACTGAGCCACTGAACTGAACTGAACTGAAATAAATTAAGAAATATAAAACTTCTACTCCCTCTCAGTCTAAGGGACTCATTTTATAAACATTAACTGAGGTTACTCTGGGCCATACTTCACAGCAGTTTTCGTGGAAGCAGACGTGACCATGAGTCAGTCTCAAACTTTGGCGAGCTCCCAGAGTCCTACTTCCTTCTTCTAAACTCCAAGACACTGCCTTCTAAGCTTTCCATCTCTTTCATATCACCAGCTATTCTCATTATTGATAGAATTAAGCTCATGTATCAATTTTCTGTGCTTTTCTCTTTGCCTTCTAGAGACATAGAGAGTGATTCGGGACAAGTAACGGTGAATGCAGCCCCAGGAGACAGGATCGTAGTGTGCCTGCAGCTTAACCCAAAGTTTCCAAGCTCTGCTTACCTGCACACCCCTATACCATTACTCATTAACATTCGTCCTTAAATTGACTTGTTTTTTAAAAGTCAGTGTAGCTATTAGTATTTGGAGATGTTAACCTGGGCTTTCCCATTGACCATACTGCCACCATTCACCTGGGAGGAAAAACATTCTACATGTACTGACCTAAGGGTAGTCAGGTAGCACAGTGGTAAAGAATCCGCCTCCCAGTGCAGGAGAGGCAAGAGACACAGGTTCGATCCCTGGGTCAGGAAGATCCCCTGGAGAAGGAACTGGCCACCCACTCCAGTATTCTTGCCTCCAGTATTCTTGCTGCAGTCCATGGGGTCGCAAAGAGTCTGACACAACTGAGAGACTGAACTGACTGACTGACACATGTAAGTTGAATCCTATGGTGTTTCACTCATGTTGCAGAATTGCCTTTCTATTTAAGGCCGTTGTACATATATGCCACACTTTGTTCATATGCTCATGGGCGTGTCAGTGACATGGAAACTGAGGTTGTTTTCACCTTTGGCTACTGTGTATAATGCTGCTATGAACATGGGTTGTAGATATCAGTTTGAGACCTTAATTTCAATTCTTTTGTTTTATGGGATCTCTCTCTTTCATTTTCACTCTCAGCTATAGATATATCTGAGGATACTAATTGTAAACTTTTTAAAGTTTTTTTTCCCCCATGAATCAACTCCTAGGGAGTAATTTTTATTAATTTATTTTTGATAGGAAGATAACTGCTTTACAATATTGTGTAGGTTTCTGCTATACATCAACATGAAGCAGCCATAGGTAACATATGTCCCCTCCCTTTTGAACTGCCTTTCCACCTCCCACCCCATCCTGCCTCTTTAGGCTGTCAAGGGTAACCAGGTTTGCATTGAGCTCCGTGTGTCATACAGCAACTTCCTGTTTTGCATATGGTAAAGTACATGCTTCAATGCCACTCTCTCAATTTGTCCCGCCCTCTCCTCCCCACTGTGTCCACAAGTCTGTTTTCTGTGTCTTCATCTCCATTGCTGCCCTCAGTTCAGTTCAGTCACTCAGTCATGTCCGACTCTTTGCAACCCCGTGAATCACAGCACGCCACGCCTCCCTATCTATCACCAACCCCCGGAGTTCACTCAGACTCACTGAGTCCGAGTCAGTGATGCCATCCAGCCATCTCATCCTCTGGCGTCCTCTTTTCCTCCTGCCCCCAATCTCTCCCAGCATCAGAGTCTTTTCCAATGAGTCAACTCTTTGCACCAGGTGGCCAAAGTACTAGAGTTTCAGCTTTAGCATCATTCCCTCCAAAGAAATCCCAGGGCTGATCTCCTTCAGAATGGACTGGTTGGATCTCCTTGCAGTCCAAGGGACTCTCAAGAGTCTTCTCCAACACCACAGTTCAAAAGTATCAATTCTTTGGCGCTCAGCCTTCTTCACAGTCCAACTCTCACATCCATACATGACCACTGGAAAAACCATAGCCTTGACTAGACGGACCTTTGTTGACAAAGTAAGATCTCTGCTTTTGAATATGCTATCTAGGTTGGTCACCAAGGAGTAAGCATCTTTTAATTTCATGGCTGCAGTCACCATCTGCAGTGACTTTGGAGCCCAGAAAAATCAAAAGAGTCCAAAATGCAGTACTTGGATGCAATCTCAAAAACGACAGAATGATCTCTGTTCGTCTCCAAGGCAAACCATTCAATATCACAGTTATCCAAGTCTATGCCCCAACCAGTAACGCTGAAGAAACTGAAGCTGAACGGTTTTATGGAGACCTACAAGACCTTTTAGAACTAACACCCAAAAAAGATGTCCTTTTCATTATAGGGGACTGGAATGCAAAAGTAGGAAGTCAAGAAACACCTGAAGTAACAGGCAAAATTTGGCCTTGGAATGCAGAATGAAGCAGGGCAAAGACTAATAGAGTTTTGCCAAGAAAATGCACTGGTCATAGCAAACACCCTCTTCCAACAGTACAAGAGAAGACTACACATGGACATCACCAGATGGTCAACACTGAAATCAGACTGATTATATTCTTTGCAGCCAAAGATGGAGAAGCTCTATACAGTCAACAAAAACAAGACCAGGAGCTGACTGTGGCTCAGATCATGAATTCCTTATTGCCAAATTCAGACTCAAATTGAAGAAAGTAGGGAAAACCACTAGACCGTTCATGTATGACCTAAATCAAATCCCTTATGATTATACAGTGGAAGTGAGAAATAGATTTAAGGGCCTAGATCTGATAGATAGAGTGCCTGATGAACTATGGAATGAGGTTCGTGACACTGTACAGGAGACAGGGATCAAGACCATCCCCATGGAAAAGAAATGCAAAAAAGCAAAATGGCTGTCTGGGGAGGCCTTACAAATAGCTGTGAAAAGAAGAGAAGCGAAAAGCAAAGGAGAAAAGGAAAGATAACAAGCATCTGAATGCAGAGTTCCAAAGAATAGCAAGAAGAGATAAGAACGCCTTCCTCAGCGATCAATGCAAAGAAATAGAGGAAAAGAACAGAATGGGAAAGACTAGAGATCTCTTCAAGAAAATTAGAGATACCAAGGGAACATTTCATGCGAAGATGGGCTCGATAAAGGACAGAAATGGTATGGACCTAACAGAAGCAGAAGATATTAAGAAGAGGTGGCAAGAATACACAGAAGAACTGTACAAAAAAGATCTTCACAACCCAGATAATCACGATGATGTGATCACTCATCTAGAGCCAGACATCCTGGAATGTGAAGTCAAGTGGGCCTTAGAAGGCATCACTACGAATGAAGCTAGTGGAGGTGTTGGAATTCCAGTGGAGCTATTTCAAATGCTGAAAGATGATGCTGTGAAAGTGCTGCACTCAATATTGCTGCCCTAGGGAGTCATTTTTGCTTTGTACTTTTTTAATGTTGCACATTTCTATCTCTGAAGATTTTCGGTTGCCCATGCATACCTAAGAATAAGACAATATAAAAGCTCATCTCCAGCTCTGCGTCCATGGCAGGGTCTGTCAACCGGCGGGTGTCAGTTTAGGTGAAGAGACAGGGAGCAACCATTGAGGTTTTAGACCTCATAGGGCTTCCCCAGTGGCTCAGTGGTAAAGAATTCACCTTTACTATTATAGTATAGGAGATGCGGGCTTGATCCCTGGCTTGGAGAGATCTTTGGAGAAGGAAATGGCAACCCACTTCAGTATGCTTGCCTGGGAAATTCCATGGACATAGGAGCCTGGTGGGCTACAGCCCATGAGGTTGCAAAGGATTCGGACGTGACTTAGTGACCAAACAACAACAACAAAAAAGAAATGAGGAGGCACATGTGCTGATCAAGACACCAACTCACGTGTTCACTGACCAATCTCTCACCAGACAATTCATTTCTTTTTTTTTTTTTATTGGTATTTGGTTTTAGGTCTTATGAATTTGTTTAAATTTCTTTCCCCTCAACTTTATTTAGGTATGATTGACAAAAGTTGTATAAATTTAAGTTATACAATTTTTTTTGTTCTCATTAAAGTGTGCAATGTGATGCTTTAATGTATATGTACACTGCGAGATTATATAGAATGGAATATTATTCAGACATAAAGAAGGAAATCCTTCCATTTGCAACAATATAGATAAACCTGCAGGGCATTATGCTAGGTGAAATAAACCAGACACAGAAAGACAAATATTGTACGATCTCATTCCTATGTGAAAAAAAAGTCAAATTCACAGAATCAGAGAGAAGACTGCTGATTGCCAGGGGCTGAGGGGTAGAGGAAATGGGGTTGTTGTTCAGTTGCTAAGTGGTGTCTGACTCTTTCTGACCCCATGCACTATAGCCTGTCAGGGTTTACTGTCCATGGGAGCTACTATCTAATGGTTACAAACTTTCAGTTTATACTAAGAGGAATCAGTTCTGAGGATGTAAGGTACAGCATGGCAACTATAGTTAACAATACTGTATTATATTCTTGAAATTTACTAAGAGACTGGATCTTAAGTGTTTTCAGCACACATATAAAAGAAACAAATGGTATCTTTCCATTTCTTTTCAAATGAAATCAATCAGTCTTTCCTTCTCACCCTTGCCTTCTTTGCCTCTCTTTCTCTGCTTGGGGAGAATGGGACATTCTTTACAGAGATATGTGTATATTAATTTTGCCTACAAACTTTCTACTAACTCCTCTATTTTAAACCTATTTTGCTCTCAGAAGACCTGGCACATCTGAGTGCTCAGCCTCTCCAGGTTTATGGGATGTAGTTGAGAGACTCAATTCCTAGGCAGGCTGATAAGAAGTCTGGGTCCCCCAAGGAGGAGAAAGGGGTCTGAGGCTCTGGAGGAGGAGATAGGGCTCTGGAGTTCTCAAGGAGGAAAAAAGGACAAACATTTTTTTCTACATTGCTTTGTCTTAGTCGATATAGCAATGTGTCCTGCTTGAGTACATGTTTCTCCTTCTTGAGAACCTTCTGACTAATCCTGTTATCTTAAAATATATATTGTGGGAGTGGCTCTGGTAAGACCTTTACAACCTTGAGACATTCTTTTGATTTACTGCAATAACCAGTTGAGAAAGTATATAGCTCCCTTGCTAAGACTAGCGGGGGTGGCGGGGGGGGGGGGNGGGGGCACTCTCCACCACCTTCTGATGTCTATGTCAGAAGCTTTCTCTGTCCCTTTTCACTGTCATGAAACTTCTGTCACACAAGAGCCCTGAGTGGTCAAGCCTGGTCTCTGGTCCCGAAGCTTCATCTCCTTTGGAGCTCGTGAATCCGACATCGTTCATAAGCTATCATAGTTTACCATCTGCTCAGCCACAGTGACCCACCCTGCCTTCCTTCAAGTGCAGTTTCTCCTCTCTGCCTCTCTAAGTACTCCACCACCCACCTACCATCTTCAGAAATTTACTGAAACCTCTGATAAACTGAAGCCCTCTCTTTATTTTTGCAGGTTTATAACTATATCCTTTACAGTAATTTTTAGGGGTTTGGAGTGAGAGGAGCTAAGAACATGTGGTTAGTCCACACTATATAGAATTACAAGCCTGAAGGTGTAGTTTAGAAATATTACTATTTCCAGGGCTTTCTCCCTTCCTGCAAATGCAGGCTCCCATTTGGGATCATTTCTATTCAGCCCTGGGAACTTCGTATTTCCTGCACTGCAGGTCTACTGCCAATAAATTTCCGTCGCTTTTGTTTTTCTGAAAATGTCTACATTTAGCCATCATTTTCCTATTTTAAAATTTTTACTTTAAGCTTATGGAAAATTACAAAAATAATACAAAGAACTCCCAAGTACTCTTCTTAACTGGTAACATTTAATTTTTAACATTTTGCCACATTTGCTTAGTTATTCTGTCTTCCTGTCTCTCTCTGTCCCTATGTCTCTGTATATGTATATGTATATCCTTATACTTGACTTTTGATATTTATACATAATATAATTTTTAACCAGTTTAAAGTAACCTGTAGATATAATGAATGACCCAGGTTCAGGGAGTTAACAGTGAAACAATACTACTGTCTAACCCACAGATCTCACTCAAATTTCACTGACTGTCCTGAGAATGTTCTTTACAAGTCTACAATCCAATCTAGGATCACATATCGCATTTAGTTATCATGTCCCTTGAATTTCCTTCAGTCTGGAAGATTGTCTCTTTTTGTCTTTCATGATCTTGACATTTTTTTAGAAAAGTATATGCCAATTGTTTTGAAAAACGTCACCAAGTTTGAGTTTGTTTGATACATTCTCATTTCTCAAGTTTGGCAGGAATAACACAGAAGTGACACTACTTACGCGCGCGTCCTTTCAGGAAGCGCACAATGCCAGCTTCCTCATTCCTTGTAATGTACATTTTACAACTAGGTTAAGGTGGTGTGTGTCTTTAAATAGCCAAACAAGCTTGAAAAAGGACAAAGTTGGAGGACTCACACTTCCCCATTACAAAAAATGTGGTACTTGCACAGACAGAAACACAGATCAATCAATGGACTAGAGACCCCTCCCCCACCCCAAACCCCCTACATATACAGTGAAATGACTTTCCATAAGGATGTCAAGGCCATTCAGTTTTGAAGGGACAATCTTTTAACAAATGGTGTTGGGAAACATGTGGATGAATGACTTTGGACCCTTTTTTTACACATTATATATAAAAACTAACTCAAATTGAATCAAAGACCCAAAGGTGGGGACTTCCCTGGTGGTTCAGTGGCTAAGACTCTGCACTCCCAATGCAGCGGGCCTGGGTTTGATCCCTAAGCAGGGAACTAGATCCCACATGCTGCAACCAAGACCTTGTGCAGCCCAATAATAAAAATAAATATTAAAAAAAAAAAAAAAAAACAAAGACCCAAAGGTAAGAGCTAAAACTATAAGACTCAGAAGAAAACACAAGAGAAGCATCATGACATTGGATTTTGCAATGTTTTCTTAGATATTACATCAAAAACACAAGGAACAAAAGATAAATTAGATAAAGTAAACTACATCAAAATTTAAAACTTTTGTGCATCAAAAGAATCAGAGTATATGTACCACAGCTTTCTTATCCATTCATCTGCTGATGGACATCTAGGTTGTTTCCATGTTCTGGCTATTATAAACAGTGCTGCGACGAACATTGGGGTACATGTGTCTCTTTCTATTCTGGTTTCCTCGGTGTGTATGCCCAGCAGTGGGATTGCTGGGTCATAAGGCAATTCTATTTGCAATTTTTTAAGGAATCTCCACACTGTTCTCCATAGTGGCTGTACTAGTTTGCATTCCCACCAACAATGTAAAAGGGTTCCCTTTTCTCCACACCCTCTCCAGCATTTATTGCTTGCAGACTTCTGGATCACAGCCATTCTGACTGGTGTGAAGTGGTACCTCATTGTGGTCTTGATTTGCATTTCTCTGATAATGAGTGATGTTGAGCATCTTTTCATGTGTTTGTTAGCCATCCGTATGTCTTCTTTGGAGAAATGTCTATTTAGGTCTTTGGCCCATTTTTTGATTGGGTCATTTGTTTTTCTGGAATTGAGCTGCATAAGTTGCTTGTATATTTTTGAGATTAGTTGTTTGTCAGTTGCTTCATTTGCTATTATTTTCTCCCAATCAGAAGGCTGTCTTTTCACCTTGCTTATATTTTCCTTTGTTGTGCAGAAGCTTTTAATTTTGATTAGATCCCATTTGTTTATTTTTGCTTTAATTTCCAGAATTCTGGGGGGTGGATCATAGAGGATCCTGCTGTGATGTATGTCAGAGTATTACTCAGCCATTAAAAAGAATACATTTGAATCAGTTCTAAGGAGATGGATGGAACTGGAGCCGATTATACAGAGTGAAGCAAGCCGGAAAGAAAAACACCAATATAGTTTCATNATTTAGAAAGATGGGGATGATGACCCTGTATGCGAGACAACAAAAGAGACTCAGATCTATAGAGTGAACTTTTGGACTCTGGGGGAGAGAGAGAGGGAGAAGGTGGGATGAGATGGGAGAATGGCATTGAAACATGTATACTATCAAGTAAGAAAAATAAATAAATAAATTTAAAACAAACAAACAAACAAAAGAATCAGAGTATAAAGGCAATCTACAGAACAGGAGAAAAGATCTGCAAATCCTATGTCTGATAAGTAGTTAGTATTCAGAATACACACAGAACTCCTACATCTTAACAACAACAAAAACAAACTCAAAAATGGGCATTGGACTTGAATAGACATTTCTCCAAGAAGATATTGAAATGGTCAATTACATGTTCAATATCTCTAATTATTAGTGAAACTTGAATCAAAACTTACAATGAGATACCATCTCACACCCATCAGGATGGATATTATTATTATTTTTTAATAGAAAATAACCAGCACTGGCAAGGATGTGGAAAATTCAGACCTCCTGTGCCCTGTTGGTAACTGTATAAAATGTTGTAGCCACTATGGAAAACAATCTGACATTTCTTTGAAAAAATTAAACATAGAATTACCATATGATACAGCAATTCCTCTTCTGGGTTAATACCCAAAAGAATTTAAAGCAAGATATCAAAGAGATATTTATACATCCATGTTCATAACTGTGTTATTCCCAGTATCTAAAACATGGAAGCAACCCAAGCGTCTATTGATAAACAAACTGATATATATATATAATTACATTACAATATATAATTATATTAATTACAGGCCATTAATATTACTCACCTTTAAAAAGAAAAGAAATTCTGCACATGCTTCTGCGTTGATGAACCTTGAAGACATCATGCTAAGTGAAACAAGCCAGGCGTGAAAAGACAAATACTATATGATTCCACTCATAGGAGATACCCAGGATCATAGCAAGTTGAATGGTGGTTGCCTGGGGCTGTAGGATGGCAGGGCGAGGGGTGATGATGGGAGTGTTATTCTTTAGTGGGTACAGCCTTTTACTTTGGGAAGATGAAAAGCTTCTGGAAATAGTTGTGATGGTTGCACAAAAATGTGAATAGACTCTTGGGTTTACATGACACACATAAAGGAAGCACCAAAGCTGACTGGCCCTGTGCATTATCTGGTGAGTTAAAGATTTCCCAGAACTGAAGCTGATGACACCTTGATGAGACAGCTTTCCCAAGACAGCTGATCAGGCTTGAAACCTTTGATAATGACACAACACTTCAGATGGTCTCCAGTGTCTGTGATCTTGATAACAGGACTTTAGATAAAAAGTGCCTGAGAGTCCTCCCTCCCACTTCTTCTTGCTACTCAAATGTGACCTCAATAGGTTTCCAATCTGTGTACTTTCCCTCTGACATGAAACACTACACCCAGGAAAGGTCTTTCCTGGCAATGAGGGATGAGAAGTCACTGAAACTGAAAACCTGACTGCTGATCAGTGATGTTTTCAGAGAAGGATCTTGATTAAAAGGGGGAAATGTAGGCGTCAACAGTATGTGAACCAAGAACTTCAAGATATACAAGCTGGATTTGAAAAGGCAGATGAACCAGGATCAGATCTCCAGCATCCATTGGATCATAGAAAAAGCAAGAAAAGTCAAGAAAAACATCTACTTCTGCTTCACTGACTACTCCAAAGCCTTTGACTGTGTGGATCACAATAAACTGTGGAAAATTCTTAAAGAGATGGGAATATCAGACCACCTTACCTGCCTCCTGAGAAACCTGTATGCAGGTCAAGAAGCAACAGTTAGAACTAGACATGGAACATGAGATTGGGTCAAAATTGGGAAAGGAGCTCATTAAGGGTGCATACTGTCACCCTGCTTATTTAACTTGTATGCAGAGTACATCATGTGAAATGCTGGGCTGGATGAAGCTCAAGCTGGAATCAAGATTGTCAGGAGAAAGAGCAACAGTTGTATGCAGATGACATCATTCTAATGGCAGAAAGCAAAGAGGAACTAAAGAGCCTCTTGATGAAGGTGAAAGAGGAGAGTGAAAAGGCTGGCTTAAAACTCAACATTCAAAAAGCTAAGATCATGGCACTCGGTCCCATCACTTCATGGCAAATAGATGGGGGAAAATTGGAAACAGTGACAGATTTTATTTTCTTGGGCTCCAAAATCACTGTGGATGGTGACTGAAGCCATGAAATTAAAAGATGCTTACTCCTTGGAAGAAAAGCTACGACAAACGTAGATAATGTATTAAAAAGCAGAGACATCACTTTGCCAACAAAGGACCATGTAGTCAAAGCTGTGGTTTTTCCAGTCATGTATGGACTGAGCGAATGGATGTGAGAGTTGGACCATAAAGAAGTCGAAGAACTGATGCTTTCGAACTGTGATGCTTTAGAAGGCTCCTGAGAGTCCCTTGGACTGCAAGATCAAACCAGTCACTCCTAAAGGAAACAACCTTGAATATTCATTGGAAGGGCTGATGTTGAAGCCAAAGCTCCAATACTTTGGCCACTTGATGCAAAGAACTGACTCAATGGAAAAGACCCTGATTCTGGGAAAGATTGAGGGTAAGAGGAGATGGGGGTGACAGAGGATAAGATGGTTGGATGGCATCATCGACTCAATGGAGACGAGTCTGAGCAAACTTCAGGAGACAGTGAAGGACAGGGAAGCCCGGTGTGCTGCAGCTCACGTAGTCGAGGAGTCAGACACGACTGAGTGACTGAATAACAAATAAACAAAACCCTCAATTAAATAGAACCAAGAGGCCAGAAGGGGGAGCTGTCACACACTGTGACAATAGCAGAGCTCAGTGGGAAGAAGAAAGGCTCCTGTGGCGATTACTCAGCTAGTGAGAAGTCATAGACTGTTTACTAAAGCCCTTCCGAGCTCCTTTCCCCCTGTAAAGGAAGTCTCCTTCCCCTACTGTGCATGTGGCTTGTCATGACTGCAGACCCCAAATTGTAATTCTCTGCTGGTCCTGAACACAACTATCCCCCACACCCCTTCCCCTTCTTCTTCTTTTTTTTTTTTGCTGGAGAAACAACTGGCAGTCCATTTGTTTAGGTCAAAAGATGAATCGTTGTTTATGACAAAAGGGGAGGTCTGATACTAGTTACTTCATGTCCAGTGCCACAAGTTCACAAATACTTCTTAAGTTTTCATAGATCAATCTTACATTTATACAATAAGAAATTAAAGGTAAGTAAACCTATATTGTGTGATTTCCAGTTCTGTACAGGCTAGGAGACATGGGCAATCCTTATCTGTGTGCTTCCTATGACTTTAGTAATCTCAGCTTGCACTGAGGATCCAGAAAGGATGATTTACAAATTCATAAAAACATAGCTAAAACATCAGGAATCCACCTAAGTCTTACCAGAGTACCAGTCAGTGTTTTTATTTTAAGTAACTTAGATTTCAGGGTTTGCTATAATAGTATGGCCTGGCCTAGCTTGACCAGTGTTCCCATCAAAAAATATCATAAAACTATTTTTAATAAATAAAAGGAAGTCATACAGCATCCGTATTGTTATCCATGAACAACAGCATCATAAGCATATGCATTAGTATTTAGATGAAAACTTATACCCATCAGTTCAGTTCATTTCAGTCTCTCAGTTGCGTCCGACTCCTTGCGACCCCATGAATTGCAGCACGCCAGGCCTCCCTGTCCATCACCAACTCCCGGAGTTCACTCAAACTCATATCCATCGAGTCAGAGATGCCATCCAGCCATCTCATTCTCTGTTGTCCCCTTCTCCTCCTGCCCCCAATCCCTCCCAGTATCAGAGTCTTTTCCAATGAGTCAACTCTTTGCATCAGGTGGCCAAAGTACTGGAGTTTCAGCTTTACCCTCGTTCTTTCCAAAGAACACCCAGGACTGATCTCCTTTAGAACGGACTGGTTGGATCTCCCATACACACACACACGTATAAACATTTAAGTTGCCATGCCATAAAGTACATCTCAGGGATCATTCAACAAGTAACTTCCACATCTTTTGGGGAAAAAAAAGTATTTTCTCACTGCATCTGTTGAGAGTTCAAGTGATTAATCAATTCTTATATGACCAAAAATGCAAAAGTACAATCTAAGAATTGTACTATCAAACTATATTGTATCAATGTCAGTATCTTTAGGTCATGTATTAGTCTAAATTAACCAAAGCCAAGCATCACATTTTAGAAAAATCAAACACTTCTAAAGAGGTTATTCTACCCATCTGCCCAGAGTGATGAGATCAGCCTTACTGCTTAATCATGTATTTCATTTCTAGGTAATAAGCACTGTTATTATTAATATCAAATGAGAAGACTAATTTGCTTCATATAGAGCTTGGACTTTAATTCTCCCTTGACACTGAGGCAAGGTGTCAGAATGATACAAAACTGGCTATGCTAAAAAGGGAATTAATGCTGCAAGTCAGCATGATTTAATGATATAAACTGTTAGCATAACCATGCGTAAGTTATCCTGTTTGTGCTCCAGTTATCTCATCTGTAAAATACTCACTTTTAGTGATGGTTCTGTTCTTGTAAGGAATGTAGAACAAGCCAGTAATTAATCACCATTTAATAAATGTTAGCAAATATCATCATGATCACAATCATCATCACTATAGTAAGGAAATTCAGTGCTGACCACAACTTTGTCATTCATTTTGTACTAGGATGTGAAAAAGCAGCAGTAGGTTTTTATCATTTGGGGGCTTTCTTTTTACCTCCCTTAATAAAATAGGATTATTACTATAAATGGCATACAGAGATTGTGGTAGTTTAAGTAGAAGTCAAGGAATACATTTCTGAACTAGGTTTCTTTATACTTCAAAAGAAACTTTCAGTTAAATGTCAAAAAATCAGAGCATGCCATCTTTGAAGAGATATTTTTAAATTGTGAGGAAAACAGCCTTAAGCAAGCCACATACAGGCTTATTCCTCATACATTTTTAAACTGTTGTTTTGGAACCAGCTTGTCATTCCTTTGTGTTTGCGCACACACACATTAGACAGAACACAGGGGCTCTGTTAACACAAACACTACCATCAGAGCTCAAGGTAAATGCATTATAAATTATCTTTTCATTATTTAATCTTGGATCCCCAGGTTCTTGGAAGTATGGTGGAATCACATTCATCAAAATGTCTCAAGGGACACATAAAGCTTTCAAATACGTGAAGATTTGGATAAGGTAACCAGGCAAGCAGAGATTGAACTTGGCAGTGTAAGTTGCTACATCTACAGCACAGATTCACAAAGTATCCTTTCCTTCTCCCTTGGTTTATAGATGCCAACTAACATGGCCAGGTCAACCCACTAAACAAGGGTGTTATGTTCCAGGCACACTGGAATTTCAAGAGTAGCTTGTTTTTCTTCTTTACCAGCTAGCTAGAGTTGGAGAAATCCAGAAATTGAAATTATTTATTTACTTATTTTAAGGTCACATTGTCTTTTACCAAGAATTGAAAACATAACTATAACTTCAGGAGCTATAAAACATGGTGCTTATAAAACCATTCAACTATTTATTCTAACATTTTAAACCTACTAAAAGCCTGGCCCCTACCTGCTGCTCAAAATAACACTGAAAAAAACAAAACACTGAATGATGTGTACTGATATCGTCACAAGATGGCATGCAGATAAGATGACACTAATTAGACTCGATCAAAAATATATAGCACCTTTGGATCTGTTAAAATCATAGCAGGCATATTAACACAAGTATTTTTAACTTTATTCAGTTCCAGCTAAAATATGATGGATATGCCATAGTATTAACCAAAAATTTTTTGAGAAGTTGGTCACCAGAAAACTCTCTTCAAGCATAAAGCTGCAAATCTGAGCTCGGCTGCCTGTACAGGATTCTCAGGCTGGCCGACCTTTGGAGCTGGAATTTGTCCCTTAAATTGGTAATGTTTAATGCATTCATGAGAGATTTACAAAGCCCATGGAATTGTCCATTTTATAAAGCTGAAATGCTGCTGGCTTAAGCATTACTTGGGATTTCAAAAATATCATAACTTGTTTTTACTTTATTGTTTTTTTTTGAAAAAATCTAATTAGGAAAAAGTAGATCTCATATTTCTATTGCATTGAAAGGTTTGAGCTTCATGATTAATAGTACTGGCAGCAGATAGTGTAAACAGTCCTCCTTAAATGCATTTTGATTAAACGCATTTAGAGTTCCACTTAAGATGCATTTTGCCATGTTCAGTATGGTAATAGACATGAGGTGGAAAAACGACAGATATTTTTTCCAAGCAGGAGGGATGAGATTGCTAAAATCCTCAGCCTACACCACAACATTAATTAGTGTGTTTCACCAACCAAAGCTGTAAGATTTGTAAATGAAATTCTAGAAGGGGCATCAAGCTAAAACAGGATATGGAAGCCAAATGGAAAACATGAAGCAATAAAAGAAAAAAGCTAAACTAGCTAGAAGTCTAAGTTTAGTCTTTGAAGTCAGTTCAAGTCCTGCATGCTTTAATTCTGATGTAATCTTAAGATGGTGGGTACAAATAAGAACTCAGAAACAGCTTTTGTAACTTTTGGACCAACTGCACATGAATCAGTGTGTTGATGGCTATAATGATTACACAGTGGTCTTTGCTGAATTACATCTGAATTAAAACCGTCATTCTGCTTAGGGTGAAATATAATAATGAATATATATCAACAAGGATAGCCATCCTCCAAACACACACAACCCCTGACACTTATAAACTTTTATATGATATATTACATTTTGTTGATATATCACATTATTTGTCTTAACAACAGTAATGCATAAGCTGTTACATGCTAGCACATTCTTCCTGTATGACAATGTGTTTGTTCCTTGTTTGTCCTGTCGTTTGTCTCATTTCACATTCTAGTTAATGAGATGATTGCATCTCTGTGTGCAAGAATATTTTTCTGAGAAGAAATAATTCTCTTGATTTGAAAAAAATTATATTTCTGGCAAGATGGAAACTTCAAACACATATGGCATAAAAGATCCTTGCCCATAATAGTCTTAGTGCACAAAAAAAATTCTTCAAGTAGAATCACAATTGGATTAAGTGCATTTTTTTGGTCTGCTGACAGCCTTAAGAATGAACAGTATACAAAATGAAAAAATGTACAGATTTAACAATTCACGTAAAATCCTCAGATGGAATAAGTGTTATCACTGTGTTATAAAGTGTCTTTCATATGAGCCAAATTAATTAGTCTTTGAAAGAAATGTAAGTTATTTTCTTCTTTTAGTGATAAATGGAAAAAGTAGGGAAGATCCACTGGAGAAGGGAATGGCAACCCATTCCAGTATTCTTGCCTGGAGAATTTCATGGACAGAGGAGCCCAGCAGTCTACAGTGCATGCGGTCACATGAAGTTGGACACGACAGACAGACTAACAGTACAAACATGTTACTTTAACTTAAAAAAAGGGCTTTTTGATAAGAACTTTAATTTAAAATACTATGCATAATTTCAGTACTCTTATGATGGGAACAGTAATAGATGGGTTTACATTTATTTATGGGAATTCCCTGGTGGCTCAGATCGTAAAGAATCTGCCTGCAATGCAGGAGACCCAGGTTCAATCCCTGTGTGGAGAAGAACTCCTGAAGGAAATGGCCACCAAGTCCATTAGTCTTGCCTGGAGAATTCCATGGCTAGAGGAGCCTGGTGGGCTACAGTCCATGGAGTCACATTCTGTACGTGAATAATTAATGAATAGGGCTCCCAAATAAGTTGTGTTCAGTTATTTTGACTATATGCATTTTATTACTTTTAACTGAAGTAGAGTTGATTTACATGGTTATGCCAATCTCTGCTGTATAGCAAAGTGATTCAGTCTGACACACAGACATTCTTTTTTTAAAAAAATTTTGGCTACACCCCAAGGCACGTCAGATCTTTGTTCCCCAGGGATCAAACCTGTACCCCCTGCAGGGAAAGGCAGAGTTTCAACCACTGGATCACCAGGGAAGTCCCTAGACATTCTGTTTTTTAAATATTCTTTTCCTTTGTGGGTTATCACAGGGTACTGCAAATAGTTCCCTGTGCTATACAGTAGGAACTTGTTGTTTATCCACCCTGTATATAATAGTCTACATCGGCTAATTCCAAACTCCCTTGGCAACCATAAGTCTGTTCTCTCTGTGAGTCTGTTTCTGTTTTGTAGATAGGTTCATTTGTGCCATATTTTAGATTCCACATAATGTCGTATGGTATTTGGCTTTCTCTTTCTGACACAGCCTGAAAGAGAAAGACTTTCTCTTTCTGACTGTAGCCATATAGTATGGCTTTCTCTTTCTGACTTACTTCACTTAGCATGATCATCCGTGCTCATCCATGTTGCTGCAAATGGCATTCTTTCTTTCTTTCATATGGCTGAGTAGTATTCCACTGTGGGCTTCCCAGATGGCTCAGTGGTAACGAATCTGCCTGCCAATACAGGAACCACAAGGAATGCAGGTTTGCTCCCTGAGTTGGGAAGATCCCCACAGGAGGAAATAGCAACCCACTCCACTATTCTTGCTGGGATAGTCCCACAGACAGAGGAACCTGGTAGGCTGCAGTCCATCGGGTCGCAGAGTTGGACACGCCTGAGCATGCAACGCATGCAGTGTTCCATTGTATTCATGCACCTCATTCTTGAGGAGGGCACAGGAACCCACTCCAGTACTCCTGCCTGGAGAATCCCATGGACAGAGGAGCAGGCTGCCGTCCATAGGTCGCAAAGAGTTGGACAAGACTGAAGTGACTTAGCACACACCACATTTTCCATTCATCTATTGATGGGCATTTAGGTTGTCTCCATGCTTTGGCTATTATGAGCAGTGCTGCTATGAACGCAGGGGTGCATGTGTCTCTTTGAATTCTAGTTTTGTTAAGGTATATGCTCAGGAGTGACTGCTGGATCATATGGTAATTCTGTTTTTAGTTTTCTGAGGATCCTCCAACACTGTTTTTCCATAGTGGCTGCACCAACTTACATTCCCACAACCAGTATAGGAGGGTTCCCTTTTCTCCACAGCCTCTCTAACATTTGTTCTTGTAGACTTTTTATTGACAGCCATTCTGACTGGTGTGAGGTAGTACCTCACTGTAGTTTGGATTTGCATTTCTCTAATAATTAGCGATGTTGAGCATCTTTTCATGTGCCTGTATTTTTCATGGCTATCTGTATTCTTTGGAGAAATGTTTACTTAGATCTTCCGCCCACTTTTAGAACGGGTTGTTTGTTTTTCTGTTGTTGAGTTGTATGAACTGTTTGTATATTTGGGGAATTAGTCCCTTGTCAGTCACTTCTTTTCCACGTATTTTCTCCCATCCCAAAGGCTGTCTTTTTGTTTTATGGTTTCCTTTGTTGTACAATCCGGGCTTCCCTTGTAGCTCATTGGTAAAGAATCTGCCTGCAGTGCAGGGAACCCGGGTTTGATCCCTGGGTTGGGAAGATCCCCTGGAGAAGGAAATGGCAACCCACTCTAGTATCCTTGCCTGGAAAATCTCATGGACAGAGAAGCCTGGAGGGTTGCAGTCCATGGGGTCGCAAAGAGTCGGACACGACTGAGCGACTGAACTGAACTTGTTGTACAAAAGCTTTTCAGTTTGATTAGGCCCCATTTGTTTATTTTTGTTTTTATTTCTGTTGCCTTGGGAGAAAAACCTAAGAAAACATTGGTGAGATTTATATCAGAGAATATTTTGCCCTTGATCTCTTCTAGGAGTTTTATGATGTCATGTCTTAGTTAAGTCTTTAAGCCATTTTGAGCTTATTTATGTGTATGGTATGAGGGCGTGTTCTAACTTCATTGATTTACATGTGCCTGTCCAAATTTCCCAACTTCACTTTCTGAAGACATTGCCTTTTTCTCCTTGTATATTCTTGCCTCCTTTGTCAAAAATTATTTGACCATAGGTGTGGGGGTTTCTTTCTGGGCTCTCTATACCACACCATTTTGATTATTGTAGCTTTATAGCATTGTCTAAAGTCTGGGAAGGTTATGCCTCCTGCTTTGTTTTCTTCAGGATTGCTTTGGAAATTCTGTTTGTTTGTTTATTGTTTCATATAAATTTTAGGTTTGCTCTAGTTCTCTGAAAAGTGTAATTTGATATGGATTATATTAAATCTGTATATTGCTTTGGGTAGTATGACCATTATAATGATATTCATTTTTACAGTCCAAGAGAATAGGATATCTTCCATTTCTTTGAATCATCTTCAGTTTCCTTTATTAATGTTTTATACTTTTCAATGTTTCACCTCTTTGGAGTGGTTTATTCCTAAGTATTTTATTTTGGGGGTTGTGATTTTAAAAGGCATTACTTTTTAAAATTTCTTTTCTGGTATTTCATTGTTAGTGTAAAGAAATGCAACAGATTTCTATACATTAATCTTATAAACTGCTATCTTGCTGAATTCGTTCATCAGTTCTAATGGTTTTTGTGTGGTCTTTGGGGGTTTTTATATATCATTTATATATATCATATATATATCATGTTACCTGCATATTACCGTCCCTTCCAATTTGGATACTTTTTCTTTCTTTTTCTTGTAGTATTGCTGTGGCTAGGACTTCTAATTCTATGTTGAATAGAAGTGGTAAGAGTAGGCCTCTTTGCCATATTTCAGGTTTTAGCAGGAAGCCTTTCATCTTCACAATTGATTATTATATTGGCTGTGGGTTTGTCATAGTTTTTATTATTTTAAGATATGTTCCCTCTATACCCATTTTTATACTGAATGGATTTTTATAATGAAAGAATTTTGTCAAATGCTTTTTCTGCATCTATTGAGTTGATCATGTGATTTTTGTCTTTTGTTGATGTGGTATATCACATTGATTTGCATATGTTGAATCATCCTTGTGAACTTGGAATGAATCCCACTTGGTCATGGTGTATCATCTTTTTATGTGCTGTTGGCTTCAGTTTGTTAATATTTTGGTTGAGAATTTTTGTATTTATATTAATCAAAGATATTGGCCTGTAATTTTCTTTTTTGGTTATATCTTTGTCTGGTTTTGGGAGCATGATAATGATGGCTTCATAGCATTTGATCATAAGTATTTTTGCTTGTAGACATTTTTGGCGTCAAAAGTGTCACCACATATATAACTGGGCAATTTTGTTGTGAAAGATAAAGTAATGAAAAATAAGAGAATCATTAAAAAGGATATATTGAAACACGAGCAATGAATAACAGAATTAAAAAGTATTGTGAAGTACAAAATATTTGAATACCTTTAAAACGTATGTAGATTCATGGCAATACTGCTCAATTAACTGATTTTATTTGTGAATTGTACCTAAGCACTTATCTTCCAGTCTTTGATAGTACTACACATTTTGTTTGTTTGTTGATTTGTCTCCTCTTTGGGCATCACACTTTTTTTTTTCACTAAAGTTTCTTCCTTTGTCAAGAGAGGTATCAGTTTCCAAATGCTAGGATGAAAATCTGTAACTGAGCTTTGCATTGTGTTTCGAAAGCCTCCTACACCATTTGTTGTTGGTGTATCATCACATGTCTGTTAATACACCTTCCAAAGTTTTATGAGAAATGTGGGTTCCATGATACGTCTTCAAATCACTGAAGGATTTTCAAACTGATGTTATCATTATCTACTATAGATAGATGNGCAGTCTGGCTTTATACTGTCTTACTTCACACTTCCAGGAGGTTTTATCACCATGCTATCTATTAAGTTGATATATGTAGTTATCATTCACTATTTTAAGACCACCACGTCTACACATCATTGTATAGACCATTACCAGGGCTAAGATTTATGTAATATAAAAATGGGAGTACTGCATCAATAGAGAAATTAAACTAAACTGCCACACCAAACTGTCAACCAGTTATTTTTTTCATGTCAAAAGTGCCTTAAGGACAATTAGTTATGTGGTAAAAATGTTTGTGGTGAAAATGCTTGCAGCCAAGATGCTTACAGCATCTAATACTTGTATGAATAAAACATGTTGTAAACAAAAAGGCAACACAATTGATAGGTACTATAGCAAGATATCACGGGTCTCCCCAGTAGCTCAGTGGTAAAGAATCCACCTGTAGTGCAGGAGACACAGGAGATGCAGGTTTAATCCCTGGATCAGGAGGATCCCCTGGAGAAGGAAATGACAATCCACTCCAGTATTCTTGCCTGGAGAATCCCCATGGACAGAGGAGCCTGGCGGGCTATAGTCCATAGGGTGGCAAGAGTTGGACACCACTGAAGTGACTTAGCATGCAGGCATGCATAGCAAGATATGTGTAAGACAAAAGAGGTAAAGAGCAACTCAGATGGGGTAGAAAAGGATCGGGGAAAGCTTTGAGGAGAGAATGTTTGAATTGGGCCTGTGAAATAGGAATTGGGGCACTGCAGATAGAAGAGGAAAGGGATTCCCAGGCAGAGGGAACAAATATGAAACAGTTACAACTTATATGTCAGCTGTAAGTAATTTGTTCAGTGGTCTCTTCAAGGAGGTCTGTGGGGTAAAGGCAATTTTCATACTACTACTAAGATGTCATGTGCCTTTTTCACTGTGTTGATATTTGTGCTGATAATGCTAATGTGATCATAGGTAAAACTATGATTGATTGGCACCTTTATATGTATCAAGGTGGCGTGCCTAGTCACTTCAGTGTCTCAACTCTGCAACCCCATGGACTGTAGCCCTCCAGGCTCCTCTGTCCATGGAATTTTCCTCGAAAGAACACTGGAATAGGTTGCCACACCCTCCTCCAGGGGATCTTCCTGACCCAGGGATCAAACTTACGTCTCCTGCACTGCAGGCAGATTCTTTACTGCTGAGACAGCAGGGAAGCCCTCAGTGGCACTGCAACAACTGAATTCATTTACAGGAAAAAAATAGTTTTGCTTAAGAATGCCTAAAAGTATTAACTTTATTAATATTGATTGCTGAGCACATACCATTATAATATTCTAATTGATGAAATGGGAAGTAAACAGAAAGCATGCCTGTCACATACCAAAGTATAATGGTTATCTCCAGAAAAAGCACTTGTGTAATTGCTTGAGTTGCTAACTGACCCAGTCACTCTTCTCATAGAGCACCATTTCACTTGGTAAGACTGGGATACAAATTATAGTTATTCAGACTTGGGTATTTAGAAAATGTATATTCAAAAATGTACAAAGTCTGTTAAACCAAGGAAAACGACAGTATTTTTTCCACTGATGCTATTTCATTGTATGCAAGTTCAACATTTTGTTTATACACTCACCAGTCAATTTCAATTGGTATTTGTATAGTATTCACACTTTGGCTACTATGAATAAGGCTGCTATGAATGTTAGCATACAAATGTTTGTGTGGAAATGTCTTCATTTCTCTCAGGTAGATTCCTAGGAGTGGAATTGCTGAGTAGTATAGTAACCATTTGGCAGTTTTTCAGGAACTGCCAAATTTCTCCAAAGTGTCAGTTACATTCTCACCATCAATCTGTATGTTTTGAGTTTCCCCACATTCTTGTAAAACATTTGCTTGTTACTGTCCAGTCGCTAAGTTGTGTCTGACTCTTTGTGACCCCAAGGACTGCAACATTCCAGGCTTCCCTTGTTCTTCACTATTTTCCAGAGTTTGGTCAATGTCATGTCCATTGAATCAGTGATGCCATCCAACCATCTCATCCTCTGTCGTCCCGTTCTCCTCCCACTCTCAATCTTTCCCAGCATCAGGGTCTTTTCCAGTTCGTTAGCTCTTCACATCAGGTGGCCAAAGTACGGGAGCTTCAGCTTCAGCATCAGTCCTTCCAGTGAATATTCAGGATTGATTGATCTCCTTGCTGTCCAAGGGACTCTTAAAAGTCTTCTCTAGCACAACTCAAAAGCATCAATCCTTCAGCCCTCAGTCTTCTTTACGGTCCAAATCTTTGTCATTGTCTGTATTTCTGATAACAGACATTCTAGAGAGTATGAGTTGGTATCTTATTGTGGTTTTCATTTATTTCCCCAATGACTAATGATGTTAAACAGCTTTCCATGTGCTTATTGGCTATTCATATATTTTTCTTTGCTGAACGGTTTATTCTAATATTTTGCTCATTTTAAAATTGGGTTATTATTAAAGTTTAGGAGTTCTTCATATGTTCTAAATATAAATCCTTTGGCAGATATATAATCTGCAAATATTTTCTTCCAGTCCTTTGTTATCTTTCATTTTTTAATGGGATCTTTTAAAAACTTTTGTTTATTATTATTGATAATTTTATTTTTTGGCTGCCCTGGGTCTTGGTTGCTGCACGTGGGCTCTCTCTAGTTGTGGCGAGAGAGAACTACTTTGCATTGTGTTGCATGGGCACCTCGCTTTGGTGGCTTGACTTGTTGCAGAGCACTTTCTCTAGGCCGCATGGGCTTCAACAGTTGTTAAACATGGCTCAGCAGTTGTGGCTCACGGCTTAGGTGCCCTGTGGCATGTAGAATCTTCCCAGACCAAGGAGCAGATTTGTGTCCCTGCACTGGCAGGCGAATTCTTTCAGCAGTGGACCACCAGTTAAGTCCTAATGGCATCTTCTGAAGCACAAAGTTTTAAAATTTTATACAGTGCCATTTATCTTCTTTTTCTTTTATAGAGCTATGCAGAAAAGTCTTTGACTCACTCAAGGTCATAAGGATATTTCTCCTGCCTCCTTTCAAGGGTTTCTGTTTTGTTGCTTAATACAGATCTATTATCAATTTTGAGGAAGATTTTGCATACAGTGTGAGATAATTTCTCACTGAATTGCCTTGACACCTTCACTGAAAATTAACTGATGATAAATATATGGATTTATTTCTGGATTCTCAATTCTATTACATTGATCTCTGTCTCAGTCAAACTGTGAGACTGGCCTTCCTGGATGTTTCCTCTTGTTCTTGGATTGTCCCATAGTATTGACAAAACTCCTGGGATTGAGTTTTTTTTCCCACATTCTAATCGAAATCAAATCAGCCCCCTTTGGCAGCAAGGTTACTGGTCCTTAGGGCTATCTTACTTTGGTAGAACTACTCCACTATGGAACAGGATTGGGAGAATGGAAGCAGGCCTAGACCAAGATTCCATAAACTCCCAACTAGTTCTATTAAGGTTCAGTAGTTTTTCCTGAATAAATGTTTCTCAATTTATTATATGTCTTTTTTCAATCTCTGGAATTCTAAAGTAGTTGTTTTGAGAATTCTGTCTAGTTTTATTGTTCCTTTTTGGTGATATGATTTGCTAAACTTCTCACTCAGTCATTCTACAAGTCCAACCCTACTTAGCAATTTAGTAATTTTTTTTAAGTTGCTAAAGGTACCACATTTGATATGTCAAAACTAAGCATATGCTTTCTGACACTTCTTTCTGAAAAACCTACAGATGTGATGGTAAAGAAGCTCAAAGAGAATAAATATATAACAGTGTTGAAGATTGGAAAGGAATTCCATCAGAGGATCAGAGGTTTTAACGATATTTGTAAGGGAGAAACTTTTCCCTAGTGGCTCAGACGGTAAAGCGTCTGTCTGCAATGCAGGAGACCCGGATTCGATCCCTGGGTTGGGAAGATCCCCTGGAGAAGGAAATGGCAACACACTCCAGTTCTTGCCTGGAGAATCCCATGGGCGGAGGAGCCAGATGGGCTACAGTCCACGGGATTGCAAAAAGTCGGACACGACTGAGCAACTTCTTACTGGATCATATTGACATATAAACCAGGGTGGAGAAAAGAAACAATTATGATGGTTTGAAAGGACAAAACATAGTAGTCACATTTCATCTTCTTGGTTAGAACTGTGAAGATACCTTTTTACAATGGACTGGGTATTTATGTCCCCCCAAAATTCATGCTTTGAAATCCTAATTCCCAGTGTAATGTTACAGGATGTAGGGTCTTTAGGAAGTTATTAGGTCATGAGGGTAGAGTCCTAATGAATGGAATTAGTGCCTTTATCATATAGACCCCTAAGTTCCCTTCTCCTTTCTGCCATATGCACACACACAGCAAGAAGACCGTCATCTATAAACCAAAAGAGGCTTCTCACCAGATACTGAAACTACAGACAATATGATCTTGGACTCTCGGCCTCCAGAACTGGGAGAAATAAATTTGTTGTTTATAAGCTATCCAGTCAATAGAATTCTCTTATAGAACCTTGAACTAAGACACTTTGTTAGATTCTGGTGCTACTATATGGGAGAAACTCCATTGTCCCTCGTGCTCTGGGGCTCCTGACTTTGCCTTCTGAGACAAGCTTCCTTATCTATTATCCTCTAAGCCACATCTGAAGTTGGAATTGGAATTGGGCCTCTTTGAAGGCTGAATAATTTCACAGCCTGCTTTCTGATGATGATGTAAGTTTGGTAGCTGGTGGTTGTTTTATAGACTGAAAAATTACAGGCATTTTCAGGCTAGGTTTGTGGTTTTGTTGTGAATGTAATTGCATCAAAAGTTAGTAAGTTTTCAATCTATTTCAATCTATTTATTGGTTCCATGTCAAAATTTCTTCTTGTCATGATTCTTAAGCCTGCCAACTCTTATGTATTCACTTCTGTGCTTAGCACATTTCACTCTTTGTTATTTTAGTGGTGGCTAGTTTATGGTCATCTAAAACAGTAGGCTGGATTTTGACCTTTGTAATCGGGCCACCACTGTCCACATAAAAACTCTTAATGAGCAAGTTTTGAAAAGGGCACTGAACAAAGGCTTTGTTTTATGAGGCATAATTGCAGTTGACATTCCCAGCTTTGTAGGCCCAAACTATTAGATTTTACCTCCGTTTTAATTGCAAGCCACACTCACAGAATGTGACTCCCTTAGCTTTCCTTTTTAATTGAAAATCGGGGTAATTCTTGCCTGATATATCTCTCATGATACCTTGATAAAAGTGTAACACATAAACAGCCACCAACACATAAACAGACACCAGTATTCTTTTGTAGGGAGACTACTTAAAAAGCTATGAGCAGAGACTTCCCTGGCAGTCCAGCGGTTAACTCTGCACGCCAATGCTGGGGACGTGGGTTCAGTCCCTGGTCTGGGAAGATCTCACATGCCTCAGAGAAACTAAGCCTGTGGGCCACAGCTACTGAGCCCACGTTCTAGAGCCCTCGAGCCACAACTATTGTGCCCACATGTCACAACTACTGAAGCCCCCGTGTCTAGAGCCCATGCTTTGCAGCAAGAGAAACCACCAGAGTGAGAAGCCCTCATACCGCAACTAGAGAGACCTCACTCACCACAGCTAAAGAAAGCCACGTGCAGCAATGAAGACCCAGCACAGCCAAAAATAAAGAAATAAAATTTAAATTTTAAAAATTCATTTGATGAAAAAAAGAAAAGTGTGGGCACAGCAAGCACTGTTCTGCCTTCTAAGTTGTCAGAAGTAACAGGTTCACCAAATATTTTTCCATGACATTACAAAGGTAACCACCTTTCTAACCTTCAAATACATGTTTCCTTGCTGCCCAATGACCAAGTGATGAATCAACATCACATGTTTTCAGTTTTTGTTATGGAAATTCTCTACTCTTTGTAGCAATTTTTCTTTTATCAGTTAAGGTAAAGTATAAGCTACAATAACAAAAAAGCACAGAAATAAAGTGACTCAAATAAGACTGAGATTTTTCTCTTACCTAAAAGTTCAGAGCAAGGCATCTCTTCTTCATGAGGTCATCCAGAGACCAGGCTATGTAATTCCTTAGAAAAGTGCCCCATCTATCTGGTGGGACCTTGTCAGCCAGCACTACAACCGTGATTGTAGGAAGAGGAAAGGGAAAATAACTGGCAAGCATTTTCATTCTAAAAAGATTTGAATGGATATTTCACACTTTTGCTTCCATACCCTTGGCCTGACATCGGACATAACATGTGGCCATATCTAACTACAAGGAAGACTGGGAAATGATAGTTAATTTTAACTATGTAGTCATGTGTGAGCTACGTGCGTGCTAAGTTGCTTCAGTTGTGTCCAACTCTTTGTGATCCCATGGACTGTAGCCCTCCAGGCTCCTCTGTCCATGGGATTCTCCAGGCAGGAATACTGGAAGGGGCTACCATTTCCTTCTCCAATGGCTCTTCCTGACCCAGGGATCGAACCTACGTCTCATGTCTCTTGGATTGGCAGGCGGGTTCTTTACCGCTAGCGCTGCCTAGGAAGCTCAGGTAGTCATGGGCACAGCTAAAACTTGGAGATTTCATTAATAAAAGGAATTTGTTGGATAGGTGCTGGGAAACAGCAACCTCTATTGCAATAGGTTTGAGAAGGCTGATTATCTCTTAAAAGTAACATACTGTTGAATTTTTTAAAAAACTAGTTTTATAATAATTACATTAAAGAAGAAGTCTCTAAAATAACAACTATTTCAGGACAAGCCTATACACTAAGTATTTGACTCTGGAAAACAAAACAGTATAGAATTTTTTAATCTTTTAAAAACTATATGAGTCAGATAGATGTACAGAATTATAATTCAGAACTGATATATACTACAAAGTGATCACCATCACAAATCTAGTTGCCATCCATCACGATGCAGTTGATCCCCTTCACCCATGTTGCCCACCTCCCAATCCCTTTCCCCATCTGGTAACTGCTAATTTGTTCTCTGTATCTATGAGGGTTCTTTTGTTTGTTCATTGCTTTCTTTTAGATTCCACATATGAGTGAAATCATATGGTATCTGTCTTTGCCTGACTTATTTCGCTTCATATCTTCAAGGTCCATTATGTTGTCACAAATGGCAGGATTTCATTCATTTATGGTTGAATAGTATTGTGTTATCCCACTGTATGTCTCACATATATAAGATGTGTTGACATCTTATATACAGACTTATGTGTGTGTGTGTGTGTGTGTGTGTGTGTGTGTGTGAGTATCTTTATCCATCCACTCCATTGATCGACCCATAGGTTGTTTCCATATCTTGGCTATTGCAAATAATGCTGCAGTGAACACAGGGAATGTATTTTTTCAAATTAGTGTTCATTTTCTTCAGATATATACCTGGAAGTGGAATAGTGGGATCATATGGTAGTTATAGTCATAATCTTTTAAGGAACCTCCATACTGTTTTCCATAGTAGCTGTACCAATTTACAGTCCCAACAGTGTATGAGAATTCCCTTTTCTGCACATCCTCACCAACATTTGCTATTTCTTGTCTTTTTAATAATAGTTATTCTACTGGTATGGGTGATATTTTATTATGGGTTTGATTTGCATTTCCCTAATAATTAGTAATGCTGGACACGTTTCCATGTATCCGTTGGTCATCTGTATGTCTTCATGGGAAAAATGTCTATTCAGGTCCTCTGCCTATTTTAAAATCTGGGTGTTTTTTTTTATTGTATGAATTCTTTGTATATTTTAAATATTAACCTCTTGTCAAATATATGATTTGCAAATACCTTCTCTCATGAAGTTGGAAAAGGGCATGGCAACCTACTCTACTATTCTAGCTTGGAGAACCCTATGGACAGAGGAGCCTTGCAGACTGCAGTCCATGGGGTCACAGAGTCACATATGACTAAGTGACTGACACACACACTTTCTCTCGTTAAGTATCCACAAAACACTGCTAAGACTGGTGTCAATGAAGATATTGCTTGTTTTCTTCCAGGAATTTTATAGTTTCAGGTCTTAGATCAAAATTTAGTTCATTTTGAGTTAATTCTTGTGGTGTAAGACAGTGTAAGACAGTGATCTAGTTTTTCCAACACTATTTATTGGAAAGGCTGTCTTTTCTCCATTGTATATTTTTACTTCCTTGTTGTGAATTAATTGTCCACAGATGTGTGGGTTTATATCTGGAATTTCTATTCTGTTCCACTGATCTGTGTTTGTATTTGTGCTGGTACCATACTCTTTTGATTATTGTAGCTTTGTGGTATAGCTTGAAATCAGGGAGCATGACGCCTCCTGTTTTGTTCTTCATTCTTGATTGTTTTGGTCTTTGGATCATTTGTGATTCCACACAAGTTTTAGAATTATTTGTTCTACTTCTATGAAATATGCCATTGAAATTTTGATACGATTTCAATGAATCTGTAGATTGCTTTAGATACTATGTTAGGATATTTCAACAATATTAATTCTTCCAATGCATGAATACAGAATACTTTTCCACTTATTCGTGTCTTCCATTCCTTTCATCAGTGTCTTATAAGTTTTTAGTGAACATGTTTTTACCTCCTTGATTAAATTTATTCCTGGTATTTTATTATTATTGATGCAATTTTAAGAGGAATTGTTTTCTTAATTTCTGTTTCTGAAAGTTCTTTATGTTTATAGAAAAGTCACAGATTTCTGTGTATTGATACTGTATCCTGTTACTAAATTCATTAGTTACAAAATTTTTTTTAGTGGACTGTTTAGGGTTTTCTGTATATAGATAGTATCATGCCATCAGCAAAGAATGATCATTTTGCTTCTTTCTTTCCATGCTGATTCCTTTATTTCCTTCTCTTACCTAGCTGTTATGGCTAGAAGTTCCAATACCATGTTGAATTAAACTGGTGATAGTGGATATCCTTGTCTTGGTCCTAATCTTTGAGGAAATGCTTTCAGCTTTTCACAGTTGAGTATATTGGCTGTCGATTTGTCACATATGGTCTTTATTATGCCAGGGAATGTTCCCTTTATACTCCCTTTGTTGACTGTTTTTATCATAGATGACTGAACTCTTTTATTAGGTTTGGGTTTTTGTGTGTGTGTGTGTGTGTGTTGTTTTTTTTTTTTTTTTTNTGTGTGTGTGTGTGTGTGTGTGTTGTTTGTTTTTTTTTTTTTTTTTTGGTCACACTGTGCAGCATGTGGGATGCTAGTTTCCCAACCAGTTCCACAGTGGAGGCATGAAGTCCTAACCACTGGACCTTCAGGGAAGTCCCTCTTCTAGGTTTTGATTGTAGAATTCTTTATCTCTCTTTTAAATCTAAATAAAAACTTTGCTAGAGTATACTTTGCTGTAGATTTTTTGCCTTTCACCACTTCAAATATCATGCATCTCCCTTATTGCCAGCAAACTTCTTGCTGAAAAGTCAGCTAAGAGTCTTGTAGGAGTTCCTTATTCATAACTAGTTACATCTTTACTTATTGTTAAAAAAATGTTTTTCATTTTTGCCATTTTGACTACAATTTGTCTTGGTTTGGACATTTTTGGCCTCACTTTGTTTGAAACTTTTGGTGCTTCCTGAACCTAGATGTCTGTTTCCTTTCCCAAGCTAAGGAAGTTTTCCATGATTATATCTTCATAAAAGTTCTCTTCCCCTTTCTCTCTCTATTCTTTTTCTCTACCCTTATAATGCAAACATTAGTACTCTTGATGTTACCCCTGAGGTCTTTTAAACTACCCTCATTTTTAAAAATTCTTTTTTCCTTTCTTCTGTTCAGCTTGGTGATCTCCACTACTCTGTCTTCCAGCTTGATGATTCATTCTTCTGTATCATCTAATACAGATGCTGACTTCTTCTACTCTATCTTTTCAGTTAGTGTATTTTTTGGTTTTGCCAGATTCTTCTTCTCATTTCTGAAAAATCTCGCTGCATTTTCCATTCTTTTTTCAAGTTTGGTGGGCACATTTATGATCTCTACCTTGAACTCTAAATTGGGTGGATTGCTTAGCATCACCTCATTTAGTTCTTCCTCTGAAGTTATGTCTTCTTCCTTCTTTTAGAAGATATTCCTCTGTCTCCTCATTTTGCCCAGTACTGTTTATTTCTAGACAGGTCAATCGGTTGTATTTACGGATGTTAGAGAATTATCTTTTATGGGTTTTGCCATATGAGGCTCAGCAGAATGCTCCCCTCTGGTCATCAGAGGTATTTGCTCTACAAGTGCCCCTTAGGCAGGCTGTGTATATTTCCTTAGGTTGTGGCAGGGCTGACTATACAGGGTGCCCTGATAGGCAGGTCTGGATCCTAAATTGGTTAAATCCATGTCTTCTTCAGAGGCTGTCACCTACAGAAGTCAGAACCTGGTCTTCATGCAGCTGCCTGTATGGCCTGAGGGGACTGGAGGCTGGTACTAGCCTACTGGTGGGGAGTGCTGGATCCCTGTATGGCTGACTGCTTGACCTGGGGGTACCTGATGCTGGAGCCATCCTGCTGGTGGGCATATCAGCATCCAGTGCTAGTAGGCTAGAGGGATTATTCCAAAGAGGCAGTTGCCATCACCATTTTTATTGCAGTAAAATGACTTCCCCAAATGGCTGCTGCCATGTCTCCATCCCTAAGGGAAGTCCCAGCTGACTCCTGCATCTCCAGGATGTTCTCCAAGATCAATAAACAGGTTGGACACTGGCTCCTTTCAAACTACTGCCTCTGTGGTGGAACTCAGACCATGTGAAATTTTGTGTATACCTTAAAGACTAGGAATCTCTTCAAGAAAATTAAAGATACCAAGGGAACACTTCATACAAAGATGAGCACAATAAAGGACAGAAAGAGTATGGACCTAACAGAAGCAGAGGATATTATGAAGAGACGGCAAGGACACACAGAAGAACTATACAAAGAAGATCTTAATGATCCAGATAACCATGATGGTGTGATCACTCACCTAGAGCCAGACATCCTGGAATGCAAAGTCAAGTGGGCCTTAGGAAGCATCACTATGAACAAAGCTAGTGGAAGTGATGGAATTCCAGTTGAGCTATTTCAAATCCTAAAAGATGATGCTGTGAAAGTGCTACACTCAATATGCCAGGAAATTTGGAAAACTCAGCAGTGGCCACAGGACTGGAAAAGGTCAGTTTTCATTCCAACCCCAAAGAAAGGCAGTGCCAAAGAACACTCAAACTACTGCATAATTGCACTCATATCACATGCTAGCAAAGTAATGCTTGAAATTGTCCAAGTGAGGCTTCAACAGTACATGAACTGAGAACTTTCAGATATTCAAGCTAGATTTAGAAAAGACAGAGAAACCAGAGGTCAAATTGCCAACATCTGTTGGATCATAGAAAAAGCAAAGAGAGTTCCAGAAAAACATCTACTTCTGCTTTATTGACTATGCCAAAGCTTTGACTGTGTGGATCACAACAAACTATGAAAAATTTTTCAAGAGATGAGAATACCAGACCACCTGACCTGCCTCCTGAGAAATCTGTGTGCAGGTCAAGAAGCAACAGTTAGAACCAGACATGGAACAACAGACTGGTTCCAATTTCGGAAAGGAGTATGGCAAGGCTGTATATTGTCACCCTGCTTATTTAACTTATATGCAGAGCACATCATGAGAAATGCTGGGCTGGATGAAGCACAAGCTGGAATCAAGATTGCCAGGAGAAATATCAATAACCTCAGATATGCAGATGATACCACCCTTATGGAAGAAAGTGAAGAGGAACTAAAGAGCCCCTTGATGAAAGTGAAAGAGGAGAGTGAAAAAGCTGGATTAAAACATTCAAAAAACAAAGATCATAGCATCCAGTCCCATCACTTCATGGCAAATAGATGGGGAAACAGTGTGAACAGTGACAGACTTTATTTTCTTGGGTTCCAAAATCACTGCAGATGGTGACTGCAGCCATGAAATAAAAAGATGCTTGCTCCTAGGAAGAAAAACTATGACCAACCTAGACAGCATACTAAAAAGCAGACATTACTTTGCCAACAAAGGTCCATCTAGTCAAAGCTATGGTTTTTCCAGTAGTCATGTATGGATGTGAAAGCTGAGTGCCGAAGAATTGATGCTTTTGAAGTGTGGTGTTTGAGAAGACTCTTGAGAGTTCCTTGGACTGCAAGGAGATCCAACCAGTCCATTCTAAAGGAAATCAGTCCTGAATATTCATTGGAAGGACTGATGCTGAAGCTGAAACTCTAATACTCTGGCCACCTGATGTGAAGAACTGACTCTTTGGAAAAGACCCCCATTCTGGGAAAGATTGAAGGCAGGAAGAGAAGGGGACAACAGAGGATGAGATGGTTGGATGGCATCACTGACTTGATGGACATGAGTTTGAGCAAGCTCTAAGAGTTGGTTATAGACAGGGAAGCCTGGCATGCTGTAGTCCACAGGGTCGCAAAGAGCTGGGACACAACTAAGCAATGAACTGAACTTAGGAATAGAGTCCTTCCTGAGAAAGAAAAATGGAGCTGGAGGAATCAGGCTCCCTGATTTCAGACTATAGTAGAATAAATCGCAGCAGTATCTTTTTGGATCCACTTCCTAGAGGTGGTGCCCACCAGTACTACCATTAGCAAGGTAGCCTCAGATTGCATAAATGGTTCCTGCCTGTGACTCAGTCCTCAAGGAGTAACCCAACTGATTTTTGCCTCTCTAAAAAGATGCTTCAAGATTAGTACATTGGTCCCTTTTCCTATGGTTCATGAACTCTTCCAACTGGTGTTTTTGTGATGGTTTTCAGGTCAAGTGAGTCTATATACAAGTTCTTTAACAATAGGTTTCCCATTTCTTGATTCTATAGTTTTCCTGTGCATATTCCCAATTGGATTTTCAAAGCCAGATATTTGGGTGCTTATCTCTCTTTTACAGTATCTAGAAGCTTGTGTACCTGATGTGGAGTTTGAATCCCTCATTCATCTAGAAGAAAGATCTGTAACTTGGAGATCCCTCTCGATTGTGAATTACTACATCTGGAGTGTGGGTTTTTCCTTGGTGAGCCTGTATCTCCACCTTCTCTACTGGTCTCACTGGTGTTCTTTTAACCTTTTTTGTGGAAGTTTTATTCATCCAGTTTTCAGGTTCCTTTCTCAGGGGATTATTTATATGCAGTTGTAGATCTGTTGAGTGTCTGTTGAGGAGGTGAGTTCAGGATCTTCCTGCACTGTCATCTTGAACCCTCCCCGACTTCATCTTTTGACCTAAGTCTCTAATTTAAGATACAGAAATAACTGCTCATTGAGGAATACACTAAAACTTAATATACAGTTATAGAGTAAAAAGTCTCCAGTATCATAAACTCACAGAATTACATATTAGTGCTAAAAAAGGACCCTTTGTTCCTTATACATAAGTAAATTGAGACCCAAAAAGGCAAAAATAAGTGGCTCTATGTCAGAAAGACAGTAACAGATCCAAGATTAGAACAAATTTCTACTGAATCTTTGGATATATACCAACTGAGATATTTTTTGAAGTAAAAAGGTTACTGTAATTTTTTTAAAGGGTATGTCAATTAAGAAACAAATTATTCACAGATTCAGTTCAGTTCAGTTCAGTTACTCAGTTGTGTCTGACTCTTTGCAACCACATGAACCTCAGCACGCCAGGCCTCCCTGTCCATCACCAACTCCCAGAGTTTACCCAAACTCATGTCCATTGAGTCAGTGATACCATCACTAAATTCTATAATTTTCAATAATGTAATAAATTATAAATATACACATTTAAGAAATGTAACATGAATTAGGTTATGCCTTTAAAACTAAATTTTTTATGAAAAAAATAATATCCACAACCTGAATCTGACTCAGCTGGCCACATTACTGATAGATTACTGCACTCTTATATTTATTTCAAAATAGTTATTCACTGCAAACAATAATATAAAGAAAGTATAAGCACAATTTTCCCATGTATTGAAGGGTGTAAACTGACATAGTTTACAGAGTAATTTGTGTGTTTTTAAAATGTAAGACTTCTAAAACTAAGTTGTTTTTTCTTTATTAGAACTTATAAAATCAAGAAGCATATTAGATATAAACATGTAGCTCAGTTAGAATTTACTTATTTATTTGTACAAATCCAATGCAGATTTAAGGGCACTTTTAAGATTACCTAAGACATAGTGTATGTCACTGACATTAAATATAAGTAAAAAATTTACTTTACGTTCTATTAATTTAATAAACATGGGTTGAGCATCTCCTTTCGGCATTATACTTCCAAAGATGATATAAAAGAAGAAATAATTCAAGTGGATGTAAAACAGATACCACTAAAACAAGTAAGCTGTCATTAGTTAGAAGGCACTCTTGGCAGTGTTACAGAGCTAGCAGGTGTGATACTTTAAAAAAATGATATGCTAGATAAGTATAATTTGAAGATTCCACTGTAATTAGGGATTTCAAAAAGTAACACATAAAAATGTTCCAAAGTCTAAAGTAATAGTTCTCAATTTGGGATGATTTGGCAATGTCTGGAGGTATTCTGGGTTGTGATAACTGAGGAGGTGCTACCAGCACACCTCTACACCAGTGTAGAAGCCAGGTATATATTTAAACATTCAACATTGCATAGGAGAGTCCTTCACAACAGAGAACTAGCTGGCCAAAAATGTCAACAGTGCCAAGATTGAGAAATCCAAGCCTAAAGCGATTTAAGTGATTGAATGTGATTTAATAAGTATTAATTTATGCTCTGAAAGCCACAATGACACGTAGATCTGTTTTTATAAATGTGAAAAAATGATGTAGTTACAACAAAGATTATTAAATATACTTTATATAAAACAAGCCACTTTGCTGTGCATTTCTAATTACAAAAACACCAATGGAAAACATTGTTTGAATACCATTTTACTGACTTTCTTCAATGGGCAGTGACTTTTTACTTTCCAGAGATTTTACAGTGCAGATATTTCTTTCATTTCAGCAAATCCTTAAAGAACATCTATTTTACAGATGTTCTATGTAAGATACTGAAAGTCAAATGACAGCTTTAACCAGGAAATTAAATTACAGTCAAAGTAACTATTACAGAGTAATGAACAAGCTACAGTGTTAGGACAGGAGATTGAGTGATAACTCATGCAGCTGTTTAGAAATCTGCAGTGAGATAAGAATATCAAAGATAGCATCCCAGAGGAACAAGTGTCTGATCTGAGTCACTGTTTACATCAGAAGACAGGAGGGCCTTATATGTATGTCATGCTAAATAAACAACTTCTATTTTAGAGATACAAATTAAAATTCATATCCAAGGTGGTAAGAATCTGAAATAAGGCAGTCATCCATTGGGGGATGAGAGAAGGAGAAAATGCACTGAAGACATGTTAAGAAATCAGTAGAACTAATGAGAAGATTCTTCCTGAGCACTGATATAAGGAAACTGACTCTAGTGGCAAAAGTTAAGACTAACTTATGCTGTGAGATGCTTTTTTAGGGTAGGCCAAAAATGAACATGTAAATATTCATAATATAAAAATTTCCATCAGAGAAAACTCCCCTCTCCTGCTTCTGGTAGGGAGAAGGACCGAGTAACAATTTTGGAATATTTCCATTTTTCCTAACAATGCCTGCCCTCAACAGAAACTATTCTGCCACAGCCTAACTGTGGTTTTTACCAAAGCCTAACTGGCTATGGTTTTTCCTGTGGTCATGTATGGGTGTGAGAGTTGGACTGTGAAGAAGGCTGAGCACCAAAGAATTGATGCTTTTGAACTGTGGTGTTGGAGAAGACTCTTGAGAGTCCCTTGGACTGCAAGGAGATCCAACCAGTCCATTCTGAAGGAGATCAGCCCTGGGATTTCTTTGGAAGGAATGATGCTAAAGCTGAAACTCCAGTACTTTGGCCACCTCATGCAAAGAGTTGACTCATTGGAAAAGGCTCTGATGCTGGGAGGGATTGGGGGCAGGAGGAGAAGGAGATGACAGAGGATCAGATAGCTGGATGGCATCACTGACTCGATGAACGTGAATCTGAGTGAACTCCGGGAGTTGGTGATGGACAGGGAGGCCTGGTGTGCTGCAATTCATGGGGTCGCAAAGAGTCGGACACGACTGAGCGACTGAACTGAACTGAACTGAACTGACATGGAAGGGGGGAAATACCCGACTCAGGCTCACTAAAGGAAAGAAATCTAATCATGGGACTATATAATACTTCTCCTCCTCCCACATTCTACCACCACATCAATAGCACTCTTGTATAATGTCAGATAAAAGAACTACAAGCCTCAGACCCTATTAAAGGATCTCTAAGAAAACCCAAAAGCACAGGAAGAAAATAACAAGGACATAGAGGAAATTTTAGTCACTAACACCACAGATACAGCAAACATTAAATACAGCCTAACTCCTAATCAGATAAATACAGAATCTCACACACTAAAGGTCCATATACCTCAGTTACTTTTACCTGATGNGCCTCGTATTTTATTTTCAAAAAATATTACAAAGCATGTTAAAAGGCATAAAAACATATCTGAAGAGACAGAAAGCAAGCATCAAATCATAATCAGTATGACAGAGACTTCAGAATGATCAGACCAAAAACTTAAAATGACTATGATTCATGTTAAGAGATTTAATAGAAAGAAGTGTACAACATGCAAGAACATCTGAGTAATATAAGCAGAGAGACAGAAATTCAAACAAAGAATCAGATGAAAATGCTAGTAACTGAAAGCACTGAAACAAAAATGAAGAATGTCTTGGTTGAGTTTATCGATAGACCAAATACAGCTGAGGAAAGAATCAGTGAGCTTAGAGAGAAGTCAACAGAAAATTCCAAAACTGAAATGCAAAGAGGAAAAAAAAAAAAACAATGAAAAAGAAAAGAATATCCAAGAACTATGGGACTATTACAAAAGGTGTGACATGTACATAATGAAATAGCAGGGGAAAAAAGGAACAGAACACTTGAAGTAATAATGATGGAATTTTCAAAAATTAATGAAAGACACAAAACTACTGATCCAAAAAGCTCACCGATCACAAGCAGGACATATATACAGAAATCTACGCCTATCATGTTTGACTTGCAGAAAGTCAAAGATGAAGAGAAAATCCTGAAGGAATCTGAGAGTCAAGAAAAGAATTGCATTTGCCTTCTCTTCAGAAACCATGCAAAAAGAGAGTGAAGCATTTGTAAGGTTGAAAGAGAAAAAGAAATACTTAGAATTTTGTATCCAGTGAAATTACCCTTCAAAAGTAAAGGAGAAATAAAGATGTTTTAAGGCAAACAATAGACCTTCCCTAAAAGAAATATTAAAAGAAGTTCTTCAGAGAGAAGGAAAATGGTATAGGTCAGAAACTCAGATCTATACAAAGAATGAAAAAGCATTAGGGGAATAAACGAAGGTAAAATAATACCTTTTATTTCCTTATTCTGAGTTGACCTAGGAGAAAACAGTTGTTAAAAATAATAACATCGACAGTGCATTCAGCAATTATAGCTTATGGATAAGTGAAATTAATTGACAGCAATATGATAAGAGATAGGAGGGAGGGAATTGGAAAATTCTGTTAAAAGGTATTATACTTGCATTACCCATGAAGCAGTCATGAAGCAGCAGAGTATTATTTGAATGTGAACTTTCATTAGCTGTAAATGCATATTGCAAATTCTAGGGCAACTAACTAGACAACTTTAAAAAGAAGTATAATTGATACACTAAGAGAGAAAATGGAATCACAGAAAATGCTTGCTGCTGCTGCTAAGTCACTTCAGTCATGTCCGACTCTGTACGACCCCATAGACGGCAACCCACAAGGCTCCCCCGTCCCTGGGATTCTCCAGGCAAGAACACTGGAGTTGGTTGCCATTTCCTTCTCCAATGCATGAAAGTGGAAAGTGAAAGTAAGTTGCTCAGTTGTGTCCAACTCTTAGTGACCCCACGGACCACAGCCTACCAGGCTCCTCTGTCCATAGTATTTTCCAGGCAAGATTACTGGAGTGGCTTAGTTAAAATCAAAAGGCAGAAAGTGAGTGGGGAAAAAAAGGAAATGAATGGAAAACAGATACAAACTTCTTGACTAATATAGGGTATAGGGGAGTATGGGAACAGAGAAAACTACAAGGTTCTGATGCTTTAAAAAAAAAAAAAAAAAGTGTCCAAACCCACTGCTTTAGAAAACAAGTGGGATCTTTGAAGTCTTTCTCCTGATGCTGTCCTCCCTATACAATGCTTAACCCTTTAAAGAATTAGGAATGGTAGTTTCTACTTTGAATATACTTTCCAGGATGGTAGTAAAGTGGAAGTCTAATGCTTCCAATCTGCTACCCCAGGTCACAGTTCTTGGAGTTTCTGAGTCCCAAGGCAAACAGATGATGAAGGTTCATCCTCCCAGATAACTTCTTACAGATTCTCCTTTCCCTCTAGGAAAGAAGATACGTAGATGTATGTCTGGGTTTTCTCTGCTACAAGTGTGTGTGTCAACCACTCAGTTGTGTCCGACTCTTTGCAACCCCATGGTCTATAGTCCACCAGGCCCCTCTGTCCATGGAATTCTCCAGGCAAGAACACTGGAGTGGGTTGCCATGCCCTTCTCCAGGGGATCTTCCCGACCCAGGGATCAAACCCAGGTCTCCCACGTTGCAGGCAGATTTGTTACTGTCTCTAGTTAATAAGGGGGCTTTTGCCTTTTAAAACTCTTCTCTTGCTACCCTAACAGTTTATCACATGGACAACTAAGATGTCCATTAAAGAGGGGGATTCCTGGGTTCTGTCTAAGAACTACTGAATCAAACTCTCAGAGAATGAGCCCAGGAATCTGCATTGCTAGCAAATGTTACAGTGAGTCTTATGCACAATGAACTTTGAGAGCCACACAGATTTAATATACAGCTTCTTTAGAATTGGGAATAGGGATAGGGACAAGGTGAGGAAGGCTCTTCCCTCTATATTTTAGGTCAATTTATTGCTAGGAATATCCCTAACCACTTGCTGAATGTATCTGCCAACCAAATACAGCTGACCCTTGAACAACACAGAGGTTAGGGGCACTGAACCCTCCCTGCATAAAGTTGGAGTTCTCTGTATAACTTACAGCCCTGTATCCATGGCTCCTCCATATACACAGTTCTGCATCTGTGGATTCAGCCAGCCACAGATCCTGGAGTACTGTAATGTTTACTATTGAAAAATATCTGCATATAAGTGGAACTGTATAGTTCAAATCCATGTTGTGCAAGGGTCAACTGTATACTGAATGCTCAAGGAACATTTTTGTTAAAATACTACTTAAGGAGCAAAACATGGTTCCTTCAGGTCTGTGATAAAACATTTTGATTCTTCTGAGACAGAATTTGTTTTATTCTAAATGAGTTAAAGTGTTTTTTTTTTAATAGTCTTATATGTTATGTGTTCCCTCCTAGCTCAGTAGGTAGAGAATCTGCCTGCAATGCAGTAGACCTGGGTTCGATTCCTGGGTCGGGAAGATCCCCTGAAGAAGGAAATGGCAACCCACTCCAGTATTCTTGCCTGGAAAATCCCATGGACAGAGGAGCCTGGCGGGCTGCACTCCATGGGGTCGCAAGAGTCAGACACAACTTAGTGACTACACCACCACCACCACCATGTTATGTGTAGAGAAGAGCTGTAATTTTTAAACTATGGAAGTAATGCCAAACTTTATTTAGATGACAGGCTTGCTCTAAAGCAGACCATCACAAAAATCACTTGTGCTTCTGTGTTAGTTAAAACTTGGTTTAAACAATTCCTGCAAAGAAAAAAGAAGAAATGACTGAAATATAATCAATGAGAGAAAATTTAAATCCAAAACAACAACAAAAACTTAGAGTTGTAAGGATCAAAAAAGTTAACAAATGAGTCAGCACACCCTAATGTTGGAGGCACTGCGATGTTGATCTAAGGGGTAAGGGAACTGACAGGAGCACAGTGGTTAAGGATAAATCTGAAAAGAAGAGAGATGAGCAGGCTAAGAGCATAAAGGCCTGATCATCATATCCTCCCAAGAACCAGAAAACTAAAGATTTTGAGAAACAAAAATCTAAGCTACAAAATAGAAGAAAAATGGGACTTTTACTGGGTCCTTTGAGTTTTAGTTCAATGGGTTGCATATATATTACATTACACTAGTAATACTACTTTCTAAGGGCATTGTTAAAAACTCTTAACATTAGTATCTGATCAAAACTGTATAATCACATCAGTGTCTGTATGAGAGAAGGACCCCAGCTTGATTTTCAGTTATTAATTATCAATTCCTTCTTGTATTCCCATCTTGGGAAGGACTTAGAAAAACTCAGCTTGCAAAACCTTGGAAAACTGAGCCCATTCTTCTATAAATGTTCTCTGTGGAAGAGAAAACTAGATAAGGAGTAGATAGAAGCAATAAATGATCATTCCCCAGGGGCCTTCCTACACAGGAGACTGTGCCATTCAAAAGGGAGGCAGGTTACTCCTGCCTATTAATTTGTTAGTGGAGAGTCTAAGTAGGTGTGTGTGTGCACATTGTGCAGATGTCCATGTGCCTTAGTGTGAGAGTCAGAGGGGCATGGATGGGACTGATCAGTTCAGTCTATGAACTTCTGCTGTACCTAGCAGCAGGACATACACTCCCATGAGTGCTGTCAGTCTGGAAATGGTATGCAGTGCTGCGTGTATGTCATAGTCTTTCCTCCTCAGCAAAAGAGAAGAAAACAGAGACAAAGAGATGGGACACCTACACTCTGACATTCTCCCAGCTTGGGGGTCAGAGCCGTTGGGAGGGCGTCAGTCCTCATCCCTTTCTGCCCTCTCCAGATGGCCAGGTGAGAGGCAGAGTTCTAACAGGAAGGAAGGAAGAACTGAAATCAGACTGTCGCCTGACACTCACTCTGGATGTTGTGGGAGGACACAGTCTTTTTCAAAGACAGGGTGGAAGCAGTAGACTTGAAATTTGTGAACGATGGTGTGGCTGCCCGGAAACGAGAGAAACAGTGAAGGGATCATCAGCAAAGAATCAAAAGAAGACCACAAAGCAGCCCTGGAAACAAAGAGCCAAACTTACCTGCAAACAACTTTCTTTCTAGTTCCTCTTGAATTTTAAGAAGAATCCGTTCCTGTTCTAAGGCTTCTATGTACTTTGAGTAGCACCAGGTTGGCTACAAAAACAATTTGCAAAATTAATTTTAGAGATATTTGCCCCAGGAAATAAACTGAAGGTAAGACAGCTTATATCAGCCCCTTCATTTAAAGGCCTTTTAATGTCAAAAAACAGAATATAGAAAACATGCACATTTCATAAATTTATAATTATATGAATTTTCACAGAGCTTACCGATTTAACCTGGGTACGACTAATTGTCATCAATCTACATTTATATAGATATATTTATGATGAAGTAAAGGTATTTCTCTTTAGCCTTGATCTAAATTTTAATAATTTCATTTTTCTTCTACTTTTATTAAGATATAATCAACATATAGCACTGTTTAAGCTAAAGGTGTATAATAATAATGATTTGACTTATACACATCATGAAAGGATCACAAGAGGTTTAAAAAACACCTTTCATCACATACAGATGGAACATTAAAGAAACAGAAAAAATTATTCCTTATGAGAAGTCTCAGATTTACTCTCTTAACAGTTTTCAGTTGTAACATATTATTTATATTTATNCAACCTTCCCCCCAGCCACCATAAGCTCATTCTTAGAGTCTATAAGTCTGCTTCTGTTCTGCACATAAGTTCATTCGTATCATATCTTTTTAGATCCCACATGTAAGGGGTATCATACGATATTTCACCTTCTCTGTCTGACTTCACTCAGTATGACATTCTCCAGTCCAACCATGTTGCTACAAATGGCATTATTTCAATCTTTTTAATGGCTGAGTGATAGTCCGTAAATATATACCACATCTTCTTTATACATTCCTCTGCTGGTGGACATTTAGATTGCTTCCATGTCTTACTGTAAACAGTGCTGCAATGCATATTCGGATGCATGAATCATTTCAGACCATGTTTTTCTCCAGATACATGTCCAGCAGTGGGACTGTAGGACCATATGGTAGCTCTATTTTTAGTTTTTTAAGGAACCTTCATACTTTTCTCCACAGTGGCTGTATCAATTTACATTCCCACAAATGGTGCAGGAAGGTTCACTTCTCTCCACACCCTCTCCAGCATTTATTGTTTGTGGACTTTTTGGTAATAGCTACTCTCGCAGGTATGAGGTGATATCTTATTGTACTTTTGATTTGCATTTCATTATAATTAGCAATGTTAAACATCTTTTCATGTCCCTAATGGCCATCCAGTGCTCATGTATGGATGTGAGAGTTGGACTGTGAAGAAAGCTGAGCGCTGAAGAATTGATGCTTTTGAACTGTGGTGTTGGAGAAGACTCTTGAGAGTCCCTCGACCAGTCCATTCTAAAGGAGCTCAGTCCTGGATGTTCTTTGGAAGGACCGATGCTAAAGCTGAAACTCCAGTACTTTGGCCACCTCATGCGAAGAGTTGACTCATTGGAAAAGGCTCTGATGCTGGGAGGGATTGGGGGCAGGAGGAGAAGGCGATGACAGAGGATGAGACGGCTGGATGGCATCGCCAACTTGATGGACATGAGTTTGAGTAAACTCCGGGAGTTGGCGATGGACAGAGAGGCCTGGCATGCTGCGATTCATGGGGTCACAAAGAGTCGGACACGACTGAGCGACTGAACTGAACTGAACTGAATGGCCATCTGTATGTCTTCTTTGGAGAAATGTCTGCTTGGCTCTTCTGCCCATCTCTTTTGAGCGGGCTGTTTGTTTTGATGCTATTAAGCATGTGCTGTTGTTGTTCAGTCACTAAGTCATGTCTGACTCCTTCAACCCCGTGAACTGCAGCATGCCAGGCTTCCTTGTTCTTCACTATCTCCTGGAGTTTGCTCAAACTTATGCCCATTGAGCCGGTGATGCCATCCAACCATCTCATCCTCCATTGCCCCGTTCTCCTCCCACCGTGCATCTTGCCCAGCATCAGGGTCTTTTCCATGAGTCAGCTCTTCACATCAGGAGGCCAGAATACTGGAGCTTCAGCTTCAGCATCAGTCCTTCCAGTGAACATTCAGAGGTGATTTCCTTTAGGATTGACTGGTTTGATCTCCTTGCAGTCCAAAGGACTCTCAAGAGTCTTCTCCAGCACAATTCAAAAGCATCAGTTCTTCATAACTCAGGCTTTTTTGTATAGTTCTTCTGTGTATTCCTGCCACCTCTTCTTAATCACTTGTGCTTCTGTTTGGTTCTTGCCATTGCTGTCCTTTATCATGCCCATCCTCACATGAAATGTCCCCTTGGTATCTCCAATTTTCTTGAAGAGATATCTAGTCTTTCCCATTCTATTATTTTTCCTCTATTTCTTTGCTTTGTTCACTTAAGAAGGCTTTCTTATCTCTCCTTGCTATTCTCTGGAATTCTGCATTCAGTTGGGTATATCTTTCCCTTTCTCCTTTGCCTTTTGCTTCTCTTCTTTTCTCAGTTATTTGTAAGGCCTCCTCAGACAACCCTTTGCCTTCTTGCATTTCTTTTCTTGGGGATGGTTTTGGTCACCACCTCCTGTACAACATTACAAACTTCTGTCCATAATTCTTCAGGCATTCGGTCTACCAGATCTGATCTCCTGAATCTATTTGTCACCTCCACTGTATAATCATAAGGGATTTGATGTAAGTCACACCTGAATGATCTAGTGGTTTTCCTACTTCAACTTAAGCTGGAATTTTGCAATAAGAAGCTCATGATCTAAGCCACAGTCAGCTCCAGATCTTGTTTTTGCTGACTGTATTGAGCTTCTCCATCTTCGTCCACAAAGAATATAATTAATCTTATTTCTGTGTTGACCATCTTGTGATGTCCATGTGTAGAGTCTTCTCTTATGTTGTTGAAAAAGGGTGTTTGCTATGACCAAGGTGTTCTCTCAGCAAAACTCTGTTAGCCTTTCCCCTGCTTCATCTTGTACTCCAAGGCCAAACTTATCTGTTACTTCAGGTACCTCTTGACTTCCTATTTTGCATTCCAATTCCCTATGATGAAAAGGACATCTTTGGTGTGAGTTCTAGAAGGTCTTGTAGGTCTTCCTAGAACCGTTCAACTTCAGCTTCTTCAGCATTTAGTGGTTGGGGCATAGACTTGGATTACTGTGATACTGAGTGATTCACGAGCTGTTTGTAAAATTTGGAGACTAATCCCTTATCGGGAGAAGGCGATGGCACTCCACTCCAGTACTCTTGCCTAGAAAATCCCATGGACAGAGGAGCCTGGTAGGCTGCTGTCCATGGGGTCACTAAGAGTCAGACACGACTGAGCAACTTCACTTTCACTTTTCACGTTCATGCATTGAAGGAAATGGCAACCCACTCCGGTGTTCTTGCCTGGAGAATCCCAGGGACGGGGGAGCCTTGTGGGTTGCCGTCTATGGGGCTGCACAGAGTCGGACACGACTGAAGCGACTTAGCAGCAGCAGCAGCAATCCCTTATCAGTCACATCATTTGTGCATATTTTTTCCCAATCTGTGGGTTGTCTTTTCATTTTGTTTATTGTTCCCTTTACTCTGCAAAAGCTTTGGAGTTTAAGTAGGTCCCATTTGTTTATTTTTGTTTTTATTTCCCTTTTTCTGGGTGATAGACCAAAAAAAATATTGTTATGATTTATGTCAAGAGTTTTCTGTTTATGTTTTCCTCTAGGAATCTTATAGTGTTTGGCCTCACATTTAGGTCTTTAATCCATTTTGAGCTTATTTTTTGTGTGTGGAGTTAAAGAATGATCTAATTTCTTTTTTTTTTTTTTCACATGTAACTATCCCGTTTGCCCAACAACATTTGTGGAAGAGACTTCCTCTCCCCTTATTTTTACACTGTGTTTCTGAAACTTAATGCTAGTCATTTGCTAATAAATATTCTTTTAAATATATATTTTTCAATATATGGCTTCACAAAATTGGACATTTATCTCAATAATAGCTTCATAATCTATCAGTTATCTTAGCTGGGAGGCTGAACACATTTGACATTTTGAGTACCAGAAAGATTGTTTCTTAAGCTAGTATTAGCCTATGATATAAACACTTTTAATATCAGTCTTTAAAAATG